>OX639993.1:202846396-203446396 GCA_951828415.1 Anomoia purmunda
AATAATTGAAAACATATGCAAGCTATGGTAATTGACTGCTTCCTACGACATCGCTTTGTCATGGAAAAAACAAGAAATTTTTAAACTACTTTAAAATTAATTTCATTTCCCGCAGGCTATGTAGTAAATACGCAATTTCGAAAAAAGCAGACAGTCTACAAAATTTATAAATATAGTGTGCGGATATTCAGCTAATCAATTATTTAATCAGCGCAATAGAAACTAGGTAGGTTTAGTAAACATATCGGCGAATACAATAAATCCAAAAAATATAATTCACTACAATTGTTCCAAGCCCCAAATGCTTCAAATAATGGAAAATATCTATGCTTCAGTTTAACCCCTAATCCGTTTTTATTTGCATAGTATAAATAAAAAAGCTCAATTTGCCAAATATTTTGAAAGGAGCTTTAAATGCAAATTAAGTTAGGTGTGATTTTCCGTCATCCCTTGTCAAATTGGGATGGGCATGGTTCATGGTTGGATGTTTTAGTAGATTTTTATCTGTAATTATAATCCTGTGGCATATGTTGAAGTGGTCTAATATGTTTATATCTAAAATGATAAAGAAGTTCTAATATTACGTCTGAGTTGGCATGCGGTACGCAGAACTTTCCTTAGTGCATTCTTGCTATAGTCCCACATTTTTTCGCGAAACCTTGTTCTTAATGTACGTACTGTATTCCTTATGTTGTTATACTCGTATTGGCAATTGCAAGTCTGCTTGTATACGATTTGCATGTTTAGCGAGTCCTCTGTATTCCTCCTAAGCTTTTCACTGTTTGAAATGCTGTACATATTTCTTGAGTAAGTTTGCCAATTTATTTGCCGTTTTTCCGTTGTAAATAATTACCGTCCAAGTCTTTCCATTTTTTCTCTCTGTCGCCTCTTTCTTCGTATCCATGATTCCTTATAATTTTATCCACCAGAAATTTTATACCCATTGTTTTCAGCTATAAATATTACATATTGCGTTCAATTCCTTTTTATATGCTTCCTTTGTTATAGGTATTTGTATTTATTCCAATCTATCAACTATTTACCTTATGCTGCATTTTTCTTTGTAGATAGCTCGACGTGTTATGTATTACCGTGTCTGTGGCTGTTGGTTTTCAATGAATTCCATAATTATTCTTTCCAAGGGTCAACTTTTTATAGTCAGATTCAGATAACTTATTTTTTCTTCCTTTTCCTTTTCCTTTTCCTTTTCCACTTTATGTTTGTGAGTATATGTTATTGTTGCATTTTAAATAGTTTCGAGCACCTTGCTTATTTTTTCTAGTAGAGTTATGGATGGGTCCATCTATTTAATGTGAAGCAAATTAGAGTGCCAATATATTTTCCTTTTATGATCTTCAATTTGTCGATCAGTTTTCACATCACATCACATTTTACAGTGTCGGAAAAACAACAACTGTGTAGAACAAAATATGCACAAAATAAAGATTTGGAATAATAAAGGTAAGCAAACAAACATACTACTTGTAAAGGAATATTTGTGAAGTCAGCTATTCGTGATAAATGTTGCCATAAACAGTTTTTTTTTCATTTTGTTTTTGTTTGGGTTGTAAATTATGGGAATAATTTGTACACATGAAATTGACGCTATGGCTGCTATTATTTCAGACTTATATTTTAAGATTTCCAATTGAACTACATAATAACCATAAATTGAATCATATACGAGTATTTAATTCCCTTATCAAAATTTTATGTATTTCAAACATTAGTTACAAGCTAAAATGGAAAACTATTCGAATTATACCGCTGTCGCTACAAAAGTTTTTATTGTAGTTGTCATGTAAATTATCAAAAGAGAGAGTCATAATAAAGACACAGCATGCCGTTAACAGCTACATATATGTATGTGTGTATATAATCATTGTGTGATATTTCCGGAAAAAAACCACGGCTTAATTTTGTGACGTCAAGATCCAATATCTAAATATTTATGCCCATAAATATATAAGACATGCATCGATTTTCGTTAAGTGCATCACTGCGAGAAATAGATCTACATATGTACATACATATAATAGTATGTAGGGTTTCAATTTGTTCAGTTAATAATATACTTTGTTTATTTAAACTATGTTAATATTAAGATTTTAGACTTAGCCCTCTCATGCCCGAATTAAAATGGGCGTGGCTAAAATTTTTTTGAGTAGACAAATACATATGTAAGCTAGAGTTCACCTCAATATCAACTGACAAAAATTTCAATGTCCTAGGTGTCCTGGTTCAAGAGCTACAGGATGTTGCGTATATGCAACATTGGGCAATGGTGTTATATATTTAAAGTCAAGTTGATTTTTTTTCAAATACCGTTTATTTACACTTATGTATGATAGGACACGAAACAATTTTTTTTGGGATTGGAGCATAAGTGCACATTACATTTACTGCATTTACAGCCTGGAAACCCAGTGCTGCATACTCTACATCTTCCTCTTGTTCCCCATTTCGGCAAATGTTTATAACCCACTTGTGGGGTTTCATTGGAAGATATTGTTTCAAACTATGTTGACCTAAGAAAAGAATGTATTATTGTGTTATTCAGAAATGTATTCACAAATAATAAGTTACCTTTATATGCAATCATTTGTTCATCTATACTTTGGAATTCTTCCTGCGAAATTTCATTGCATTTTTTTAATGACGTCCAACAAAGGCCGAACCTTGTACAACTTGCCATATTAAGGTGTTCCCTTCTGAGGCTTTTTAGAATTATGGTTCAAATGGAAAAACTGTTTCATTTTTTCAAATCTGTTTCTCGGTAATGCATTTGCAACGGCCGCTAGTTTGAAATTGACCACCCACGCCATTTTCTCAACTGCAAGGTAAAGAAGTATGCCAACAATCCTTTTCAATTCAGGCACAGAGCATTTCAATTCTATGCCCTTCGTTTGCATGGCATATAAATTGGTTTCCTCACATATTTTCTGTCACAGTTCATCCGCAAAGAAAGTACCAAAATATTTTATGGGGGTTTTCACCGCATTGCTGCATAATTCACTTTTCCAGGTGGTCTCGCTTTCCATAAACTCTGCACTCCTCCACTTCAAACTCATCAAATCAATCTTTTCCATCACCTCCTGTACAACGTTTTCATTTTCATTCAAATCTCCATCATTTTCGCTGGTAATAAATTGGCCAATCATCAAAATTTTTCAAAGTTTCTTCAGCCGAATCATCCCAATCAAAGTTGGCAAATTTTTCAATCTCAGCTTGAGTCAGACCTTTTGGGCGCATCTTAAAATGTGCATACAAAAAAGTTTTATTTTTCGAAAATTACCACTATAGACCAATGTTGCATATACGCAACACGACATTTACAAAATTATTGCAGGTAAACTAAATAATATTTTCATGCGGGGTTTTTTTTAAATACTCACTTACCTTTCTTTATTTAGTTGTTAAACTTGGTTTTAGGATGAAGTTATTATTTTAATGTTTTTTTAACACTTTTTTAAAACCACGTTTTTTTGCACAATGAATTTGTCAACTACGTTCTCGGGAGAATAGCTACTAACAGAACGCGTGTGCAGCTGACTACCGAACAATTAGCTGTAAGCTCACTCAACACATGCAGCTATATTTCTGCGAAAGGTTCAAAACAAAAAATTTAAAATAACGGTAGTTAGGGGCTCATAAATACAATGTTGCGTATACGCAACATCGGGCATGAGAGGATTAGGTATATTATGAAGTATTCAAATTTTCTTTTTAAATTATGTAGTGATGGTAATATATTTTCATGAGGAGTTTTCTATGTCAAATGTAGAAAAAAGTTTGAAAACTAAATTAACATTTCTAAACTTCAAAACTTTTTTATTAGTTTTTTGTCGAAACAATAGTTATCACAGAATATAAGGCTAGCATACATAATTGCGATCAAACGGGATTTTAAGTAAATCGAAGGATAATCTAGAAATCAAGAAGAGAAACACCGGCCAAACATAACCTGTATGAAAGAAGCGATCAAAATGAGCGTCCGCATGGTTGCGCCCACACTTCATATTTATTAGGAAAAAGTAGACGACACATACATGTGTGTATGTGCATGTGTAATTTAAAATTGCCAACTTAATTTGAATTAATTAATCTTATTAAGTATGTAGATGAATTTTACGCTTGGCGATAGACAACTATGGATGCGATGGCTCATTGTAATAATTCAGTAAACATCTGAATACCATGTAGGTGTGTATACGCATACATATATATATGTACATATGTATACATATATGTACATGTATTTATAAATCAACAAAAATGTATGTCTGCAAGTGCGTAGATATATTTTAAATATCATTAAGTAGTTGCCAGAAACGCTAACGCGAGAAATATCTTTGGTAGCGAGAATATTGGCTTGAAGTCGGACACTGAATATATTATATACATATGTATATATGTACATATGTAATTAGCTTTTCTATTCGATTGAAACATTATTAATTACAATTTTTCAGAAACGAATGCAAATGTGAAATGATAATTTTTTTATTTGACTATAAAATACATAATCTACATTTCGTTCGAAGTCTCGCATGGCGGCTTTGAACAATGTGCAAAAAATCGGAGCAGGATATTAATATACTATACATATCTGTGGCGTTTTGCTATAACATCTTAAGTCTTAAAATTGAGTTGTGAGATATTGGCGATTTTCTCTCAAATCTATTGTGTTGAAATTTAATGAGTTATTTTTAATCAAGGAAAAAGTAAAACTATTCCTTAAGACATTATAGGCAGATTTTGAAAAAAAATTTAGTAAGAAGTATGTTTTATTCGTTGGTTTGTACATAAGATATTTTAAAAAACGGAAAGTTAAGAAAAATCAAATCTTTTAATGTATGTAATATTTTCAAAAATAAAGATAAGAAAAATACAAAAGGCGATAACTTTCTCTAAAATTGGAATTTTTTAAATCGGATTGGACACAAATATGGATTATGAGTAGGAGAACTAGAATATGACCTTAACTCGATTTTGACTTAAGTCCACTTAAGATGTTTTGGTAAATTGCCACAGATATATAAGTATATGGCAATTTTTACCATTGAAATTGTATATTAAATAGTTCAGCGGTAGCTTACGTGCCAAAATCACGTACGCACAGTGGGCGACTTCAAAAATAAATTAAACATTTTCAATCGGAATATTTTTAATTTTTTAACAGTTTGAGTACCGTGCTTCACATTTTTGCACGACATCTAAACAGGGGTTGTTCAGCATTCGACATTGTCGTGCTTTAAAGTACTGATAATTTATCATTAAATATACAAAACTAGTACAGTTTATAAAATTTCATTGTTAAGTTTTTGCTTTAGTACTTACTTACTTAATTGGAGCTATTACCGCATAAGCGATTTTGGCCGAACTTCTACAATTTGGGGTGTGCGTCTTGATTTTGTAACACAAATTGAGGGATCTACAGTTTTACGTCGACTCCGAACGGCTCAAGAGAAATTAGAACATATTTTTAAGACGCGTATATTTCGGAAAGTAATCAATACAAAATTAATATGTGTTAGGGCATTCTGGACAGCACGTAGTTGGCTTTGTATATGATTTCTAGCTTCTTTTCGATTTCACTGCTTTTTTAATGTTGCATAACGTAAAAAGCCAGCATGTTGAACCATTTTATTATTATCATACCTATTTCTGATCATCTGCCATCTGGATTGCGATATACATACTTAGATTGCGGAGAAGAGAGATTGTAGAACCTTTGCAACACATTCACGGAATGATCGTTGTATGCAACGATCTAGTAGATATCGAACGTCGCCTAGTTGATTGCGGCATCCTTCGTACAAAACATTCTGCCATCACGTTTGCCTTTCCACCTCTGCACAACTGAGCTTTTGGCATCTTCTTTACCAATTACTTCTTTTTGGAAATATTTCTTGTTTACGCGAAGCGCGCCGACATCCTGCGTTCTTTGATTTAGCATTGAACAGGCCAATTCATAGTTCTCTATAAGTTTATGTAACGTTCATTCTTTCAATTTAGTGCTTTGATCTTCGCAAACTTTCTTCGCCAAACCGACTTCTCTCAATCCAGTTGATGACTTCCCCGAGTATATTTTCACTGCTCAAGTAAATCTTTCGGTAGAACAGAGTTTACGAGTAAAGCAGCTTTGAGTCAAAAGGATGAGTCTTACTGTTTATATATTGTCGCAAAGTTATGCCTTGCGGTAAGTGCCTCATCAATTGCTATTTATTCACCTAGTATGTAAACTATTTGATTGCGGTTGATTTTTACCAAGTCGATCGGGTGGTAAAATTAAACTGTTATCCAAGAAAAGCATGAAACTGAGCAAAAATTGAAATGATTTCCCGGCATTGTTTTTCTCAGAATTGAAAAGTTGGGCCAATAGTATGCGACATAGAAAAATAGGTGTACAATCCAAACGAACCACAAAACAATTTGGGAATGGCTCAAGAATCAATATATCGCACTTTCACACCGTTTTGTAGCAAAAAACTTACTTGGGCTCCGATGAAGTTTTTCGTCAATACGCTTGACACTATTGTGCTAATTCAATTTTAATAAACAAACTTTATTAGCATAATTTTCCACATAGAGAAACCTCTTTGTGAGGATTTCTTTGTAGTGTAATTTTTGCTATTGATTTTCATTTTTTATGTAACATATACCTACAAATATGTGAATAATAAGCTATAAAAGCATTTAGCAAACAAATAAAAAAGAATGTTCGAAAAGGCGGGAGAATGTCGTAAAGCAATGTTTGAAACATAGTATATGTTGTGTTTAGCAGTTCTCAGCTGTACATTAGTATTTAGAAGTGGTCATGAAAATCTTGAATAAACCAATCGAAGTATCTGTAATCGATAGGGCGTAAACGACTACTGCCTCTTAAAACTTAAAAAATTGAATTCGCCCACTGTGGCTCACCAAGGGGTGGACATCGGTTGCATCTGCCCGTTGCGCAAAAGGCATTGGAAAAGTTCTTTTCAGCAAAACGAATCAACTTCCGTATATTTTACAAGTCGATTGCATTCCTACGTTCTTATGTAAATATATACATGTCCGTCCACTTGTACTTATGCGATGTGGCATGAATTCGTTTATGGTAGTTTCATAGTTGGCGGTGGTAATTATCTGCCGTGGTACGTACGCGTGGAGCCAATTTGACGTGTTCTACACTGTCCATCCGATTCTTCGATTAGTATTATGGGCAAGTTTTTTATCAAGTACATATTTATGTGCATGTGCCAATGCAGGATTTATTGATGCATTGATATTACGAGGAGCTTTAGGCGACTAAATTGATTGATTTAGGGATTGCAATTGTGTGGAGTGCTATTAAATAGGTTTGCATAGACATTGGTTTAAATTTTTCGGGTATTTTCATTGCCAATAGGAGCATTTTCATGATTAAGGTTTCTGAGGTCTATTTCCCTTCAATCCCATCCTTTATATCTCCTTTAACTTAATAATCTCACAGAATTTGATTTGACTTATTATAATTTTAAATGATTTTTTTAAACCATCTCCACTCTCATATTATAAAATATGAATTGATTTAACTAAATTGGGCTTTGAATATATGACAACCTTCTTTCAAAAAATTTTGTAAATGAAGCTTTATTAAATTCCTTTCATTTTATACCCATATGGCAACATTTGGCTTCATTCATTTGTTTAAATAAATTTAATCTTTTAAATAGGTGCCAACCATTTACACAAAATTGGTTATATTTTAACAAACGTAAACGGTGCATATGTATATGCACCAAATTTTATCCTAATCTGTTCAGTCGTCATCGATATTAGATTTGCGTTATTTATTCAATTGATATACCCTATATACATATTAACCCAGGTTATAAGCTACAAATGTGCCAAATTATACAAATCCGTCGAACATACTCACCAATTCACTTACCCATTTACTCCATAAACTTTCACATTTATAGGATGAGTAGGATTTATCTTAACAAACGTTTCTTTATTTTTTGAAATGTGGCAACTCTTTTATGAACCGCTTTCAATGTATTTTTAATTGTATGTAATTTTCAAACAGTGAGCAACCCCTACAAATTTGTTCGATACTGAGTTTTCCTAAACATCTGTCAGTTCTACCCAGTATTGTAGCGCTTTATTATAAATTTAGTTAAATTTAAATTCTCTAATCTATGAATATGTTTCTCTAAGGCTCACTTGCGAGAAAGCAGGGTATCTATTTAATTCTGAGTTTACGCTATTATTGATAAATTTGCTTGCCCAGTAGTAGGTTTGGTATCAACTCAAAATTGAAAACATAAATACTTAAAGTAGGAACTATTCAAGATTAAATTGTTAAGTTTGTAACATCCAGTCATAGATATAGAAATATAAATTTGATTAAAAATTTTTTTACTATAATAATAAAAAAAAAACCATAGAAAACGTTGGGTCCAACTCTTTTTACAGACTTTGGCAAAGCGAACCAACAACTTCCACGAGATTAGAGACCAAGCATACCAATCATTTCGTCGTTGTAGTAGAACCTGCAAAAGTTATTTTGATTTCAAACTTCCAATAATTCATCAAATTGAAAGAAAATGACAAAAAATAAAAGTACATAACCTGGGTTACTGTATTTATTTGATGCAAGACAATGTCTGTGTTATGAAATTACAAATTTAACTCTGAGTTACTTTTGTCTATATTTATAGATTTAACTCTTGATTTCTAGCAAAAGGGTCCAAAAGAGCTTCCTTAAACATTTTTGCTTGGCACCAGTAGAAAATTTCCGTTACCTTACCAATTAAATTGAATAAGGGGTGGCAATCAGGAACTTGTACGCTCGCTACCACCAACCATCATCTTAGACTTCCTAAGAGCGTTGGGGTTAGATGAGGTACTATAAAGAACGGAGGGCACAATGGATCGAAAGGTCGAAGTGCAAACCTCAACAATAATATCTATCTATCTAATAAGGGGTGGCAATTCTTATCAAACTTGTTTTCATATAAACTTTTTCGCTAATACTGTTTTTCGTAATACTGTTATAAATTTTTCAATAACTTGTTTTAAACTGTGTAAACGTTTGATAAAGCGGCACCCATCCGAATGTGAGTTTTCTTTCTTTTCTCTTTCACTTTGTTATAGTGTAAACATAATTCTAACATTTCACTTGTTCTAGAAAATTTGAGCACGTCAACGCTTAAGTAAAATTAAAATAATGCCAAAAATCAAATCTACCTGAATATTTTCAAAACTGACGGGTTGATCTTATTTTGCTAAGTTTTCCATAAGGCCGTAAATTACGGAAAATACCGCAAGTGAATCAGCCTCTCAATAGCAAGAAATACAACGAGTTTTTTGATCCGTATATTGAAAAGGCCTCACAATCTCTGCTTAAAACTACAAGTATAAGAATACAGTTCTTTTATCTTTAACCGACGTGTCGCCTTATATTGTTAAAGCTCCAAAGGGACTGCAACTCTTCTATCCGGAACTATTTACTTTATATAGCGTGTTTAGCTCACGCACTTCACCGTGTTGCTGAAGAAATTCGAGCCTCATTAAAAAAATTTGAAACGGTAAAATATTTGTTTTTAAGCGTCACTCTATCATTTCCACCCGAGCCCAAAATAACAAGGTGTGACACATGGATCACCACCGTAGGCTACGTCGCCCTACTTGAGAGTTGAGGTTCATTAAAAGAGTAAGCCCGTTTAGTTGATGACGCAGTTAGTGAAGAGGTTGCAAAGCAAATACAAATCAAATTTAAAACTGTTAAGCAAAAGGACGTAGGTTTTGAAGACATAAAAACAAATTATTTTTGATTTCACCAATGAAATAGTGGCTTTTGAAATTTACAAGTATTCTCTAAAGGAGCTAACTTCCTTTAAACATACCTAGATCGTTTGAAGTGTAATGGCTATTTTCCTTTTTAACCTTATTAAGACCAAGGAGGCAAAATTTTGACTTCGTTAAATTTAAAAAAAAATTTCCTTGTTATGGCAATAAAGCCTTACCTCAAGATGAGTTAAATTAAATAACTTATTATCTTAACTTATTAGATTTGAACACACTATTGTAATTATACATAGATTTTGTGTAAATCCATCTAATAGATTTTGTTATCTCCAATCAATTTTTTTTTTTTTTTACAAATATTGTATACGTAAATACGGATTTTCTGAATAACTCGATTATGTCATCATCTAGCAGACTAAATTATTTCTCAAACCAATTTGCGTCTAATCAAAATCGGATCATAACTAGAGATTTTATGATTAATTCGCCTCTAGCACCATCTTGCGGATAAATTTTTCGTAAATACAGGTTTTCTGAATATCTCGACTTACGCCCCAACTAACGTTTAAAATATAGCCTATGTCCGTGCCAAGGGCCAAATTTTGTTGTAACCCGTCACAAAGATAACGACTACATTAATAATAATCTGAAAACATTTCAATTTTTATTATTAATTTAAAATAAAATTCTTATGGACCAACACTGCCCAATCGTTTGCCCCTTCCTCTTATGTTCTGCAGATGGAATGGTCTTAAACTTTATAATAACTGATATGAGGTTGCAAATAAAGTCCCTATGCAACATACATACATAGATTCGGTTCTCATCGTCACTGATACTAAATATTGCACTATTTTTATGTATTTCGTTTCAAATAGAAGTACTTAAATAATTGATCAATTAAAAATGATTAGCACTGCATGCTAAATTGCGTACTATTCGCAGATATGCACACAAATATGATTATGTAAGCCTACCTTCACAACCCCATATACACCTTAACATATGTAAGTATTGAATATATAAACGATATTTTGAAATCAAATCTAAATTCAGCAAAACATAAAATGTAAATTAAAACCGTTCACTGACCTCAAATGAGGCAACCAAATGCACGAATAATGGCTAAATAGATGTGTTGAAGGTTAAAAACAAGTTTAAAGTCTTCCCATTTCTGTCGAAAGTTTAATTTCGCAACAAAATTCACAATTTTGCGTCTTAATGAGCAACATATATTTAGGCAATACTGCTTATCAGAGTGTGGGAAGATAGGCTTCAAATAGGCAAATCTTCAGATATAAAAATATTGCGGCAATTCGCAAATCATTATAAACTAAATAAACTGATTATCTTAACAGTTCATGCGCTGATCGTTAAGTTTTATTAAACTACTATTATACTATAACTAAATCTTTATTCATTTACCAATTTGTGTACTATTTTTACAATTTATTAAGAACTAGTATTCCGTAACAGAAACCAAAATATCTCGTCTTTATAATTATCAATATTGAAAGTGATATTGACAACAGTTTGCGAAACTTGGGGGTTTCTACTGGAAAATTAGGATAACGAGTGTTTTTATATTACATTTTTTAAGCGTACCAATGTCATTGGCACCTAGTTACTACCAAGTATCTAACTTCCTTTCCTTTGTTGGTATTTTTAAAGCTCTTTATGATCGGAATGTTTCTATTGAATATTTTTTATAAATAGTCTAGTTTTACCATTTGTTTTTTTTTTTAAGAATTCTAACTTATAAATGTATCTACATACTTAGCCTATAACTCCACTTAAATCCCATTTAATTAGTTTCTATCGCCGTTGTTGTCATTACAAGACGTACCGAACAAATGTAGAATGGATAACTATTTAAAATATATATACACTATGAATATTTTTCTAAAGTCAACTTAAATCCTTTTTAGCAGCGATACATTTTCCTGTACTTACAATAAAAATAAAGATGCAACAAATAAACAAAGAATAAATTTCCAAGAAATTCCATTTTACACTTAAAAGTTTCTTAAAGTTCAAGTGCGTTAAAAATCCAATTACTGCTTTCGATTCCCTATCAGATGATTTAAGCATCATACTTAAAACAAATGTTAACACAAAAATTTTTGCTTTCATTGCATATGATAATATATTGCATACTAGAAGCTACTAAAACCTGTCCAAAAGCAACTATGGAAGTTCTGTTGAAGAGGTGCTACTTCATATTCACATCCAAACTCATGCGAAGAGAATTTCTGGAGGATGGCTATATGGTGGATGGATGGACCGTGGAATGATTGGCATTCTTCCGAAACAATACCCTGAAATTGCATTACCGACAGATGTTATGCAACCGGAGTTTGGTTTTACAAAAATGTTTGAGTAGGTATATTTGAAACATATAAGATAAACCAATGTGTGGAAACCTGGTAAAGGGATGGTTCATAAACTGAAGAAGGTACCGGGGTAGGAGTATGTGGTCTGGGGTTAAGATAATCGAAGTCATGAGGAAGCGAATGCCTATCTTTCAATCAGAAAAATATGCTATAGAAAGATGTACGTACTGCAATGCCACCCGCAATTACCGGAACCGAAACATTGCGATAATGACTGACAGCCAAGTGGCTATTAAGTCTCTCAAATCTCAATATCGCCAAGTAACTTCTAACCCCGGTGATGCAGTGCCTTAACAATCTGAACACTTTTGGTCTGGGCATTCATGGCTGGCTTTTCTGAATTCCGGATTATACTGGTATTGAAGGAAACGACAAACTTGCAAAAAGGGAGTATCAACTCTCTTTATAGGCCCAGAACTCTTCTGCGTTATAGGAAATAGGGCCATATACAACTTGGGCAAAGAAGAATAGTAACGCCGCAGAGTAAAAATTTACCAGGTTTGGAAGACTCTAAAGTACTCATATAAACTAAAACGCTTTAGATAATGCATGGGCTTATCAAAGAATAACATAAGAATTATTAGGCGAACTCTTAAAGGACACTGCAGGCTGAACTATATCCTAACTAAACTGGAAATTTACTCGGATGAATGCTATGGATTCCGCAGAGGATAAAGCAAGAGATTTATTGTCAATATTAAACTTTATATCGGATGATGCATTATAGGAGATTCTATAATCCGCGAAAGGGGGCTCAATAGATCTCAAGCTCGCAGGGTTCAGTCCCCAACAATAATAATAACAATAATCTTTTTTAATAAGTTTTTATGCTTTAGATCCTAGAAACCCGAGATTTTTCTATTACAGGTGTCCTGTTTTTTGTAATAACTTATTTTTTATTCTCAAACTATCTAAAAGTGTGCGCGGAGCAAAAAAAAAGGAACATTTGCAAATAGAAAGTGGTCAATTACGTTTTCGTTTTGAAATCAGGTGTCTCTTAAAATATGAATATGGGGAATAAAAGTTGCGATGCATATACAACTTCATAAATATTCTATGTGTGACACACAATGTGAGTTTATTACGTGTATAAAAATGATAAACGTAAAGCTATGTACATATGCACATTTGAATGTATTTTAGGCAAACCATTAGCTTAGCTATAAATGCCTAGCATTTTTACCTTCAATTAAATTTAATATTTACATTTTGGACTGGCTTAAAAAATATAATGCGAAAAAGTAAGTTTGATAAGTGGCGGTTTAGAAGTGTTGGCAGGCAATGGAAGTTCGCAGCTTTTGTAAATCTCAATGAAATCATTAATATGTAAGAGTATATAAAAGCTTTTACTTTTTTCTATCAATACATATTTCTAACTACATTTAATTTTTCTGATATCTCCAAGTTCTTGCGAATAGCCTGCTATTCGTTCAACTATTTTATATTATATTTTGTGGCATCTTGGCGGGGGAGTTTTGATTTCTTCCAAAAACATCGATGAAGGAGCCATCAGTTGCTATTCAAAAGAAGTTGACTGCTAGCCGAGCTATTTTTAAGCAGATTATCTGGCACGTTGCCTTCAGTTAGTAAAAAAAAAGGACGTGACACAATCACGCACGTGTCTCAAATTTGATTATCGTATGATTAAAAAAAAACTTGTAAATTATTAATGCAAATGCTAAACAACCACAAAGGAGCTAGACAAAAGCAACCCCAAACTATTTAGAAAGTCTGCCAACAAAACTGATAAATTATGGAGCAGTAGTTGCTTATTTTAACATTAACATTTTTAGAAATTAGCATAACAAATTAGACTAATATTCATTGTGAAGCCGAAGAATTTGCCACATAAAACGCTGCAGAGATTGTGTGATAGTTAAAAACCAAAACAAAAAAAAACAGTGCACGCGTACGATTCCAATTTCTATAGATTTATGTGAGTTCATATCTTGTAAAATTTTGTTTGAAAATAAACCGTTTTCAAAAACTTATTCTAAATATGACATGGCGTCGAAACTGATTCGTCTCCAAACCCAATTTCGCAAGGAATGACGCAAAATCCGTCCCACAATGTGATATGTCCAGATAGAATACAGGGCTATTAATGTAATCTTAAAATAATTTCTAAGTAATTTGCAAACAAAAACGGCATTTAAAAAAGCTTAAAATTTTAATTTAATTTAAATGTAGATATATTGGTTTATGTTTGACTTGTGAAACTTTGAAACTCTTAGCTTTGCCAACTCAAATAAAGTTCTTAAAAATCGACTAACAAAGTATTTAACTTTTATGGTAAAACCATGGTACCGGAACCATAGTAAAATAATAATAATAAAAATAATTTGGCGCTTCCATCATAGCTTGATGTTTGGCTGAGCTTCCCCTACAATGAGATTTGCATTTTTGATGTTATATCATAACTGTAGGTCTAGTTTTATGCCGACTCCGATCGGCAAATAACTTTTGTGAGAAGTTTTTTAATGGTAGAAATAAACTCAATCATACACCATCAGCTATGGCGCCACCGGAACCATAGTGGATCAATTAAAAATTCCACGAAATCTCCCTGTAGAATCAAGATTGGTATCCTCGCCGATAGTGGCCTCCAATATTCACCGACAGTTCCAAGATGGACTCTAGAGTTGGAACCGGCATCTACTCCATACTATTGGACGTGTCCATGTCAAACAAACTCTCCTCTTACTCCAATGTCTTCCAGGTGGAAGTTTACGCGATTTGGCAGGCCTGTAAAACACTTGAAAGTAAAAACTTAACGGAAAGATATCCATTTTTCCTGTAGCCAGGTAACAATAAAGGCGCTAGTGGCACCAGATATGGGCTCAAAGGTAGTCGATGCTTGTAAGCATCTGATTGTCTCTGTAACCTGCCATCTGGGTTCTCTGACAAAAAGTAATCGAAAGTAATGAAAAAGCCGATGAGAAAGCCCGGTGAAGATCAGTAGAGCATAAAGTATTTAACAACTAGTATCGAGGTGGGTATGCCCCTAGCCGTAGGGCTCATGAATCATTCGAATGGCACTATGACACTTAAACCAGCTGGGACGTTCATTTATATTTCCTTACAACGACAGATTTCTTACTCTAACAGTTTCTTTATCAAACACAATTTGCCTACATTAGGGGAAATCCGTGAAATTACCATTTAAATTATACCTACTTAAACGCTAACATCAGGAGCATAAATATTAACAAAACTTGTGCGAAAATCGAAATATTAGCGAACATTTAAAACTGGTAGATCTGCTTAAAATTAGCAATTCATATATTGTAATTTAAATTAATTTTTCAATAGATTTATGTTCCCTCTTTCAGACGAAGATAATTTGTAAGCATTTCAAGCGTACCATGGTCGGCAATTTTGTTGTAGCATTAGTAGATCTACTTAACACATTCACGTGGCTTAAATCTTAAACGTGCCATATTTCAACATCTGCACACACATATCTCTATATATGCGCATATAAATAAATAAAAGTGATTTTCTGTATATTAATTTCGAAACTATATTTTGGCCGTGTGTGTGTCTATGGGTACAGTGTTTATAGACTCGAGTCTGGCGCAGGTGTCTGGATATTTTTCTAAAAGTCGTATTTACAGTCCGATTTGGACACTTATTATCCACACAAAAAGCTCCCATAAATACAAATATTTTATTTAAAATTGCACCGATAGGTGGTGTTGAGGACGCGATATCTCTAAGAACAATATTTACAATCCAATTTGATTCCAATTTAGATTATGTATTAAAGACTGACTTTACGTTCCAGATAATAATATAATAACAATTTGGCGCTTACATCATATAGCTCAATGTTTGGCCGAAATCCTTATACAAATCGTGGTGGCTCGAATCCGGGGCACTCCGACTAGAACAAGTACACGCTACACGCTCCATATGAAAAAACACAAAAACCATTGTGCATTTGAAAGCTGTACCATAAGTTTTAGTTATGTGTTCATTAAAACAAATGATATATTTTATGTACACTAACATTTTATATCATAACCGCAAACTGTTAATTTGTAAAGTGTAACGAAGCGCGCCGGTTAAGCTAGTTTAATGAAAAAACCATTTATTTGTTTATTTATTAGTAGTGTTTAGATGCTCTAAAGAATTTAGTACTTGCAATATTTAAATTTCGCCATTTAAGAAATATGGCATTACAGTTTGTAATTATTTAGGATATAAAAAGTGAAGTGACAACCAATGTTTTTTTAGTGATATGAGATGATAGAGAATTTATGACTTGTCAATACATTTTTATGGTAGAAAGAATTAACGCTGCTTGTGAAACGTGTGATAAATTATGATAATTCATTGAATTTAATTCAACGAAGCTATGTAACTGAATATTTCATACTATTTGACAATTTATATGTAATAAAATTGCAGTACATCTCAATGTACGTATGTATATATGTAAATGCGCACGTATGCACATATGAACCTTGGGATCATTTCAGACTAATTCATGACCATTTGTCGACTATTTAGAGACTATTTCGGGATCAGTTCAAAATTGTTTTCGAACCATTTCGGAGCTAATTTTGAATCAGCTCGGGATTAATTGATATAAATCAGGGTAAAGTTGAAGATTAGCTCAGGACTGCTTTGGATCTAGTTCGGGATTAGTTTGGGACAACGTCTTGGCCAGTCGCAACTGATTCGGGACTGCTTTCTTTATGGTAGGAGACTAGTTTGGAGCTGGGTTTGGATAGTTTTGGGGGCAGTACTAGACTGGTTTGTTATTCGTTCAAGAGTAGTTTGGAACTAGTTTTGAATGAACTGAAGTGAAATTTGTTACATACGAGCATAAAATCTATATATTCGTTAGCAGGGTTTCCAATTTCAGAGCCAAATTTGGGTATAGTCTTTCTCGCATTCTGCTCTTTATCCCTTAATAGAATCGGCAAAGATTTTTTTTCTGGCTTGCACACTTAGGTGCACGCATGGTTGTTTATAAAAGGATATGAACTGATCTGAACAAAGTTGAATCCAAGCTCGAAACAGTATTTGCCTACTTCGAGTATATGTAAGTGAGATCGGTTATTATAATAATAATATAAGACGGAAACATTTGAAAAGGATTAATCGAGAAAAACTAAATAGAGGGAAATATTGCAATATTTATTGCAAACTAATGAATTTTAAGAAAATTGTGATGCATATAAGGATGCATATTTGAAAATATTTGTTCTTCACAACTACCTGATACTGTTTTGGCATAAAAATACTTATCGAAGGGGCAGCCACAATTTAAATTTAGTAAAAGGCGTATAACCTTCAGCAAAATGAAGACAAAGGCGTTAAAGCTAATTTTTGAAAGAGCAAGAAACTCATAGAATCGATTTATTTTCAAATATATGTAGAAAAATTAAGTAGGCTTACTTCATTTTCGGTAGGCATGCCAATACTCGTTTGGTTGGATATCGAGTTTAGTATGCTAATTATATTTTATTTATGTTAACCATGAATTAAGTTACCGCGTGGTTAGTTACAGCGTAGGAACATTTTAGTATTTGAAAGATTAGTGAGCCAAAAATAACTCGAATGGCCTTGCAATACTTTACACGGCAATGCGTTTATTTAATTAAATAGTGTACTTTTATAGGAAAAGTGATTGTCAATGCCACGAACGCATTTATTGTACCTTCTGGTCAACCAAACCTAATCGTCAGCATAATCGCATAGCTGTAAAATAGTTATGATACTAATTAAAGAAATTTTGTTGATATATCTTACATAACTACTTACAAAGCACACTCGATACAAACGTAAGTGTATGTGTGTGCAATATATAGAGATATTGCAGTGCATTTTTAAGTAAAATCTTGGTAAAATAAACTAGCAGGGCTGATCAAAAAGATCTTGATACCTAGTGTTGACGAGAGTAGGGAGGTGTGATCTTCAGATTTTTAGTTAGGAGAAGAACGGTGTGTCTAAGAAGTTATTCCAGAGTGCATTTAGTTATTTTACATCACATTCTCATTTAGTGCCACACCATTTTGGTGCCAAACAGTTTAAAAATCCAATAGCTAGCTTCCATCGGCATGCAACAACAAATATCAAAATGCACTTCTCTTGTGAAAAAGTGTTTCATGAAAATTATTTAACGCTCGGCATCGGCGTAAATCCTTAGCTATCAAGGGGCAGCCGTCATTTTGTAGAGAGGTACATCTAAGCCTTAACTTTTATTAATGTGCTCGAAAACTTATACACGGTATTTATTAAGATGAAAAATAATTGTAAATAATTATTCGACTTAAGTCTTAAAGCACAGGATATATTGGTCTTCGGCTTGTCTTATACTAAATACATGGGAAACTGTTAGTTAAAGTTCAGTATTCCTTATGGAATATTAATTGGAACATAAAATGACAAGCGCAAAAACTTCCACATAACATCTAAATTTTTGTCATCTGTCTTACGAAGGTAATCCAGTGGTTTGTTGTTATTGAATATGATGATATGATTTAGTTTTACGCAGGCGTTCAAAATAAATGAAACTGTTAGCGCTACTGATTCGCAAAACGGGCATGCTGGTTTTCGGGAAATGACAATGAGCGGAGAACCTGAAGAAAAATGTAAGATGCCAAACTCTAATAGCTTTTTGATGGCCTAGGGAGAGAAATAGCTAAGCAAATGTGATCTCCACTCTCATTGCCTTCTATTCCGACCCTGGTACCCACATGATTTTGTTTGATTTCTTGTGTTGGATTTACGGATTCTTGAAATTTTATGCGAATTGCTGATACTATTGAAAAGCGCTTCATTGATTAATTTACTGGCTGTACATACTATGATGGATTTGCTTTCGTTTTTCGAGGCGAAGTATACTGCTTCTAGTAATACAGCTGATGCAGCTGTGAACACCTGGCTCTCTTTTATTGCAAAAATAGCTAGTGTTGGATTTAGAACAATCTGAAATTATGAATTCCCAGTTCTTTCGTAAAATGCGGGAGATTTCTGATAGTTTATTTGGCTGAGATATGGCTTGTTGTATTTTATTGTTATGTATTCTACCCTCTCTCCGGCATTTTTTTCTATTTTATTGTTTTTAATTTTCCCTAATATGTGCACAAACTTAGTATATAAAACATTTTTATCGAACATGATACCTAAATTAAGTCAGTGGTGGTATTACAAAGGGTTGGGGGTGAACATTTGCCTTTGATACATATGTGAAATAAACAACTATAAATCTTTGCTCCCGATGATGTGGGCCGTTTGATTAAGTCCCTTAAGATATTAGGAAAAATAATTTTTACATGATTCAAGTCGATGAATTTTGGGGAAACTGTAACATAGTTAGCATTAGCATATTATTTATATTATGCTAAGACGTATTAATGGAACTTACTTTATTTAAGGCTACTGTAAATAATAAAACAGCTATTTTCTGTGGAAACTATTAAAACAGTGAACAATTCTCCAAAGACAATCATTGACACGAACCAAGAATTTCCTGTTACTGAGAATTAATAATTACTTAATGTAAAAACTTAATATAAATTTATTTAAACAAATTCGCAATTTGCTAATAAATGAAAGTTGACAAAAACAAATATGTATGTGCATTAGGCATATAACAAATGTTGACGAAAAATTTGGCATACCACCACATGGTGGCAAATATTGTACAAGTAACGAATATCACTTTTTTAGGTGATTTCGGTTCAAAAACGTTCCGCGCAAAAATGGATTTCTAAAAAAAGTCAGATTTTTTTTTAAATTTTTTTTAATATTTTTATTTTTACATTTTTGTCAATTGTTACATGAAATAAGTTTTAAGTTTAAAGTATGTGATGATTTACACAATGGTAAAAATGTCTTGCACAATTTTAATTGCACGCTCTGCGCAGATGTTACTTCGCTGAACTTCCTTAATAGCTGATGGTTTATTTACCCAATGTCTGAGAAAACATTCATTTGCTTTTGTGAAGCCGGCCAATGATTTCTGTAGTGTGGCGAAATTATTTTTGTTGGAAGTATGATCGGAAAACCAGATTTCGCTCCAAGCACCGCACACAAACTTACAAATAGGATATAATTGCAAACGATATTCAGGAATAAGTATAAAGGCTAAAAGTGCCAAAATAGCTCTAGAATTCCAACGGGCATTACTGAGAATTTTATGTAGGGAAAACGTTAATTTTTCTTAGTTTGGGGTGGGTGGGGCACTTCCCTTAGGTCCATTAAAAGGCGTTTGAAATAATAGGAAGATTATTAGTTAAATAAATATCTATTATTATGAAGAAAAACGTGTACACTGTACAAAACTTTTTTTGTTTTTTCAGCAGTTCTGATAAAAAAGTAATTTCGTTTTGCACGGAAACTTTTTTGCAATTTCGCAAAAAAAAAATAATGGGGTTCATACTTTTTTATTCTCTATTCGACTATGGTATGCCGTTTTTCGTATTTGCAAAAATTGTAAAAAGTTATATGCCTATTGCGGAGGGTATATAGCTTCGCTATTTGGTTTTGCAAACTCAAAGCACATATCGAATGGTGCTAACCAGTCACACGCAAATCAACTTCACTTATACATATAAAAATTAAATTAAAAATTGAATTTAAAAAAAATCGGTTACGATTTTTTTGCGATTAGGGCTCGATAGATAGGTTTGGTGACTTTATAGAAAATCAATCAACTTTGACCTGGTGTGACCGAGTATGGCGCCATCTATCGCCTACCTCCAAACGAAACATTACATTGATTTTGGCATAATGCCGGAACTGGGTTGTCTTCAACCATATTTCACAAGGGATGGCGGAAATTCATCGTACAAGGAAAAACATCAACAAACCCCCAAGATCAATTATAAGAAAGGTACACCTGAATTATTCTCATTAGGCAACGCGAAGTGAACGGCTATATCAGCTAGTTTATAATAAATATTCAATGACGTAGCTCACAACTATTCCTATTTAGGACTTTGTTGTTTTTAACATGAACTGTGGCGAGAGTTAAACAATACTGACATGTATAAGTAGTAATTTTTATTCCGAAATTGTAATTTATAGTTAGCAATGCTTGCCGTGAAAATGATGGTGTCAATAATATTTACAAATAACACATCGGGTTTAAATTTTGTTTAATTTAACTTATGTATTTTCTAAATGTCATACTTTATATGGGTTGAAAACATTTCAGTTTAGCAATTGGGAACACGCTGATTTGCTTGCATCCACTTACTTTCTGTACCCAGTATAGATATCATAGGTTTCGATATCTTTGGGTTTATTTTATTTTTATATTTATTATTGAAATTAATAATAATCTCCAAAAATAAAGTTCTAAAGAATTTGACGAAACTTTTAGAATTAAAACCTTCGTGAAGTGAATTTCGCATCAGAAGGTGTTCAATAGACTGACCAAAAAAAAAATTAAAGTACTTTTTTTAGGCTCAAAACTTTTTAGCTTCCGTTATGAATAGAAACTAACGCTTGAAAATTTGGTGCAAAATTATTAACATTAAGGGTCTCGCGTGGACGATTTGTGCACCCACTTCAAGTGCTTAAATTTACTCGTCCTTCAATCTG
Organism: Anomoia purmunda; assembly: GCA_951828415.1. Lineage (NCBI taxonomy): Eukaryota > Metazoa > Arthropoda > Insecta > Diptera > Tephritidae > Anomoia > Anomoia purmunda. Next base: position 202,868,134 of record OX639993.1, read on the forward strand.
TGGGCACGCGAAATCTCTTACGAAATTTAAGTTAATATCATATAATATGTTTTCAATGTCGCTGAACACTCTTGGTGAGTTATTCGTCAGGGTTATTAGAAATACTTTTATCGGAATAGTTATTAGTTAGGATGCGCAATGTTTGGGCTATATGGCGGGTTAGATATGTAAGACTCCCCATCCGTTATTTCCCAAGAATGTTTTAATGGATTCCGCAACTTAGGGCCGAGTAATATCATGATAGAAAATCGTCGCTCACTCCGCTCGTTCTTAGTTCAATGATTGATGCCATTTGATTATTTGTTTTCGATGGCATCCTGCATTAATTGTTGCAGACGGTAGGAGCAGTCCACTAAATTCACAGAATCCCCAAAGATTCAGCAAGCTCCATTTGAGTTAAAATGGTTTCGATTTCAGTGTCTTTAAATGTTGTTGCTTTCCCTTACACTCTTTGTCGCCTGTCAATCATTCATTGCTGGGTGTAACATTTGAGGTTTTAAATAACATCTTTACGAACTTTCTTTGAAATTGGTTATTTACTTATATCTAGTTTCGATGCCATATAATTTTAAAATTTTGATATATATCGGAATCACGTGTACAACATTTTAAGTTCTATCAGCATGCAATGCATAGTGCATTTGTTGCCAATTTATAAATATCATACATGCATTAAGAATAGTCCATGGTTTGGGACTCAATTTACATACATGTTCGAAAAAATTATTTTCACTTTAATAAAAACATCAGAAAATCAAGATAGCATTTGAATTAAACGAACTAGCATCACAAAAAGCATCGAAAATAGCACTAGTTGTCATATCACCGAAGCCGAAACCAAAAGAAACTTGTACAAGTAAACGCAACTGAAAAGTTCTATACCATAAAGGGCTAGATAATTTGAAAGACAAATTTTTCGAGCTAAATGGAAAAATAAAGGGCTAAATCTAGCTTCACGCCAGCAATGACTTTCCGTTTATTTTTTCTTCAGATGGAAGAAGCGCTAAACAAAAAATATTGCTTACACTTCTGATTTCAATCATGTTTAATACTATTTTCATTGCAAACCATTTGAAATAGACTTGTACACTAACTTTTTTCCAGGTTCACGACCCCTGTGTATGAAGCCAGCAACAACTATACAATAAAGGTGGAATAACGGCGAAATAGCCGCACTATTTATGGGGTTCAAAAGGAAATAGCCAAAGTCAACAATAAGGTGTAGCTTTTGCTTTTACCAATTTAACTATTGATTCTCAAATGTTACCAAATGAAAAATTGACTCCAGGTCATATAACAATTATTGATATACAACGGCATCTCTTTTATCACAGGCGAACAAACAGTTACACAAACTCGTACTATTTTTGTATACTCCTACGGATGTGTTTTGTCATTGTAGGCTTTTATAACTTAAATTTTAAGTTAAAAGAAAGAAAAATTGAAACCTTTAAAATACAATCAACAACAACGACTCAAACTCCAAACAATTAACTGAGTAAGTTCAAAAGAGAAATATGAACACAGAGGCCATGTATTTTTGTCGTCGATGGGGAGAAAGCGGTAAAAAGCAGCAAGCAAACAAAAAAATCAGATAAAAATATTTAAAGGTTGTGAACGATTATTTTACACACGTATAGTATGAATTTATGTACAGATGTGTTTGAGAAGACGTCCGTATGGGCAGAAACCTGTCTTCTGAACGTTACAGCAACTACTGCAATGTGTTTGCTTGTGGCCACGGCATACTCGTACAACGGTGCTGCTCCGGTTTGACCCACAAATATCGCAGTATTTGAAATTCATTGATTGGAAGAGCATGATGTAATAATTTCTGCATCAGCTTTCGTTATTGTATAGTGTCTTATTTAACTGATGGCTAAGGTATCAGCTTACGAAGAACGTATGTATGTAATTATGTACATATGTATATTATTTATTAAAGGTAAATTATGCGTAGCCATTATTTTTCTTATTTTTTTGCCCTACAATTTTTTTTTTGTTTTGGCTTCAGTAGGGATCACTTCATCTTCGTCAGCTACCTCTCTCCTCTGCGAAGCTTCGCCAGTTAGTCACACCAAGTGACGCTCCCAACTGAGTGCGTATGGTAATAGTGGAAACAGGAGAAGGATATAGTAATTTCTATTTGACTCCATTTAATACGTCTCAAATAATATTAGTTTATAGATTTTATGGCTTTCTTAAAGTGATGCATTTACTAAATTTTTTTATTAAATTGTATGCATTTGTATACTGAAACAATTTAAAAAAAAAAGAACAATGCTTGGGTTCAACCTAAAAAACTAACTACATTAGGGTGTTTCACCAAAAAAAATGTTGCTATTTTCCCACCGGAAATATAAAATGTATTATCATTTAATGTTACTGCAAAACCATTTAGAAAAATATTAAGATTTTAAAATGTTTCCCAAAATGAAGTTTTTATAAATAAAAATAGTATTGAGATGATGAACAGTGCAAGCTTAAAAAATCTGTTTAAAAATATTAACAAATTTGTTCAACGGAATCATAATAATGGGATTTACGAAAAAAAATTAGTTTTGGCTGATATATTCAAGCTTTTCTTAAACCAATTGGATACATTTTTAAATATCTTTATGCAGAACTTTTAAGCTTAACCTGTTTAATGATCTCTGGCGATTTTTTTGACAAACTTAAAAAAAAACTGTTTTTATTCATGAACAGGTTGTAATTATGAATAGTGATGCACCCTAATGTCTATATAATAAGAAAAAAAATATGTATGCCATTCTATTGGTTTTCGCAAATGTTGCATTTAAAAAATATAACTACTAAAATCGCTGCAGTACTTCGAGGGTCAAATCATTACAAACATTATCTATATAATCTATTGTTCACAATAATTATAGATATTGCTGTTATTTTTTATTTTTTTACAGCTCTTCTTACCATAAAATAGACTTAACCTAATTATATAATAAAAAATTACTGAAGCCTAATAATCCAATTTACAATGGCATTGATACATCGCAATTCAAATTGGAACACGGAACAATAGTAAGCAGAAAGCGGACATTTAGTGATATTAGAAAAAGTTAATATATTACATTATATTGGTAAAGTTTTACAATGTCCATACAACTTTCTTTTAAACTCATTGATGTTTTTAAATCGCTTGATTGCATTTGGTAGCTCAATATAACATTTAAGGCCTTTGTAGTACATTTATCAAATTCGTAATTTTATCTAATTTTTAACACAGGTAAATTGAAATCATTTTTTCTACGAGTATCTTAGCTGTGTATATCGATGGCATACTTTACGTTAACTCTATAATATTTTTAACTAAACTTCATCGTATCACATTATATGATGTCGTTTCACATTAAGCCAATTACGGTCTAACAACATGTTTCTGATGAGCGTGTCATACCGCTTTCGAAGAATAAATCTCTTTGCTTGTGTTTGCTGTTTTTGCAAATTATAAATTTCATTATAAACAAACTTGTTGGGTATTAAATAAATAGCTTCTAGAACTGAGCCTTAAGGCGGACCAATAACTATTATTCTCCTTACAGATATCGACGATGCAATAATTGTTCTTTGAAGATGAAGTTTTGAAACCATTTGAGGGTTCTGATTACATAACTACTTATTTACATACACATATGTATATATGTATAAAGTAAAGTAACATAAATATTTGCCACTTAGAAATCAGCTATACTTCTTGATGCGAAACGTTTTCATATTCGCCTGAACATGTAAGGTTGAGGAGTAGCAAGGAATAAGAAGAATCCTATTTCATGAGGCATCTTATTTTCTATAGCAGGGGGATTTCTTCAGATAGATCAGTATCAAATAAATCGTTTAAGTCGGTAGCTGCAACTAAGGCTGAGTTTTCTTTGGAATTAAACCATTGTATTGACTCAGATTTTCGCTAGTGCGTCAGAATTCTGAGAAAACTGATCGCTGAACTTTTTGCGACGTTTAACACCCACAGGAAAGGATATATGGGCATCTTTCATCAGCATTATCCATCACAAGAGAAACGGTATGCGGATATCGCTTAAAATTAATTTTCTGCATTGGCACCTGAATTTATTCGAGAGGTGAACAGCGGTGCGATTGAACCAAGATTTGCGGAGAATTTAGAGAAATTACAAAGTTTTCTGGGAAGAGGGCATTATGAGCGATTATATTTTGAGTCTATTATGTATGTAAAACAGAAACACACGAATAAAATTTTATTTATTTATTGTTTTGCGGTGAAAAGATCTCTATTTCAGAGCATACTTTGCCTACGCGAAATATGTAAATTATTGCAATTGGATACTGGTAAGGAACTTTTAAAGCGAAGAATTATACAATCAAACAAAATGATCCCATCTTGTCATTGTCACTTATTCCGAAAACTTTGTGAGCGTCCCTCACCTAATCCCTCTTCTCCTAGATTCAATGCAGTTGCGACTCCCTTGCTCTTAACTTAAGTTTTTATACAAACCTTCATACGTATGTAATGTTAATATGTATGTATGTATGTATGAATGTATAATATCTAAATATTTTACTCATTTTGCTTTTTTAAATATACGAATACGACCTTTATTAGCTGGAACTTACATTTTTTGCTTTTAGATATGTATGTCTTTACCTCTATATTGGCTTGTTTTAACATTGAAGAAACACATACGATACCTTGCCCTTAGCGGCTCAGTTTCGCTCTGCCGATTTATGACGATATGGTCATCCACATGGAAACCAAGCTAGTTTGTAATGTGCAATGTGCAATGTATTTATATGGATTGATTCGTATTTTACGACACCTTTCGATGCCACCTGAGATATTTTTGGTTAATTTCTAAAATCATGTTTCATTGTTTTGTACATGCATACAAGTGTATGTATGTATGTATGTACATAAATATGTATCTTGTTTTCAACGGCTTGGTGATTCCGATTCACTATTCTTTGTAGAAATCGTATATCTAATGTGAAATAAAACAATGAGTTCTTACTATAATACAATATTAAAATTAGTCAATGAATATAACGCGCATGCGCAAATTGGTTGATAGGAACGTACAGCCGAAAGGTTTGGGAAGGTTCATACCATTTTGACTGTGAACCGTGAATGACAATTACGAAATCAGCTTCATCAGCTTTCCACTGGTTGAATTTAATTAATATATGCATGTAGCTATATTACTAATTATAGTTGCATTACTAAATTAATTGGATGGACAATGAGGCTATTGTGATTTATTGTGAGGTATATTTATTAGTCCAACCCCTTCGTTCATTTTGAAAATTGCGCACGTTTCCCTTTCCCAAACCCAATTTTATGTATCAAGAGTGAGCAAATTATCTGCAATAGTTACTGAAATATCGCTGTATTTTAATTTTCACAAAACACCGTTACGTGGGCGTGGTTATTGTCCGATTTCGCCCATTTGCAATACTAAAGTACTTTGGGTTTAGTGCAATGTGTATACCCAGTTTCGTTAAGATATGTAGCTCAATATTTACATACTTCAGTTATCCGGCTGGCGGACGGACGGGCATACAGACATGGCTTAATAAATTTGCTATTGCTTTATGCTGGTACAAACAACCGTTAGATGAAGAAAATTATAATACCCTGGGCACCACCAGTGTGCTCGGGTGTAAAAGTTCCTAAATATTTACATATGTAAGCTCATACAGTTATGGCTGTGAAAATAGTAGGTTAGGTAGGTTAGGTTGGAGTGGCAGCCGCCTTCAGCGGCTCACTTAGGCCAATATTTGGCCCATTGAAAATAGTAACAACAATTGAAAATTTTAAATTTATAAATATTCAACAAATAAAAAAAAAATACCAAAAACCAACAACAAAATACATGTAACAAGGCGAATTCATATCAGGTGGTGTTATAAGTATAAAAACAAAAATTTACACTAACAAAATATACGCACAATGACAGTATGATTTAGAACAAACAGATCATTTTGACTTAAAGTTCACTAAACGAATTCAATCAGCTGCTTGATCCACTTCACCTTATATGAATTCGGCTTGTACATGTTAGTTGTGTGAATGAATTCGCTGTTGCTATTGCCACCACCTTATATGAATTCGCCATGGAATTAACTACATATATGTTTACAAAAAAATTTTAGAATGATCAACTAACTTTAAAGAATATCAAGAGAGAAAACGGTGAATTCAATCTTCCAATTATATTATATAAAGTAAAAATCTAATTGTATCAATTTAAATGAGCATATGAAATTGAACGATGCCAGAAGTCCTTTCTTCCGCTTCCGCTTCCAATACCAACTTGTACCATTTCTGTAAGATATTTCAATACTTATATTGTAATTTTTTTCAAAATGTTTACTAAAAATTCTGGTACGAGTATTTCAAAGACAATTAATTTATGATATGCTTTCCCAGCTAATTTTAATTTAAATAATAGCCCACGAAAAATTTAATCACTCCGTTGGCTCCGCCGGCTTTTCTTCTGCTTGTTCGGGCACCTCTTTATTAGCATTTTTGGAGTTATTAGGAGTTAGTGGAGCTGTTCGCTCCTCAGTCTCACCAATTATAGTCCCCTCGGTAGGTATTTGTAGGGGAGGTAAGTCTCGATCCCGATTGCTCGGTCTCTTTATCGATGATGCTCCACTTTCTGCTGTCGCTGTCTCCGGCAATGTTTCATCATTTACATGTTTTTCCACAATAGACGATGCCACTTTTGGTAAATCTATAACAAACGGATAACTGCCTGATTTATTAACATTATCCATGCCTTCGCCTTGGGGCATAAGACCACTCGTGTTGGCGACAACCGCTTCAGCTGCAGCGGAAAGACGGCGAGCAGCTTCAGGCATTATACTTTCCCACTGAAAGAAACAAAAATATTTGGTACACCAACAGTTGTTTCCTCTGCATTTTATATGAATTATCTACACATTTATATATAGTATACCATTAAAAATATGCCAATAGTTATCCAGAAAGCTAATGCTAGCACTAGAACAAACTTGGAAATTTCGAAAAATATGAAAGAAATTGGGCCCACTGTTAGCTTAATTATGACAATTTTAAGAAAGCACAGCGCTTTTTCTATTCCGCAAGCCATGTTTTTTGGCGATTTGTGGGTATTACGGGATATTAAAATAGGATTTAAAAATTCGTTTGATTATAAATTAATTTTTTATCTGATTTTATGATGTTCCGGTTTGTTTTGATTTCCAATTCGAGTTTTCAAATGACAAATGTCATAATTTGTCTAAGCAATCAAGTTTATGATAAGTATAAAAAGTCGACTGCGCACAATGTTTATGTCCATTCCTTATTTTTTACATCACGAATTATTTTAAAAAAATATCTTAAAATAGCTCCAAAATAAAATGTGTAGCTAAAAAAGAGCCGATTGAATTAATTTTTGAATTTCATTTCTTTTATCAAACGTTATACAAATTTCGATCCGAAATTTTACAAATACCTACTTTATTTATTTAAGATTTTCAACTTTAAAAATATATATGTAGGCATTTAAGCTTTTGAAAAAATTATATCGTAAATTATCTCATTTCAAGCAAATTACAAATGACTGATCCAGCTTCGTAATGGAAAAATAAATTTGTTGACCATTATCGATCAAATTTAGAGCCGTCACAGATTTGTTCTTAACAAGGCGAATTTATAGAAGGTGGTGTCAAATTTGATTGATTGATTGATTAGGTTTTTTTTTCATTTAAATTTCCCTTGCATTATTGTAGAGATTGTCAAAATGAATATGTGAAGTGGCTAGAAGCTCCCGTTGATTTTTTTATATATTTTTTAATTTTGGCCTTGGAAACTTTTTATACTAAAACTAAATAAGCCGTAAAACACTCTCGAAAAATTTCTAAAAACTCTTCTAAGAAACTTTAGAATTTTGGTAAACATTTTTTGTGTTTTTTCAAACTTTTTATTAAGTTTTAAGCATTAATTTACAGGGTTTGTGGTTATATTATGAACTATGTTTGTATATAAAATTAACAACAACAAAAATATATCATATAAAACCTTGCTAATATTGTAAAATGGTCAAAATTCGACCGTATTTGATGTTGTTGTTGTTTTAAAATCAAAAGACATTCCCCATACAAGGTGAAATTTTTTAATAAGATTTAGATTAGATTATACTAGATTTCTTTGTTTTGTTTTAATTAAATTCGTCATCTAGAAATTTCTTTCTACCTTCGCATTGCTAGGGATCAAGAAAAAGTGTAAAAAGCAGAACTACTAAGCCCCCTGGAGGAATTCTCGTTTATTGCGAACCTGAACTCCCTTTCGTTTATTGTTGAGCAAAGGTTTTCCATGGAAACAAATAAATTTTCTCCCACTGAAGTCCTAATCCTGTTATATAAGCAGCACTATAATCCTGTTTTTTTTCTTTTTCGGAAGTTTCAAATATGTTCGGTTCCACAAATTATAGTAGCTTTCCAAATCAAAATGTTTGTCATGGTGCAATAATAAAAGATCATGATGCAATTATTAAAGATTTGGCAACTAAGTTTTGGCACTTTTTTGATGGTAAAACAGTACACAAAGTAGGTAACTAGTGGTAGACTGTAAATTTTTAAGTTTGCGCCCAATGGCCAAAGTTGGATTTCGGAAGGGCAAAGCAAAAGTCGTTTAGGGAAAAGTATTACACTTCCAACATTTTAATTAAAAGATGAAATGTAGGCAGGACGTAAAATAATGATTTTTTACACTAGTAAGAATAAAATAAATATAAAAAGTCAATGTTCATTCATTAGTTGCATTTCATTTGCATGCTGATGGTATTTAAAACTTCCATATAAAATTAAATATTCTGAGTGAGAGTGAAACTCCGCACGATTCCAATCACCTATTCACATGCCCTCTCAAACCCACTCATCTAACCCCCCTCTCCCTCTGGTCCAACCCTGTTGAAACTGCACGTTTCCTGGGCCTCCCCTTTACGGGGCGTGATAACCGCTACAACAACAACAACAGTGAGAGTCAAATAAGAAATAAAGTTCAGAATTCTCTTTCGGAAAAAGGACACAAAAATTATGAATGAAATGGAAATTAATATTTGTAAAGGCACTTTATTGCCAGTAAAATTGCGTATCAATACGCATATATTTATGTATTGTATGTACATATGTAATGTCAAACAAAGATTAGCTGCAGGCTCAATTTAGCGGTTCAAATATAACTTTATTGAGCGAGATTGGAGAGGTGCGCTCGTGTACCGACAGATTAATCCCTCGAATATTTCAGTAAACCTTGTCAAAAATATACATATGGGGAAAACAATCCAATCGTGTGTGAAATAAATAATATTAGTCGTCTCATTTTTCAGCATGCAACACATTTTATTATTGCATCACTAAAAAAATACCGATCAAAAGCAAGAATGATAGAATACAAGATTGCGCCTTCCCGCGGTGAAATGACAGATCTCGCCTTTAGTAAACAAGAATACGGGAGAGAGAAAATTGAACAACTTCCAATATTTCATTGAAAAACGTGTTCTAATTGTTCTAAAGTGTAAAAGTATGAATTTATAGGCAGACATTTAATAAATAAATTCGCAAAATACTAAAAAAAAGTGTCTCTTTTTCTTAATTTGTGAAAAAAGCTTTGTCTAGTTGAAGTTGAGAATTGTCAAACCCGGCAAAACCAAAGTAGCGGTACTTCTAAAGGCGTCACCTTCAGTATTCAGTACACCGTGGATCAAAAGGATCATTAGTTTTCGGAATATTTATTAACTCTTCATATTTTATAGCGACTCTAGAAATGTCAAAAAATCTGTTCCTAGTTCTATTACTCGTATCCGGCTTGACATTATTTTATCATCGACTGTTGATGTAGCAGCGCCCTCTCGACATCAAGTTGTATAACTCTCAGCTGTCAGGCTGTCACTTCCATACACAAGTAGATGTCACGCTACTAGAGTTGAGCAGCTGATTCTCAACTTTCTTTTTTCATATTTATCTTTTTTCTTGTGATCATAAAATTTCTCGCATTCTTTATCTCTCGTAAAATAATAACACTTGCCTATACTGTCATCTGATAATCAAATGTTAATTCCGACGTGAGGCTCAAATATCTATGATACGCGCCATGTCGGAGGTTAATGTTAAAGCAGGCATTGAATGCATTTTGAAGCGTATCGATGAGGCATATGCGCGCCGGCCTAAGGTATTCTTTCAAAAATATTTAGCTAGCATTAACTAAGGATATATAAATTAACTTATTGCAGGATATTCAAATGCCTAAGCCGCAACTTGTGGCTGTTAGCAAAACGAAACCGATAGAAATGATTATCGAAGCATACACAGCGGGACAGCGTCATTTCGGTGAAAACTACGTGCAGGAGCTGGTGGAAAAGTCATTGCATCCAGATATTTTGCAAGGATGCCCGGATATTAAATGGCATTTTATTGGCCATCTGCAAAACAATAAAATCAACAAGGTAAGTTACATGCCAAGCACATGCGATATTTCAATTCATTCATACGTTGCTTTATTGTTCACGCAATTAATTATGATTATTATTATTGATGAGCAGAAAGGAGTTATGCGCTGATATACTGTACTTGGCGTAGCCATTATTGGACCGACCAGGGTTATTTATTTTAAGCGTGATCAAATGAAAGCTGACTTATTTACTATTTAATTGTAGACATTTTAAATATAACTTGTAAAGTTATTTAAAATTGAAAATCGTTCCAATATCTACAAATTTATCATTATTTTAGTCAATCCTAAAATGTGAATTTGCATTCAAAATCACTGTCGCAAGATTTGCTTAGGCAATGTTTAGAATTTTATGAGAAAAGTTTTTCGTAGCTAAAGATCTAATATCTCGCCAAATATGTGCATAGGAGCATGTAGTACATACATATGTTCATTTTAATGTATTAGAACAGCTGTAGGTGAATAGGTAATGATATAGATTTAATAAAATAGTATTACATCCAATAATATAAACCTAGAAGTTTTACAAATTTATTGATTATTCTTTATTTTGAAAGTAAAAAGTGGCCGGACTAGACAGAGTGGCAACCACCGTACCATAACCATACATCTATATTTCTTGCATTCCGTTAGGATGCGCTAAAGGCGGGTTATTTTGAAAATCTGTTTTTCATCCGATTCCCTCGACAGTCCTCTCAAACCCACTCATCTAACCCCCTCTCCCTCTGGTCCAACCCTGTCGAAACTGCACGTTTCCTGGGCCTCCCCTTAGATGAGTTCGACGACAACGACTATGGGTGAATCCGCTCTTTACGGGGCGCGACTAGCCGCTACAACAACAACAACAGTCGGTTCTACGATACCGGAACTACCCGGATTTATATCCGGCCAATGACTGTCACTTCAGCATCATCCCCATAAGTTTATGTGGCTGTTATTAACTTTAAAACCGACCTTGTTTTAAATACGTATCACTACGGGTCAATATCTTTTGAATATCAAGTGTTAGCAGTGGTTAAAGAGTTCTTTGATGTACATTTCAGATATTGAAGCTTCCAAATGTGTATATGATTCAAACGGTAGACTGTGAAAAACTTGCCGTCGGATTAAACTCTGCCTGGGAAAAAATACAGAGTAATGCGACTCCTCTTTCCGTGCTAATACAAGTCAATACCAGTGGTGAAGAAGGTAAAAACTAGGAAATTTTATTCCATCTTGTTGATGGGGCTGACATAACTATAATACAATCAAATTCACTAGCAAAGAATGGTGTGCAACCCAGTGAAGCTCCAGCCCTATTCAAATATATAAAGGAAAATCTGAAGAACCTACAATTGAAAGGTGTTATGACCATAGGTGCATTTGGCTTCGACTACACGAGTGGACCAAATCCAGATTTTGTCTCATTGATGAATGTGCACCGCCAAATATGCGAAGATAATGAACTCGAATCAGATGACGTTCAAGTTTCTATGGGGATGTCGGATGATTTTGACAAAGCGGTATTCGAATTAGCGAAATATGATTAGAGTCTTTTGAAACTCACAAACATTTCTTCCTACTTTTTCAGATCGAAGCGGGCAGCACCATTGTACGCGTTGGGAGTGCTATATTTGGCTTTCGAGCCAAGAAGACGGGCTAAGTCAGTGAAACAGAAATTCAACAGTGCCAAAGAAATTTGATTTGTTTCGATGATTTTCCCCAGTGACTGGAAACTTGTCCTCTTGGTGGCAGAAAACTATTTTTTTATGCAGGTCTATAAATTTCAACTTTTATTTAAAAAAAAAATAGATTTTAATCGTTATTTATTGAGTTTCACTTCTTGCTAAAAATAACTGATCGTTATATCTTGAATTTTATTTTTTTTTAAAGAAATATTCGATATTTCCTGAGTTTAACTTGTTCTTCAAACATGATCGTTATTTTTCGAGTTTTATATTTCAGAATAATAAATATAATTATAACGATTATTTCTTAAACAATAAAAAAAACTCAAGAAATAACGATTATTAAGCAACAATTAAAACTCCCAAAAAAAATACAATTGTTTTCTAAGCAAATATAAAATTCAAAAAAAAAAAAATAACGATTAAACATATTGTTTTTTTTTTTTAGATAAAACTCAAAACATAAAAGTCAAAGTCGCTGAAGGTAGTCCTTGTAACAATCCTTATATATGTAGCATGATTTTTTCGTTGGAATTTGGATAATAATTGTTATTTGTCAGTTATAATTTTAGTCAAATATATCAATAGTGTGATATTCCTAGAATAATTAGTTCACTTGTTCGGTGGCTCCTTTTCTTACAATATTCACAACGTTTTCCAGACAACATGTATTTCGTTAATTTTGTATAAAAACATAGTTCATTCCAAAATTTATTTGTGAAAGTGGAATAACTATTTGACTTAACGTTGACAACATGAAAATAAACAATTTCGTTATTTGTTTGCGGGTACCCGTTTCCAAAGGATACTTTGAGCAATCACGTCTATTTCTATATTTGCGAAGGAAATGTAAATGGGGCAAAGTGTAAACCTCTTTTGCGGAATGGTGGCAAAGTAGGTTATTTGTGGTAGGATGTAAATTGCACAAAAACGAAATACTTTTTAAAGGGATTGGTACATTTTATTTGAACTTTTTTCCATGAGTACATTTCTAAGATCTTCGTTAAGAGAACATCAATGGCTTTAATTAACAAATAATATTAAATTCAAAGATATATGTATGTTTTTTATACAATTATTGGTAAGTATAAGAAAAAGTTCTGGTAAAATCTAAATTGTATGATTTAAAATAGTAAGCAGACATTTGATTTCAACGCACCTTAAAGATTCCCTGTTGCTTTATCGATTGAGTTGAATTAATGTTGATGAAAAAGAGGGAATCATCTTCAAAAATGTTTTTGTAAAAACACTTTCTTTTTACACCAATACTGTTATATCTCAGTAGTTTAGAAATTGAAATAAGTTAATATTTTTAAGCTAGTGACAAAACTATTTCAACACGTTTTCATGATTAAGTTTACTTAAGCCTACTTGCTTTGAATCCCATGCCGTAGTATTTCCGTTAGCTTAATAATTATATTTAGATTAATTTTTTAAGCTAGAACTCCATAGCATGTTTATACCTGAGTGGGCGTTTGAAAGCAAAGTTGAATACGCGCAATACGCTACAACAACAACAACACTGCGTAATTTCATGTCGGCTCCTACTTAAGTTCAAGTTATGAATGCATATTAAAAGTGGCCCTAAATAAATAATAATAAATAAAGCGAAATTTTGATTTTTCATTGTTTTTCGTCACCTTAATATCGTTCGATCGTCAGCATAGAAATGCCCATTGATGATGTGAATACGTCTGTATGTATGTTCATTTGGATATAATTTCTTAGTACCGAATATCAAGTGCAAAGCAAATTTAAACTTTTCTATTATACATGCAAATGTACATATGTACATATGACCGCTGAATCATCCACCAAGCGCATCTATTGGCCCCTTGCCAATCAGGATGCTTACAAGTTTATATGCCTTTGAAAATATAATTATTTATGTACATATGTATGTATGTATTTACATGGTAGATTTAGGCTATTTAAATTAGTTCCAGCACTTCGATTAATCCACTCCTTGTTATAATTCGAACGCTCATCTTAGCGTTGGTAAGGAAATACTTGTGACTTTTCAATTTATAACTTTCTATTACTAAAATGAGCGAAAGAAAAGTTAGTTGGGTTTGAAGTTTTTTTTTTTTAAGAATTGCTACTGTAGCCAAGTTACTTAGGTGGTCCATTTGTGGTGCAGTCTTCAGCTGCCACAACTCCACTCCATCCTTAAGCAACCACCTGAATTTAGTGCCGGAATGGAAAAGGGTTATGATCATTTTAGATTTTTCCTGGAATGATCTAATTTTTTTTTGTTTTTATAAGACGACTTGCGGGAAATACAGAGATAGATTTATAAATAAAGAGATATTTAAGTAACTCAGAGTTAAATTTGTAATTTCATAACTGCCAATAAAATCGACACAAAGTTAAGTAACCCAGGCTATGTATGTGCATATGTACATATGTACATAGATACTTATGTACCATGATTCAATTATTATGTACATTTATTTTTGACATTTTCTTTGAATATTAAGAATTTTCGGTTATTTCAAGTGAACATAATTTTTTTTTAAATATATAGTAAGAGCTATCAAGGAAAGTGCAAAATACGCAAATAAAACATTTGTACCTCGTAAATTGAATGTACCATTTGTACCGAAGTTGATGTTGTGCAGGTAAGTTAGACCAGAATGATTATGTTTTTGTTAAACAAATATTTTTTCTTTATCAGGTTTGTATCGCTAATGGCCAGATATGACGGCAACCCTCTTTTCACTAAGGTAAGGGAATCGATCCGACCTGTTATTGACGGTTGCTGTACTATTTATGACACTGATAATAGAGTCATCAACCTTCAGGCGGCCCATAACCAAACATACGATGGAGCAAATAATATTTTGCACTCATATCCCTAGCTTAAAAGGTACCAAAACTAATGTTACTCAAACATCGTTAATCGTTATTTGTATGACCTAGTTTAAAAAATGGCATGAAATAAATAAAAGGAAAAGGATGTGTGTACGTACATAGATCTCGAACTAGGGGTACATATGTAGATCTCGAACTAGGGGTACATCATAAAGGTGGTTTGAGCATAACCACTGCCCTCAAGTAAATAGTAGTCGCCATACATTCCTTGAAGAAAATATCTTCGCTGCTTGCACTTGTCCCAAAAATGCGAATCGTAAGAACTACCATGCCACTATGCAACAACATCAATAAACATTAAATCTGCGGAGTAAATTGTATGTATTTTATTCCAATGATTATAAGATTACACTAATTTTTATTTTTGCACCTTGTGATACCATTTATCTCTTCAGTTATAAATTTGCATAGGCCTGTTGTTGTTATTCAATGAATTGTTGTTCGGTCAATAAATTTCGATCAGTTACATCAAAGATAGAGATACATATGAGCTGTGGCACTTCCCATTTACCAAAAATTATCTATAGTAACAAGTGTATACCCAATATCATTTATCTACGTCAAATAGTTGCGGAGATATGACAATTTTCTCTTCCTGGGGGCCTTTAACCCCCCATTTTTACAAAATTATATACTGGAAGTCACATGAACCTACTATAAAAATTTCATAAAGTATAAAGTTACACGCGGTCAGAAGTTTCATCAAGTTTTAAGAATGCGGAACAAAATAGCCAAGAACATTGTGAAGTGTCAAAAACCAAAAAAATTAAGATTTATTGCGAAGTGGCCGGGATTCAACATATAACATCAAAAATTATCTAATAACGGTCGCCTCTCGGCAAGCAACGGCAAACCTTCGAGTGTGTTTCTGCTACGAAAAAACTTCTTACTAAAAAACGTTCGGAGTCGGTTTAAAAATGTAGGTGCTTCAATTTGTGTTACAACATCAAGACGCACATCACAAATTGTAGGAGAAGTTCGGCCAAAATCGTTTAAGCGGTTATAGTGCCAATTATGTAAGTAAGTAATAAATACCCCACAACAGAAAACACAAAAATGGTTCGTACAGAAAGATTTAGCACATCGAGAACGGAAGTGATGTGGAGTTAAGACGCCTTTATTGCCGGGTATTGTGACTACACCATTTTGTCCATAAAAACGACTTGAGTACTTAATTTCAATAGTGGCTCCTCGGAAGCTTTGTAACTCCATACTTTTTACAGTATCTGGAGGCAATTGCTCTGCGGAAATCCTATTGGATCAGCGGTCCTCACCTTTACTATACCAAAGCCAAACATTTTAGATCGACACTTTCTGTATTTTCAGGTAGCAACCATTTTCCGTTTAGCAGCTATGTTTTTTAGAAAGTTTTCTTCGATTTGTACGAAAAATACTTCGCTTAGCAGCACTAAAAAATTTCAGAAATTCTTTTTGCTTCCAAAATGCATAGGTACATATCTATTATGTAACTTATTTCAACACCTCAAAAATTGCCCATAAACATATCTTGTACGGATATTATGCCACCCTCACTTTATGCCCACATAAAAACATACATACATACGCTTGTAAGTTCATATACATATGTGAATCATAAATGTAGAAATGAGTAAACGAATTCCTACGGTATCAGAAAAAAATAAATTACAAATTATAAATCTTTGCTAAAATGCTGCAAAAAAGACAATCGTTGAAAATTTCAGAAAATAAAATTCCCATACAAAATTTTCATTGCGGTTTATAACTAAGATATCAATTTTTAATATTATATTTTAGGGAAACTGTTATATATAGATATATTATATATGAGGAACATGTATGGAGAAGTGGGGTAATAATCTATCGCGTTTTTTCACGCTCATGATTTCTGCTCGAAAAATACCGTAGAGATCCGACAATTTGTAAGACTTACATATCTACGGCTCTAGGCTATAAACCGCAGCTCCAGCTCCCTTTTCCACTTTAGTCCCGTCCGTGTATATGTATGTCGTTCTTCTAGCTGTTTAACACAAATCTGGCAAAAAAAACTGTTGCATCATAGTTATGATTTACACAAGAAATTTGATTTATATTGTCAAAAATGATTTAAAAGATTTGAGCTTTTCATGTTGTACTCGTAAAGAAAACAACTTAAAAATTTAAAATTAATTGGATCCATGTTATCTAAAATCGTTTGGCGCTCTTTTAGGTACTAGATCCCCTCTTAGGCAGACAAAAATGTGTATTCGATTAGTGTAGTTATAGTAACGTAAGTAACTTAAAGAACTTCATATTTAGTTAGATAATCATTTCAGTTGTACTCGTATGACCAGAGAACATCATTGAAGTTCTCTATCCTCACCCGAAACCGTTCATATTTCACTTGCTTCGAACCAAAATTTGCACCTTCTAATTATTTGAAGTTCTCTGGTATGACGGCGGATCAGGTAAACATTTATTAAATTTTTCAGAAATCAACGAATGACTTTTGAAGTTAATACAATCATAATTTTGCCACAAATTGTTAAATATTTATAAATGGGAAACACATATAGGGGTTTTAAAAATATGCGAATTTTTTCTAGTATGAACCGGAAAGTAGTATGTCGCATAATGCGCACTTGAACTTAAAATATTTTAAAATTTATTTTTTACTTATTTAGTATGTATGTATGTATGTATGTGCGAAAATGCACGCATAAATAACTCTGTTATGTTTTAATCAGTAAATTATAAATAAAGAATATAGATTTGATTTTTAGTATTCAATCGTAAAAACATCTTGCACAACGGTTTACCTTTCAATATTTCTACATATGTATGTATACCAATTTCTTTCTGTACATGAAAAATATACATATGACTTGTCTCGACCGAATTCCTTTAGAATATTGCGCATTCCTATCTGTATGCATGCATGTTTGCCTGTGAGGGTGTGGGCAAATTAAAAGTGTATGTGTGTGTATGTATGTGAATATGCGAATTTAGAATGTAGTACATATGGGTAGCTACATATGTGTGTGTGCAATAGAATGGTTCCGTTTGTAGGCGATTTTGATGCTGAAATTAGAGTTCGTTCACAAACAACAACACATACTCGTACAAAAATTATCCCATAAAACCAATTGAAAATAAAACAAAAAGCTTTCAAAAACGCTGACGAAATTTCATTTTCGTTAATACAGAATTTTCTATCAGGCCAACATTTCGTAAGATCTACAAACAAGCATCATATGTATACATATGTACATGCATATGTATGTGGTATATATGTATACGTATATACTATATATCTACATACATATATACATATCTCTTATACATATGTATGCGCTGAAGGTGCATTAAGTAGGATCGAGTGAAATCTAAAAGCTACGAGATGTACATACATACATACAAATGTACATTTGTATGTATGTGTATGTATGTGGAAGAAAGTTTTATAAAATTAGAATTTCTTAGATCTTACATACATATCTACATTCAAAAGCGAACGAACATTAACAAATTCGTTTGTGGGGATGTGTATACAATAGAGGTTTGAATGTGGCCAATATTCCCCACCTAGCGGCCGGGCAAACCACTGCACGGCTACTAAAAAAGGTAGCACGATTACGCGAATACGAACAGAAATTTGGACGTGGCAACTAGGTGGCCCGAAGGCCGAGACCACAATTGACGGCCCGATCAATCTACAGGAGGCTCATGTGCATGTGCCTGTACTCGTAAATGGCAGTGGTAATGTGTGCGTGTGGAAATATTCGAGGCGTAAATTCTACAAAAGAAATGATGTCTTGACGATAAAATCAGCCAGACCACTCAGTGTGCTCTGACCGCTCGACCCGTTTAGACAACACAGAAAAAAGTTCAGCATCATGGTAAGGACTATTCCGCACTAACTTTATGGACTTGTGAACCAACGTTCAAAGTAAAGGATTTATCAACGAAGAAATGTGATTTGTTTTTTGTTTTTTTTTTTTTTAATAAGTAATGTGAATTAAGTGTCGATTGCAGTAATTTGGATAAAGTTGAAGTAGTGGAAGAAAGTGATTACATAGTTTTTAAAAATGAGATTATTGAGAATTAAAAATCAAGGAATATTCAAAACTAGTGCAAATAGATTAAAACATATTACATAAACAATGCTCTATTAAAGACAGCTACTCGTTGGATTTACAAAACAAACAAAAAATAAGCGTTTTTCAAGTGATACCTAACTAATAAAAAAAAAACATTGTTAGATGTTTGAAATAATGGAATTTTCGAAAATCAAGTATCACTTTCCGAAACACATGTGCATATATACCTACATACATGCATACATAGCGCAAGCAGGATTACGCTCCAGTATTGGCTATTTTAAGTCATTCGAAATATTTATATTTTCCATACGAACATTCCACGATTGGGCTAATCGGCATTACTATAAATGGAATGAGGAGTAATCCGATACATCGTATATATCTACACGCATATATACATATAGTCTCTATACATACTACTATGTTCTCAATAGTTCTATTTTTAAATTGCGTAATCGTTTTAAATGTGAACACCTGAAATTTCGCATGTATGTACATATGTATGTATTTATATGGGAGAATGAGAAGGAGGATAAGCCTACTCATTCCGATGACCGACTTGAATTCGATTTATTTATGTATATGCGAATGAATCCTTTCACTCTCAGTTACTGTTACTTGTTTTTCAAATGATTTATTGAGTGTTTGCCAATAATGGCCCCAAGCGTTTTAACGGGAATGCTAATATATGTCGCTTTTATGTTTTTATAAGAAATCGGTTTAGACTTCCTTGCGTAGGTGTATTTCAGATCAAATTAACGGAAAAAAATTAAGAGACTATATATCTAAAAAACAAACAAAGTCACTTAGGACTTTTGACGAGCTCTTGATAATTTATCCACTCTATCTTTCACGTTAATATATATTTCATAGGCCGATGAGAAGAAGAAGGTTAAGAAGAAGAAGACCAAGGAAGAGGGAGGTACTTCTGAAACCGCTTCTGAAGCCGCATCTGAGGCTGCTACTCCAGCACCAGCTGCTACCCCAGCTCCAGCCTCAACCACTGGATCGAAGAGAGCGTCAGGTGGCTCACGTGGCTCAAAGAAATCGAAGCGCGCTGGTTCCAGTGTGTTCTCTGTTTTCTCGCAGAAACAGATTGCCGAATTCAAGGAAGTAAGTATAAACATTATATGTATGTAGATTAGTTAATTTAGCTACTGAAAGAAAAATTGAAAAGCCTCGGTAAAAGCAATCGCTAAAAACTCAGTTGAGTTGATTGAAGTTGTTGCAATAATGGACTCATAATAGTTTAACTTTATGAAAAATAAAATAATATTGTTAATAGTAAAATAGCACAAGGATAATCATTTAAGTCATTTTAAAAGCATATGCACGTGCATATGTATAATATATACACATGTATGTGCGTATATTTGTTTGTCTAACGTGGTTTAAAAAATTGGAAAACGTGTTTTTAGATTTTCGCTTAGAGGAAGCCTTTTCGGGTTTTGAAGTTAATTATCTTCAAATATAACAAAGTTTTCCCCCTATTAATTCAAAACAAATATTATATAATATGGTAATATGCTCTGTTACATTAAAATTAAGGTACAACTTTTTCAAGAGCGACTCTTAATGAATCAATAATTGTAAACATTGGTGAATTGCTTTGACCGAGGAATTGAGTTTATCGGGCATAATGTATTTGTATGAAACATATAACTACAAATTACATCTGTACATAGATATGTACATATGTTATGTACACATATGAATTTTTCGCTTAGTTTTTGTTTTTTTTTTTAATATAATTCTTAGGCTTTCCAACTAATGGATGCCGATAAAGATGGCATCATTGGCAAAAATGATCTGCGCGCTGCCTTCGATTCCGTTGGTAAAATTGCGGCTGACAAAGAATTGGACCAGATGTTGAGTGAGGCCTCAGGCCCCATCAACTTCACCCAATTGTTGACCTTGTTTGCCAACCGTATGGCTTCAGCAGGTGCTAATGATGAAGATGATGTTGTCATTGCTGCCTTCAAAACATTCGATATTGATGGCCTCATCGATGGTGACAAATTCCGCGAATCACTAATGAACTTTGGTGATAAATTCAGTGCCAAGGAGTGCGACGATGCTTGGGACCAGATGGTCATCGACGACAAGAACCAAATCGATACCGCCGCCCTAATTGAAATGCTCACCGGCAAGGGTGAGGAAGAGGAGGAGGAAGCCGCAGCATAAACACAAACTAGCTTACCGGCTTGCATAACATCAGCAACCAAAAATAAGTAAAACAAAATTATATCGAAATTACCGTAATACAAAACACTAAGATCCTGTTTTGAAAAAAAAAATGTATCTTTACTTTTTTAAAAAATAATTAACAACATACTTTTTGTGTAATTTTACGCATTCATTAATTTTTTAAAGAAACATTTCTACGGAAAATGATTAAAACAAAACTTTAGGCCCTATATTAGTGAGCATCTACAAGTAAATTGGAGTTTCTAACGGGGTCATTGCAATCGAAACCCAAAAGTGAAAGTGTTGAGGAAAAGTTAAGAAAGTTTTAGTACACAATATACCAGCTAGTTCGGCTCTATCTGCATCGCCAGTAGCTACGTCAACAAACAACTGACAGACAGTTAGTTTTTTTTAGTTGATAAATTAAAGTTTACATTTAAAATTTATGTTTAAAAAAAAACCTGAAGAAACTATCATATAATATTTTATTTAGAAAACAAATGAAAGAAATCAACAAAAAAAACTTTAAAAACTAAACTTTCGAAGATTTTTATTTGTCCTTGCGCTCATTGAGGAACGAACAATTCGAATAATTTGACAACGTACATGCTCAGGTGATTAGGGAACTGATTTGAATTGTTACACGTCAAGTCATTGCGATAACAATTAAATACCAATTAAAAATATTTGTGTATTATAAATATACTATTGACACAATCAAATTAAAGAGAATAAGCTAAGATAAAATAGACAAACAAGAATCACACTACTAAACCCGCTATCACTCATCAATCACTTATCGTTATCACCAATCACCAATCATCAATCACCAAACAATCAAATGTATCGAAATGTACGCATGAATTATATATAATAAGAACTTACGCAGTTTTATTGAGGGAAATGAATACCCGAGTACCTACCAAAATATTTTTTGAATTCTATATTATTGATGTTCTATATATTTTTGAAAACTAACCCCATTTTAATGCAAAATATCACTATTATGATGATCATTATTGCTAACTTACTAAACAGTTGCGAGTTACTTTGAATATATTTAACATGTTCGTTGTTCATATTTCAATTTATTATGGATTTTATTGAAATACTTTATAAAAAAAAGAAAAACTACGTATATATGAATATGAAATGCTTATTTCGAATATTTTAAATTGTCAAATATCTTTAATATCGAAGTTACATTTGAGACATAAAGTAAATAATGAAATTTCAAGTTTTTAATATATATTGCCAATGCAATATTTAACAACAATAATTACGTAATTGCATATTTATTTTTAACATTCTTAAAGAGTAACATCCCTTGGAGAACCTATTCATATAAAAAAATTTATTTTTATCGTTTTTTAACTCATCTTATGATGATGATGTTTATAGACAATTTTGCAAGTTTTATGAATACATTTATTTAACCAACTCGCAAATATTCTTTATTCGATATTCTTACATATTATTTGTGCCGATCTATATATACACCTATATATTATTAATCCAAGCATATAAAACTATATAAATATATGTACTAATAATATATGTTATATACAAGGCGATAGCCTTTTATTTGAAAAGAGAAAAAACTTTATGAAATCATATTTGCAAAATGAAATTACAACAAGATAAATTCGAATTACAATTATAATCATATACATAATAAGTATATAGGCATAAATACATATATACATTAATATTTATGCACGTATATACTATATAAATTGTTATTTGTTTGGCATGGCCTGAAAAAACGTTCTACTAATCAACTTTGATTGAAATATCTTATTTGCATACTACTAACAGAATAAAATACTTGAAAATATTACACTCACATGCAAGCAAACAATGAGCATAAATTGTAAACATCAACGTTAACACCAAATGCTATGTATAACTATGTACACATCTATACATAGTATATACATAGCCATATAAATAGATTTACTATAATAGAAGTACATAAAGTACCTAAAGAGCGGCAAAACCGAACGATGCTACTAAAGAGTATCAAACACTAATTTCATTTTATTAATTACATACTTATATAATTATATAGTAATTATTAGAAACATATATATACATATATACATACTAAAACTATCTAATCGTTTTAACTTTCCAATCTCATGTATCTGCAATGCAAACTAACGTTCTTTGTACTAAATCACAATCGATATCCACCAAGAGAATAAATTATTTAATATCAATAACACAAACTAAAAAGAACACCAAACATAAAGCCAAAAATAAAAATTTACAAATCAATTCTCGTGTGATGTACAAAAGGTTTAAATTGCATTAACAATTACATACTTTCTTAGATACATGAAATGTGAGATAATCAAATAACCAGTCAATACTTTATTCATATTTTATTGTTTGCTTTCGAGTCTAGAAATTCGGCTCAATATGAGATTACATCCGAACGTTAAAGGAATTTATTTAACCTACTTATTTATGGACTTACATATATTTACATATACCTATGAAACGTGAAGGAATCTCTAGATATATAACATAATCTCTTAAAACTTAACAAAAAAAAAAAAAAAAACATTAACTTAATACCAAAGTGAACGACGAAATTTTTAAATGTAAACAATATATTAGTTTGTAGATATATAGTGAGAAAGAGGGCTAAGATCATGACAATGCATATTTATTCAAATTTTATTGTGACTCCGATTTTTATAGACAAATGTGTTATGAAAAAATAACAGTTGCAGAACATCATTCAACTGTACATAGAAAATGATATCCTACGAAAAAAAATTATAAGTAAAGCAGAAAGATGACTTTAAAACAAAAACAACAACAACAACAACAAAACTAAAACATGCTGAATAAAACATCTAAAGTCATCTATAGAACAGCAAAAGAAAAAGAACGCTTGTTTCATTTATATAAACATTTATTTCCTTCGCGTACTCTTGTCTAGATTTAAAAAAAAAATGGTTTTTTTAAATGAAATTTCAAAATCATATAACTAACAAAACAAACTCTCCTAATAACATGTTCATATGAAAAATTCACCTAACTACATACATACATACTGCATATGTACTACATGCATTATAAATTGAATGATTCTGATAGATAACCTACTTACATACTACGGGTCTATGGGCATACAATATTAAAGCTTAGTTTGCAAAGTAATTATGTAAATATAAACCAAATACATAAGAAGTACTGGAAAAGGGAAGGGGAAAAACTGCGCTTTGAAAGTTTGCGGCGCTATCTTCACAATGCGTCTCATTGAATATAAACCATATCCACATACATACATATGTAGGTACATGCATACTTATTGTACATAGTCGTACATAATTTTGGGCAGAGCAATTTGAAATTCTTTTATTTTCCAAATTTTCAGAAAAATTTATTAAATCAATACATTCGTAAAAATTAAAAGAATTATGAATGTATATACATATGTACATATGTATCCTACTTAAGGAATTTGAATTATATTTTCACCGCCTAGAAAAACTTCAACCATACATTTTTCCATACTGAGAAGAACATCGGAAATGTGCAAACTATCGCTTCACCAAGGAATTTTATTGTGCCAAGCACGGAATCAGACAATTTTTTTAGGGTAGCAATAAGTTCAAAGGGCAAAGTTCGCCCATCAACAAATACATCGGAACCATTCCTTACCACGGTCAAAGAGTGGGCTTTAAGGACGGAAAAGATATGAAGAACGCAGTTGGATGTTTGGCCGAGCTCGCCTACGAAGTCTTTCGACAGTCACTAATGTGACTGGACAGAATATAAAATTTCATATTTCTAATATTTTTAGTTCAGCGATGTAGTTGCCACTTTTGCACTATTAGAAAACAAGTTGTTTATATTACTCAAAGATACGAGTCCTTCATTTCTATTAAAAATTGTTGTAAGTTTCGCGCAGATGATTGGACTAAGTGCTTCTACAGTGCAGAGTACCATATACCGATTTGTCGGAAAATATATCGTACACCCCGGCCTAACGAGACCTAACTCAAAAATTGAGATGCATACCATCGAAATCCTTAACTGACTACCTATCGACCGATATAGCATATTCAAAAATAGCTCTCCTACTCAACCCTAGGTGGTGCTATGGGTCCCATTTGTTGAACGAACAAGGATCCTGCGATGAGCGCTATATTGTCCGGAAAAAAGGGGAGATCAGTCGAAATCTGAACATTTGGCTCTGATAAAAACTTATACACATAATGTGATGGCGAACAAAGGATAAAATTTTGCAATTTATTGAGACGACAATGAATCAATTTTTATACTTCCAGGTATCGAGGTATTAAAAAAAATCGACTCCTACCCTTATATAAGAAGAAACTTCTATTCACCATATTTTCCCTACTATTTGACGTCGACCTTAAACGACGTTTATTGATTTAAATAAAAAGAAAAAGAATTGGTACTACACCCATTTCCCAAAATTTTGATTTTATAAATATTTATTTCTATAATTAAATTATTCGTAACAAATGTGAACGAATTCGCTATGATTTTGTAAATGAATATTTTGACTTTTTTTTTTTAAAGAGGTGGCTTTCTTCTGATTTCTATAATTTTTGAAATCGTGCTTTCTGACTGGAAATGCAAAGTCTGTTAGAAATTTAGTGGAATTTGACAATGGAGTTCAGAGATATACCAATTTGCTCTAAGGTGGGGAAAACGCCATATTTGATTCGATGTATTTCATTCCCTGCCGTAGTCCTGTCAGACCGGCCGACTTCAGCAGGCAATGGCAAACCTCCGAGTTCGAAGTCGGCGTAAAACTGTAGGTCCCTAAATTTGTGTTACAACATCAAGACGCGCACCGCAAATTGTAGGAGAAGTTCGGCCAAAATCGCTTAAGCGGTTATAGCGCCGATTAAGTAAGTAAGTAAGTATTTCATTCCCAACCCCATTCTTGTCTAAAACATTTAAGTAAATTTATTTAAAGTATAATTAACAAATATTACATTCATTTGATGTTTGCGTTTTACCGTTGAAGGACTTACTGACTTCAAATGTAAGGGTATACAAAATTTTGTAGGATTTGATAATGTAGTTTTTGACTGGACGGTACCAAGCAAATTCTTTTTAATAGCTATTTAAATATAGCGTTTACTAATTTTTGTAAATTAAATCTATACGAAGTGTGGACGTAGTTTTGGTCCGATTTTTAGAATTTTTGAAATTTTGCTTACTTGAAAGGCAATTCATTGCAATGTACCAAACATTTTTTTAATTTCTTGTGTTTGTTTATGCGATCTCAATTTGTTTATTATATTTGAGAAGCTTGTTTTCAAATGGTTATTTAAAAATCAGGTTTTTTAATTTTTGAAAATCACCGCTATATGAGAGGTGGCTTTAGTATAGTTTGGTCAAGTAGTTTCGAAGGTATATCATTTTCTCCTAAAGTGGGTGGAGCCGTACCCATTTTCCGAAATAACCTTTACACACGTATTCCTTTCCCCAGCGCAATCCTATGTATCAAATTTGAGCCAATTATCTTTAATGGTTACTGGAATATTGCATTCGTTTGATTTTCACGAAGCACCGTTATGTGCTGCCCTTGGGTCCGTAGCAATGTGGTTTCGTTGAGATAACTCCTTAGAAGTTTAGTATATACTTATGTATCTACATATATCTCAGTTGTTTTACAAAGAACCGTTAGATGAACAAAGTTTTAATACACTGGTAATATTTTTATAGGTGCTTGTGAGAGCCTATCAGATTGGAACCAATTTCACTCAAACAAAGCTTTAAGCGGACAAAAATTTCGAATACATACATACATAATATTTATTTATGTATTTTTTTCAGAAATGCTTTCAAAAATTTGAGTTTTTCTCGATAAGTTTGATTAGATAATCGTTGCTTTCTTTATGTTTGCCTAATATTATTCATAACTATAAAAACCAAGTACATATATTAACTTACGTTAAAAAGATAGCTGCTGTGGTTGAAACTACTATTTTAAGGCCGGTACAACAATGGGAGAAGTGCAAGACTATGGTAATCGTTACGAACCTTTCTCACCACACCAGTTGACCAAGTCTCTTTGCTGCCAACTCATGTATGTATGTACTTATGCCATTTTAGTCACCTGTAGCTTGTTTTCCGTTGGTGCGTTGAAGAAAACAAGTTTTAGTTTTGCGATGAACGTTGAAGCATTACTTTGGGTTGCCGCGAGCTCTATTCGTATGAATGTGTAAATTGAAAATATACAACAAGATGTAATAGAGAAAATAAGTAGTTACATACTTTACTTTTGTCAAAAGGCTCTGAAACGTTTAATATTTTTTGAAGTATTTAAGTAAAATATTTCGTTACGATACCAAACACCGAAGTTAGAAAGCAAAAATGAAGTTTCATTTGCTGTTAGTCATCAATGTCTTTATTTTCTCACAAAATATTGGTAAGTACTTATATGATACCAGTGATGCAGATTTGGGAAGTGTTAAAGCAGAAGTTATTTACGTGCCTTGTGAAAAAAGTTACACAAAGGCTGCATTTAAATTGCACAACATTTCTCCGTGGTATTTGCATATTGTCATAAAACGTTTGCAGGAAAAGCGACGCCTTTCAATAAAAGAACAAAAACTGGGGAAAAAACACATTTTCTTCTAATCAGCAGCTATTAACTGACTTAGCTATGCAATTTTTACTCATCATAAAAGAGAAGTCGGTAGATTCTGCAAAATTATCTGGATTTGTTTTGCTTTCTAAATATCACCCTTCCAACAAGCAGCCAATGAGTACAATTGTGCTCAAGCGATCTCTAAATAAAAACAAAAGTAGTTGTTACTAACAATTAAATTTTAAATTTATTCAGTTATTATTCCCCGCACATTGTTCATTTAATGCAATTTATATATGCACTTTCACTTATTTGGTTAAGTAAAACAAAACAATGCTTGGATAAAAAAATCCTAATAAGTCATTGTTTAAAATAATTACTAATACATAAACATGAATAGATAATTAATTACAAGTGTAATATTATTAAATATTTACATTAGTTTTCCTAATATTTAGTTAAATAAACAAACCACGACACCATTTCAGTGGGATTCACTGTCATGCCTCCCGAACTGGACTCCAAAAATCTTTAGTATTTCATGGTCTACGATCGGCAACAGATTTTTGATATCTGCCAATAGGTTTTCCACCTCAACTCCATTGAAACAAAACCGCTCCTTGCAGTTTTATTTGTGTGTTTTGAAATCAAATGGTTTGGTCCAACGCCACTATATGAAAAACTTTCCATTTTAAAAAAGAAATGATCAGTTTTACATATGTATATATAGTACATTATGGAAAGCAAAGCATAATGAAGATAAAAATATTTTAATCAACTCCATAACAGCGAAATGGAGCAGTATATATAGCTCGGTTGGGTGCTTTAAAGGACCAATATTTCATTAAAAAAAAATGGTTCAATGGTAGATAGAAGCAACAATATAAACACTTTTATGCAAATGTGAAGCTAAAAAAATTTTCTCGTATAAACCTTGTCATACAAGCGTCCACTCTTGGGATTTATCCAAAATAAACTTTTTCAAACTTGTGGTTTTTCCTAACTTCCAAATTAAATATTTTTGAGAGATAAAATAATGCTCACGAACTCAGTTTTGTTTTCGATCAAAAAAATATAAGTCAAAGAATAATGATTACTCTTGATGGAAAAAAACTAATAAAGTTATTATTTTTAATCAAAAAATAACAATTCATTATTTGAGATCGAAAAAATACCACTCCAAAAACAAGTTGTAATTTTGTTCAAAAAAGTACATCTTGATACACGTATGATTATATTTCTCAGCGATTAATAAAAATTAAAAATACTTATTAATTATAATTCTTACAGATATCGTTCAAAATTTATTAAATCATAGCAGATTCATGCAGGGCATAAACAAGTATACATACACATATGTACATATGTATTCTCAAAACAGTTATTTGGCAGCTTTCAATTTATTTTTTTATTAATTTATTTATTACGACTTCTTAGAACCTAGTTAATACAAAAAAATTGAAAAGTAATATCACATTCATAATCAATATGTGCAGTATTTGAATATGAAATATTGGGGTTGGGTACAATATGATTTTGGTTCAAAATTCTGTATTTAAAATTCTGTATTCAATATTCTGTATTCAAAAATCTGTAATTCAAAATTCTGTACTGTTAAAATTCTGTATTGCGGAACACTGTAATTTTAAATTCTGTAAATCAAAATTATGTATTGGCAGTATTTTGTTTTGCAAAACTCTGTATTGAAAAACCGGAAGAGCATATGGATAAATAAAAAAAGTGCGCACTTTTTTATTTATTCATATGCTCTTCCGGTTTTTCAATACAGAGTTTTGAAAAACAAAATACTGCCAATACATGACTTGTCTTGGCCCATATGGTTTCCTATATTATCAAAACAGATTTACATAAAGCAAATGTACATATGTTTGTATGTATTTATAGCTTCAGAAATTTCAAAATGGTCACAAAATTAGTCAAACGAAGAAGGCTGTAAGCAAACAACAGAATTAAAAGAATAACAAAAAAAAGGCTTATATTAAGGCATGTTTCTTTTCTAAAGCGAATTGCTAAAAATTTAATAATATAATAATTGTTTCGCCATTATAATGTAATAACTTTTGTTTTGAATGAATTTTTGAATTTTTCTTTAATTGCCGTATGTATATATACCATTGATTCTATAAAATCGGAATTCCATTATTCATAAAATAAATGAGCTATTCAGGTAAGCGTGCTTATCAGGTTATCTGCTTATTTGGTTATATGTATTTTTACAGCATTTTGATCGAAAATAATTTTGATTCCAGAATTTTAATATACAGAATTTCAGTTCTCCATCATTTTGATCATACAGAATTTTAAATACAGAATATTGAACCAAAAGAATTTAGGCTGGACAGAATTTTTTTTTTGATTTTTACAGAATTTTCATCCAAAAGAATTTTGAAAAGCAGAATTTAGTACCTCTCCCGAAATATTGTAATATTGAAATGTTGAAATATTTTCTTTGAAAATTCAAAAAAAAAGGTGGAGTTTTAAGTACAAGAATAAAAATTTACACTAACAAAATATACCCACAATGACAGTATGATTTACAACAAACACATCACTTTGACTTAACCATGAAAAGAAATCATGGTTTTCTAAGTTGATCAGTTTTCTAATCAGTGTGGAGTGTAATCAGTTTTTTTCGTATAAACCACTTATACATAGTTTTGTTATATATTATTGTACTTATATTCTAGTTTTGTTTACATAGTTAATATTTTCATTTATGTTATTTTAGTCGATGGTCAACAGCTGATTGCGTACATCTCGCAACATGGTCTGCATGGTGAGATCACTTTTCGACAAGCCAATGCAACTACTGTAGAAATAAAAGCCAAATTAGAAACCACACTTCAGTATCCGGACCAAGTGTGGAGTTGGGGTGTAAGAAAGTTTCCAGTAGATTATAGTGACATCGATCCAGAGTCGCGTTGCAGCTTGCAGAAATTGGGTGCCCAAATGACAAATTTCGATGAGAGTCTTGATTACTTGGTGTTGCCTGGAAATGAGACTGCCACTTGGTATCGCGATATGACTTTAATAGGTGAAACAAATTGACTTAATTTTACAAAGAAATACATTATTTGTTTGTATTCAGGCGAATTGGGAATTTGGGGTAAATCGCTCGTTCTTACTGAGGCCAACACCAACGTACGGATTTGTTCCACAATAACCACAATCCAGATGTCTGTGGAACATATGGCAGAGGCTCGGTTCAGTACGCCTATTGCGGGTTCCGTTTATTTCCGTTGGTTAGCTCCATCAGACGGCACCGATGGTGATACGCTCATATACTCTGATCTCTATCATATACAAGCCCAACCTCCAAATGACGATAACAACAAGCCGATAACACGTCACAGTTGGAAAATTTTTGTTACCGACATTTTCAAAAATGATCACCATCGCACCGAAGACAATTGCAATTTTCTGCAGTTGGTGTTCGATCCTCAAGGCTATGGTGAGAACAAGGGCATTGGAGATCTTGACGCCAGATTGGGAAAGATCAATGTGGCGAAAAATGCTTTAATATCGCCACAACGCGCTGTATATAGAGATGATAAATTTGTATTGCTGCCCTCTGATTTATCCATACCACATCGAACACTGTACCTGGTGCTATTCGATGATCAACATCCGGATAATTTCTTGGCGTGTACGCAAATTCGTCATGTACAGCAGTTGACAAACAAGTAAGAGTAAGAAAATTAGGGTGCCGTAGAGCATCTATTCATTAATCATCTGTTTATTTTTTTAAGAGCTTTTTTCAACTCTGGCGGCATTAAAGGTGAAATAACTTTAACTCAACGTTCCCGTTTCGACCCCACCTTCTTAAATTTCACAATCGAATCAGCGGGCAAACAAGCACGCTTCGTGAATCGCAAGTTCGCTGAAGACGTATCTGCATTTCGCATATACACCCTGCCACCTGTGCCGCATAGCAAAGGTTTATCGAGCTATTGCAAATCTACCGGAGAGATATTTAATCCACGTGCTATTGAAAAAGAAACCGTACCACCACCCGGATTTGGCACTCAAGATCAATATCCAATCGGCGATTTAAGTGGAAAATTACAAAGTCGCAATAAGGATTATTATCATAATTATCTACTACCGGGCGCCAGTTCAGAGCTAAGTGGTCTTTATTGGGATACATTTTTACCCTTGCAAGGACAGAACAGCATCGCACACCGCGGAATGGTTATATTTACATACAATCGTACCAATATTGACAATATCACTGAGACACCATGGAGCTGTTCGACCATAACACAATACAAAAAGAATGGAATCTATCAAAAAAAAATGCTTACAACGCAAGTATTGCTTCGCTATCCAGTAGTGGGACGAGTGATCTTCCGTCAACCGGCAGAGGAACCATGGCAGGACACTACAGTCATATTTGAATACCTTATACACGCCGATGGCTCCACACAAAACAATACATTTGAGCATCGCTGGGGTATACATAGCAATCCACCTGGCAAGGATTTTTATGATTGGCAGAATCGTTGCCTTTCCGCAGGAAATATATTTAATCCGCACAAAATACAGTGGGGGAATCGTTCAGTTGACGACTACTGCAAGCCGCATCTACCGGCAATGTGTCGAGTGGGAGCTTTAGACACACGTGTGGGAACTTTGACAATTGCAGGCAGGAAGAGAAATGCAGAACACTTAAGTCGACTTATGTTCACAGACACGAATTTACCATTGTCCGGAAGACATAGCATCATCGGAAAATCGCTAGTTATCTATGACGATTTCGGTCCAAAGGCAAGAGGCGAACGTTTGGCATGCTCAACGTAAGTTTATATCCGATTTGTATTTAAGTGAAAAACATAACAAAATTTCATCTACATAGCATTATTGGACACTTTCGACGCAAAGTTGTGGCTAAAGAGTGGTACAGCAATGGGGATGAGCTAACAGTAAGTGGACGTCTCGAAATCACACAACAGTCGGAATATGACGTCAGCAATATCGAATTGCAGTTCAAGGGATTGAAAGAAAATAGCGGCTATCACATACATATGGTACGACGACATAAAATTAGAACCTTGGGAAGCTGGGTATAAACACAATTAGCAAAGTAATTTTGAATTTTTTCTTAGACCCCAGTAGAAGCTAATCTTGAATTTCCATGTGAAGATACTACTCTTTACGGGCACTGGAATCCCTTTAACGTGAATATGAAGTCCTCGCCACCCCCGCAACAAGGTACCACCGATCAATATGAAATGGGTGATTTGAGTGGGAAATTTGGTACCCTTGATGATGTCACACAGTTCGAAGGCACCTACAATGATACAAATTTGCCGCTTTTCGGTTATAACAGTGTTATCGGTCGTTCCGTCGTGATACATAAGAAACGTAGAAATGCTCGTTGGGCTTGTAGCACTTTGGAGCGTGGCTACAGTCCTAGTGAGGCGAGGGAAATACGGGCAATTGCATCATTCCATCATCCCACTGGCTATGCTTATGGTTATATCAAAATGACACAGTTGATACATATCGACGGAAGCCAATCGGAAACGGTTATCGAGGTTAAACTGAGACATCCCGGGAAAAATGATCGAAATATGGTTAGCTTAAGTACGTAGTTCTTGAAGTTATACAAAAAAAATTCATTTTTTCAGACTTTGAATCACAATTGGCAAATATATGTGAATCCTGTTGGAGTAGATGCAGTGGTAAAACCCACAATAACACGTTGTGTTGCCGGTGGATATGTGTGGAATCCCTTTTACACTCAGCTTGCAGATCCTCTGAATGTACGAAAAATGTACATCAAGTTATATTGAATATTGAAATATAATGGATATCTTTTCAATTATAGCGTGATTTATATGAACAAGAATGTGGTCCTGATAATCCATTACGGTGTTATGTAGGAGATGTTGGTGCGCGCCTCGGAACTATTAGTAACTCTTTGATATTACGAGTATACCCATTCTGTCTGTAATTAAATTATTCTCATCTTAGACCTTGGCGTTGAACGCGTTGTACTAACAGACTCAAATTTTCCACTAGAAGGCCCTGTTGGAGCTATAGGCAGATCGATAGTAATCTTTGGTCCCGATCTTTCTTCAGAGCGGTTTGCTTGCGCTAACATTGAACCCGATCACAATGTTTTCAAATATGTCAATTTGCAAAAACCGCCAAGATTTGTTGTGTATGTGGTATTTGTGGATTGTTATTTCTTACTTATTTTGTTTAATAGTAACATTATGATGGCTAAGTTTTATATTTAAATTTTTAGAGCTCAATTTCTGGAAGAATTGCGCTCCGTCATGGGAATACCCGAATGGATGTTGGATGTCGATGCACGCAAAACGAAGGAATTGCATGGCGGTGCTTGCATTCAGATGATTATTCATTTCAAGGGCCCCAAAGCGCATCTTTTAGAATCGGTAAGAATAAAATGATCTCGACATTTGAACTTCATTTTAGGCAGGTATAGAGGGTTACCAGTTCTTCACAATCTTCACAAAGATTGTAGCTGTTTTAACTAAAACGTGTAATCGAATGTTAATCATTTCCACGACAGCATCCTTCAGCTCAGAGCTGGCATTGAGCACAATCCTTGTCCAGAAACGTTCTTCTGTCAGAGAAGGCTTAATTCGAACTTTAGGTTTGGTTGAACGAAGGCGTTCTCACCAGGACTATGGGTGGTTGCTGCAGCTCGCCTACAACAACACATAGCGTGGGTCTAATAAACACCATTACCTAGCGAGCTATGCTATCGCTGGCATCAGACCACCTACTCATAGTCCTATCGATTGACACGACTGTCGACTTTGTATCGGCGAATCGTCGGGCATTGATCAACTTAAAAAGAAAACCGATTGATACGGACTAATCCCCGGATTAGGGATTGGGTTGGAGATTCAGACATATATAAGCTAATGGGAGAGCACCCTACAGTCCTGCAAACTAAGTTTATATTGCATCCTTCGGTGGAAAGGGCCAAACGCGACTCTTTCCTTTACCTGTGGTAAGGTTAAGGAAGTAATCGGGAAGGCAAAAATCTCTAAGGCCATTGAAGGTGCTAAGCTAAATATGGGGATGCTGAAATATGTTTCCAGAAATATGGAATTGTTTAGTCACTATAACTCGTATCTTCTGCATCCACCCAAGGGAGCTTCCACCGAAGTCTAATAGGCCCAAGATTGTCCGATAATGACAAACGGTAGTGTAATTAATGACTTGTTCTCAAAGATGAACAATTATCTCTCCGACCCTGGTCACTTGTTCACTAAACGGAACGTTACTCTTTCCCCTCTGGTCATAAACAACATTCACCGATATTCTCGCCACGCGAATGCCGTCATTGGGATCAAACCAACCCAACTACAATATTTATTTTGTAGAAGGCTCGACTCATACTTATACAGTACCAACCTAACCAAACATTCACAATAAATGTCTGGCATGTGGAGATTTTTCGCACAATACCAACGATCTATTCGCATGCCAACTCATCTAACACCAATCTCAGTTTGGTCCAACCCCGTATTAACTGCGCGTTTCTTGGGAATTCCCTAAGTAAGTGTGATGATAACGATCGCTGCCATAGCCGATCTGCAGATCAGAGTAACGTTTTCAAAAACAAGAACAAAAATATGTAATGCCAATCATTTATAATTAATTGATTTTCCTTAATAGGACATGTCTCGACTCATCGCTGCTGGACGTCTAGATGCACCAACTCTATTTATTCCAGGCTATGTGAATGCTAAAAGAAAGTCCACAATATCATATAGGACTTGCGGTGTACGAGATCCTAATGAGAAACGTAAGTAATACTCTTCCTTTTATGTATTTATATATATATACATCGCGAATGATTTCATCGCTGTCTTTGGAAACAACATTAATCTGGGTAATGATGTAACAGTAAAAGTGTAAAGTAAAAAGTCAATGTCTGAACAACAAAATCTGTCGATCCTGTTTTGATCACGTATTTGATCTTTGTAGAAGAGGCTAAATTGTTTTAAATGTAGTAATAAATGGTAAATTTTTGATACTACAATAGTTCTGGGCACGCAATAAATCAGCAAATAATTAGGTATTATTATTTAACTAATGGCAAGTAGTAACTGCTAGATAAGTACTATTGGAACCATGATACAATAAAGATGGTAATTATATTGTTCCTATTTGGGCACCATATTACATAAATGCCTGACAATGAAACACGTTATGACATTTCGTGCTACCATCCGTAATAGGAAAAAATCTTTGTTTACGTTTATTTCTATTGTTGGAAACTCAAAAATGAAGGGAAAAACTCAAAAATTAATAGCTTGTTTTATCAAACCCAGTTATTGCGCATATTCGGGAAATGAAGCTGCTGGCTGGGGTGTTAAGGATTGTGAATTGTCCAGAATTTGTGGTATGTTCAGATCGTTTGGCGCGCACGATCGACTCGAAAAGTAGTGTCAAAATGACCATAACGTGAAATATTGGAATTCGTAAATAACCCCCAATATAAGATTCAAAATTATTGAAATTGAATATTAAAATGAAATTTAAGAAAATGCACCCTAATTCATCACTTCCGTTCCAAAAAAACACATCGGAATTATTAAATGTAAACTTTTGTTCAACGGAATTATAATAAACTTGACCGAATTTGCCTATGGTATATCATTGGACAGGTATTTCTCAATACAAAATGCTAAAATTTAAATATGTTATCATGGACAGACAAACAGATGTACTATTGTATTTTATGCAGTTTATCAATGAAACCCATGACTTTTATGTTTAGAAATCTTTTCACTCTTACAATAAGCCAAAATATATGTACATAAATACTCGTATATAGAATATGAGGATAAACTCGGACTAGTGACGTGACAGTTACTTCATTTAAACTATAACAGGAGTGGTACAACGATAGTTCACGACAATCGAGTTAAAAGCATAATATGTTGATTGTTTTTTTCAAACCTTTGCGGCATAGTTTCAGAACCCTGCATCGGATAGTTGCCATATTACCAGGATTTAATTGATTTCAGTATCATCGAGAACATTGATATATCATCCTTTAAGATCCGACTATAAATGTGGGCAGCAATTTTTATCGGAAATGCATATGGAAAATAGGTTAGATAGGGGTCTGTATGGCGAAACTCTTTTTCGATACGGTGTAATTTAACTGAAGAAGTGTTTTGATAGTCTATTAGAGTAACCAGGTGTGTAGCGATAACTAGTTTGATAACCCGGTATGCCTCGTATTCAAACCTCGCCCGGAGTACGTAAGATCAAAAAATTTTGAAAAAGCGCACAAACAGAATGAGAAGTTCGGCCTTTGGTTGTATGATGTAAGCTCTTAAGTAAGTTATTACCGGCACAAATTTGTTTCTACATTTTCATCCGTTTTCAGGCCATATTTGCAATATCCATACATATTTATATAGTATGCATCCATATTTGAAAATCATTTCAGGTACTAAGTCATTCACCGGAAATTTCTACAACAGCTCAAAGCGACCGTTGCCGAATTACCTTATATTCGCATTTTTGATTTCATTGACTTTATTGTGATCTGATGTAAACGAGTACTTACATATTCTATGCATGTATGTATGTACATATGTGTATGATTGTATACTCCTATACAATCCAGCGTTTTTTAAGTATTGCACGAATGTATGTATGTATGTTTCTTATGTACAATATTTATACAATAAATAGAAAAATGGAATTTATTTTTAAAATTGTGTTTCGTTAATTTCTCTGAATCAATGTAACTTTTGCACTCCTTAAATCTCTTTACTGTAACTTAGCCACCTCTCGAGCAATGCTAATGCTCTTTTTCCACCCCAAATGGCTTTTCCTATGGCAGCGCTAAAATATGAAAATTCACTGCGCATGCGTCGTAAACATTCGCTTCTAGTATCGATTAAAAAAAATTGACTGTTTTTATTCGTTTGTATAACTTAAGCTCTGAGTGTTTGCTTGCCAGCGTGTGGAAAAAATCATTATCTAGCAGTTTAGTGAACCAGCAGTACATCAAAAGACTAATAAGTTTGAACTCAATAATGCATTGCGTTTTTTTAGCGGTATTCTTAAGTTTAGCCGTTACGACTTGCAGTGCCACCGTTTTAAGTGGCCCGTACCTATTTTGGGGTCATCAAAGTGTCATTACTTTACAACCACGCGCTCTAGTCGAAGCCAGTGAAGACGACCTCAGCAATCTGTTTCAGGACGCCAAGGCCATTGTAGTGTTCGTACGCAACTCTACCGGACGATTGGATGGCAAAGCTTATCCGAAATTCAAGCAGTTGGTGAAGAGTAACGCCTGGGCCTATTTGCCACAACATTTTCTTGTCACAGAACCATTTAACTACAATGTGAACATAGAAGTAAGACCATAGCATATATTATACATATCTACATATACATATATGTGCACATGTGTGTAACTAATATATACAACATTTGCCATTGACATGCAAATTTCAATATTTGCTACAAAAACGCACAGTATTGTAGTATTTAGGTGTATTTGCATGCTCGTTTCCATACAAACGCACACTAATGTTTACAAAAAAAAAAAAAGCAAAAATTATCTAATGCATCTGTCCCCGTCCATCAGTGACAATTGTGGAATATTTTTAATTTTTCTTTCCTTCTGTGCATTCTAAGGTCATCAATTTGAGCGGCTCTGCTGAGGAAGAAGATGAAGTACTCATTTCAAGCTACAGTGACGCAGTTGCCATTTATGGTGAAGGTGAAGTGCTGGGCATATTAGCTAGCCGTGAGGATGACACACATTATATTAGCAAGCGAGAGGAGCCGAGTGCAATGACGACTTCTCAAACGCCAATAGCTGAGGAAGAAGACAAATCTTTCATTTACGTAGCAGTTGGTGAGTATATCAGATTTTCGATTTCCTCTGAGACAATTATTTGGCGCTATTCGAGAAAACTATTTCCATCAACCCTTCGTCGGGCGCAATATGTTGGTTGTCGATTTCGACGCATCTGGAAAATATTAGCACGGTAGCACGGCACACAAATTTAGCATGTATTTTAAAAGTCTTAAAATAAAGTTAGAAAATCAAAAGGTAAAGCATACAACGTGAAATGGTTAGAAAACGAGCAAACATTTCATAAGAATCCAACTAAACGAAAGTTGGGCGGCTACTGAGCGTTAGCAAAGTTAACGGTATTAAACGACAAGGCGAGATGAAGAATGTTCTGGCTGTGCCTCACAGATTAGCTACGCCCGATGAAGGGTTAATTTGATATGTCTTGTCGACAGCAGACACTGAAACCAAAAGCTATCGAATAGCAATAGCTACTCGCTATTTGCTCATATTGCCATTGGATAACATGCATTTATTCTTCTATAGGTAAGGCAGTATTATATGTGACCTCTGCTCCGATTATTAACATCGCTGGCAAACTAAATAACACCAAACTTGTATCACACAACAAGGAGGTCACCTTCGACGATCAAAAGGGAAAAGGTTATGGACGTCTCAATATTATATTCTCGGTGGATACACAGAAATTAATCTTGCGATTCAATTTTACACTAAACCGAGGTTATTGGTATATGAAGGCCGTTGAAGTGGAGTACAATGAATACAAACCAATTTTGCCTGTTGTGGGCACTATCTATAGCATTCCTTCGGCCCCGATCGGCTTCTCCTATCGCTGCTCTTCACGCAATTTACAATTTGGTAATGACAGCGATAGTCTCATTATAAACGACTTTCAGGTAGCGAACATTTTATTGGAGAAGCATCACATACTGTACCGAAAAAACTTATTGACACATTAAATTTTTTTCATATTATTCATAGTGTTTTTCACGTTAAAACTTTTGGGTTAATTTTTTTATCAAAGTATGTATGTATCATTCTATAACCAAAACCATACAAGTTCCAATTTCACACAGTTTGACAATTCTTAGGCATTTTTGCTTTAAATTTGAACATTGGTTTTGGTTATAGATGTAATATATATATATATATATATGTATTTTGATAAAATTGAATAGAACATTTTTAGGACGAAAATCACGGAGAATAATATTAAAATTGGAAATTAAACTTTGGTCCCAAGAAAAATACAATATTAAAATAAATTACTGTGCTAATACTTTTTTCCGGCACTGTATATACTATATATATGTAAATATATATTATATATATATATACATATAACTAACGGTATTTCCTA
This sequence comes from Anomoia purmunda, assembly GCA_951828415.1. Taxonomy (NCBI): domain Eukaryota; kingdom Metazoa; phylum Arthropoda; class Insecta; order Diptera; family Tephritidae; genus Anomoia; species Anomoia purmunda. The sequence goes on from OX639993.1 coordinate 202,908,195, forward strand.
CGCTTAGGTTCAGCCCTGGTTGAATGGAGTGTCCCGCTTTGGCGACGTTTATGACTGTGTTGGCTTCACCACCGCACCTATTTGGGCCGGCATTCTGGTAACATTTTTCTTAATTGGCATTCTATCGATTGGATTAACTGCACTGATGGATATTAAAACACCAAACCGATTTGAGAGCTCCCGTGGCAAGCAATTATCACTCTTTATTCAAGAGTAAATTAATTTTACATATTACTCCAAATGAGAGCCCTTTATGCTCAGCTCATACAATATAATACAACACAATACTTAATATGCTAACAAAAAATTATGCAATTGTTCAATGTGTAAATTTAAACTACTCGTAAAACGAATGTGTATAGAACGTTAATTAAAATGTTTATACTAATTACCTACGGCATAGCAAATCCTCTAGTGCTCTTCACGCTAGCCATCGAGTTTTTCCTTATTCATTTACTGTTTATTTTAGTTGTGATGTATTTTTATATTTTATTATTCTATTGAACTCTTGGTAATTGTGTATGGTGTGTTTTAACTAATTTAAATTTAGCTAAATGTAACAAGTAAATTTTTGTACGAGATGATGAAGGATGATATTATTTTAATTTTTTTAAAATGTCTACTCTTTGGACCTGTTTTGTACACAAGTCCATAAATTAGGTATAATTTCAAATGGATTTTAGAACTCATTATTTGTCAGATGAAACGAATTGAAAAAGCAACAAAATTGCATCCAGTCTTATATCTATCAGGCACGACTTACACCGAAACACACAGAAATTGGAAACTATTGAATATTTGTTGTTCGTTATTAAAATAACCTATTAAACATACATACACTCTCGGTGCGATTTTTATACATTTGTCAATATAGCTTTCTCGAAAAGTTTGATAACTTGTGGTATTTAGTTCGATATAATTTGGTCAAAACGCACCGTGCTTAGTCTTGAAGAAAAATTGAGTTACACAACCACTGTTACATTATTGTGGTTTTAAACAATAATTATATTACATACAAGTCTTGTTGCATACATATTTACATACATACATACATATGTATGTGCAGATGCATTTGCTCCAAATAAACTTTCAATACTCAAATAATATGGTACGTTTGTTTTTAGGTACTCTATGCAAAAAATTATATGTGTTCACCTATTTCACCAGCTGAAGCAATATTTTTAAGTAATTTGCTGTGGAAAATGAAAAATGTATATGTTTATGTATATGTGATTAATATTAGGATGCGAGTAAGATACAATATTTTGAGTTAATACTTCGTTACGACAAAGTATTTGCCAGTATACCTTTTAACATGCGTTTTCAATATATGATTCACATGTGAATGTTTTTTGTTTTAAATAAAGAAGAAGTTTTATAAGAACTTCTTCAAAAGGCTTTCTAAAGTACGTCCTTGAAGAATACTCCTAGAAGCCCTTCTGTAAGTAACAAAATAGGAAGTCATTTTTGGGCACGTCCAACAAATGTCCTTCTGGAACCAATTCTATAGGTAGCGAAAATATAAGGCTTTCAATATAAAAAAGAAAAGAAAGTTAGGGCCTCTCAACTCTGTATAAAAAAGAAGGGAAAATTAAGACCTCTCAACTATCAGGAAATGGTTTTCAACTATCTACTGGAATACCCAACAAACATATTGGCTAGAAACCGACTAGAAAACGAGTCGAACTCTTACGTGCTTGTCAAAGGTAGAACGTTAAAAGACGATTATAGAAACTATCGAAAACTATAGCATTATCTACATAAAGACGACTTAGTTCTCGATATCGAGAAATGTAGTTTTTAAGTTAATACAGGTTGTAAATTAATTATATACAGGGAATAGTGCTATTTAAACTTTTATAATTTCAAATACATTTGGTGTGTGGCAAAAAATATTGCCTATCAACTGTCATTTTTACTGGTGCATAAAATTTTGACCAGTGTCAATATTGGTGTATGGTCATTTTTTATTTCAATGAAATCATTTGTAAGATGACATCAAACACGTACGTACGTAGCAATAAAGCGTAAATATTCGTTAAATATTATGAAAAATTTGATACATATATCACTACAAAATCGCACAAAGTCCAATAGAAATATTCTTAATTTTTGCTTTCATATTAAAATTTCAATTATGTTGTCGCCACGAAGTTTTGGCGCAGATGAAAATATGGCTGTCAAATTAGGAGACTGAAAATTCATGGCAAACAATATTTATCAAGATAAAACCTCCGGCATTATTAAGATTTAAACTATTGCCTGCAGATCTGTAGTAGACTTCTAATGGAAATGTAAACGCTGCAGATTTTGAAAGCTAAAAATGCAGCTTAGATGAATTAAAAAGCAATGACGCGTAGTCACAGATGAAGTATAAATTTGGTAGCAGCTCCAACTTCAATACACAACAATCTTCAACGTGCTTATATATATTTGTATGCCATCCTGAAATTAAAAAAAAGGATGATGATTCAATATTGCTTTTAAAAATATCTTAATAGTATTTTCCCGAGCACATGGAAAATTCAGATATTGGTCTTTTGTGCATGATATACACCTTAAGCAATTGGAACTAATAATTTGTGACTGCTTGTGGAACCATATCGCGCTCTTTTCGAAAAAGTATACATATCAACAGACGATGCAATATGCTGGGCTACTGCATCATTCGGATAACACAAAGGTTGCGAATTTGACATCGTCAGCTTTTTTATGACATCACAGTTGAAACTAAATAAACTTCCAACTACCGTATATTCTATTTTATGTATTCGATTGCGACAATTGAAGGAGGGAGATAACGAGTTCTTTCACCTATTTTCGTTCTTCTTCAACATTTACTTTGCTACGTGTCACTACAGGGAATGTGTACTCCCTAATTATAATACCGATACAGACCACGATGTACTGAAAACAGAAGGTGACACACTCAGAGGTACTTCTTTGCATATTTAGCCAATTCTCAACTACAACTAGACAAAGGCCTTTTTATCAATTTGGGACAAAAAGCCACTTTTTAAGTTGTTTGCAGATTTATTTATTATATCTCTACCTATAAATTATATTTTTACACTTTATCACTGAAATATTGGAAATTATTCATTCTTCTTTCTCCCGTATTCTTTGTTTACTGAATTTGGGATCTGTAACTTCGTCGAGGAAAGGCGCAATCTTGTATTCTATCATTCTTGGAAACAGACATTGAGAGATATATCGTTGCCAAATTGATTATTATGATTGTGGCCTACGGTTACACGTTCCAATTCACTAGAGGTTTTAGCTAAAGCTATTAAAAAGTGAAGATGACCGTGACAGATGGTGCTAATTTGGCCAGCGCGTGGTTTAAGGATAAATTATAGAAAGTAACAATTCAGAAAACGAAGTTGTATTTATAACTAATAGAATTCGTGCAGCGAATTTTCCTAGTCCAACAATAGTTCAGGATGATTTCCCTTTTCCACAATACCAGTTCCTGCTTAATCTCAGCTGTCCACTTTAACGTGGAGGTGTCATTCCCGGTAGACAGTTGCCCCTTATGTAATCAAATATATACATTTCAGACATAGTTCCGAGGAAATTTTTGCAATTGGTCGGAACACTTGTCCGCAGCAAGAAGAAAACAAGAAAGAACGATTACTATAAGTGTAAATTGGTATGTATTAGAGGCTGTACAAGCAGCTAGGAGCCTAAGTGAGTTGTCAAAAATCGGCAGTCAAAATCGAAGAAAGCTATAGTATGGAATCCCTGATTTGGAGACATGGACTTCAACATAAATCTTATACTAAAATTATATGTATGCCCTATATTTCACCTTAATGCTCTCCGTAATTATACAAATTTTCGCTCAGCTTCATAAAATGGAGCCCATATAAGTATGTATGTACATAATTGCTGGAATAACTCCCTGACTCATCATCTGGAATCGAAGTCAGATCCCACCTAATACTCGAGAACGAGGACGAACGCCAAAAAGAAACTTCATCAGCTTCTTAGTGGAGATGGTTTATATGAGAGCGACGAACATAATGGTGTTTCTACTTTGCGTGCCCGTAATGTTCTCTTGAAAGAAAAGTATTTTAAATTTGAAAGAAGCGTATCGGATTCCAGATCTCATTATACATACATATGTACATATGTAATAAATTAAAGTAAAGCGTTTGATGATGTAATACAAACTCTTAGTAAAGTAATGAGAACGTGTTAAGGGTGAGAGAACAAACCCGTCCGGAGGTTGGAGGAATATGGGAATTGTATAATGTAGGGAGGTACAATTTATGTCACGGCTACTCCGCAATAAAACGCGAAAGTGATTTGGGAGAGTTAACCTGGTAATAGATTTATATTTATAAGAGTCACTTGCACTCAACGTCCACATTAAAGCAAAAAAATAAAGTATTTGTATTTTTGTGCCATTTTCTTTTTATCCCATTTATGTATGTAGACTGACAAGCTTTCTTCGCTTATCGATCTGTAGCTCAAAATATTTTACTTTCTAATTTCGACAGCTAACTTTGCACACACATATTGATCTATACTCGTACGCCCAAACCGGGCAACATTAAGGCGACAGGCCCACTTTGCTGCACATAACTTGATATAAGCGAAGTTTAGTAGACATGAACATATGTATGTACATTCATATGTTAGTATATATATGTATGTATATTTCGTATCACAAAGTAGATACTCAGGTGCACACATACAAACATATCTTGCAAGTTAAATGAAAGTAAGAGAGTTCCTTCTTATTCTTCATTTTGACTCATGACAATGAAAACCAACGGACGAATCCCACGAATATATTCCACATGTATGTAAGTATACTTACGGGTATGTATGCATAAATGAAGAGATTTTTGCAGCATCTGATACTTGTGGTAACACTAAACATTGCTCTTGAAAGTATCGCGGCAAAGAAAACAAAATCGCCAGTGTCTGGAAACATTCGCTAAGCTACACAAAAAGCTGTCACGAATCCCCACCATCGTCTCAACTATGAGTAGATCCACTAACAGGCGTTTTATTTCCTTCAATTTGATTCAAATTACTACCGGTCAAATGACTTTCATTGTCGTTTCTATGAAAAACGAAATCGATTGCGCGCAGCCTCCGCTCGCGCATGCGCAATTAAGCCCAATCAAAATATGTTAGCTGACACAGCCACCAGCCGCATACGCATTCACGCAATGTGTGTCAATGCCGAGTATGGCCAACCTGCCTGATGGTGTCCAGCAGTGAATGTTCGCAAAAGCAAACAGGATCGCCGTGAAAGTGACTGAGATATTTGGCATTTGATTTATGCCGCAATTGAGTAAATCGATGGTCAAGTTACTAGATTTTTCGCTCTTACTTTTACTTAATGGGACAAGTCAACAAATTTTTATCAATAAAGCGCGTAAATCCTAAGTGCAACGAGTAAACACAAGATTCTAACAAATATCAGACTTTATTTGTATTTCGACGGGAGGTAGTTTGCGCGCTAAGCTCTACTTTCGTCATGGTCCTAATGCAGTACGTCGAAAGTTGCTTTCATATATTTGGAATAATCCACTGTTATTCTTACGGCTCCTCTTATCCCATTATTAGGCCGGACGACATGAACGAGATTCCAAGCCACCTGGGCAGGCGGTTTGAAAGTTTTAAAATCGCGCTGCTTAGACTTTTGAAATGGTAGTAGTTAGTTTTAAAGGGTCCTATATATACCAATTCTACGAAAAATTGGTGTTACCCATTTAAAATATGTAAAAGGAAAACTTTGTACGCTTTGAGCGACTTCAAATTTGGAGATTCTGACTTTACCATTACCCCATACATTTCGAGAACACCCTAATGCGCATATATACATATGTGAAATATGTGTCTACAATTATTGCATTATTCATAATTATTGTCACTGCACTTTAGAGCGTATTTATGAAATACGTTATTTGCCATTAAAATTATAATAATTTCCGCGAAAGAGAAACCTATTTTCCACCGCATTTCTGCTGCAGACTGCAGTGAAGAAAAAGTGGCAATGAAAAATGCAACGATGGCAAGACTTTTACAATTTCCATGTTGTTGAAATGTCCGATTAATTTGTGGATAAATAAAAAACTTACTCATTGTTTTAACATGCACATTTACATACACATACACATACATATATACATATATTAACAGCGTCCGCCATAGCCGAGTGCGTGGCGTGTGCGTAGATACTTAACTCGGAATTCTTTGTAATAGTTACTTAAATAAAGCGTTTTCCTAAGTTTTGTAAATTACCGCGTTTATATCTTATAACTTTTATTAAAAAATCGATTGTTTATCGTTACTACTTGAGTTTTATATTTTGCTCAGAAAATAAAACTTAATTTGTGTGAAAAACCCCTACAAAGTTAAGTTTAATTTCCTGAGCGAAAAATAAAACCAAAGAAATGACGATTATTTTCTGAACAAAAGGAAAACTCAAGACATAACAATTAAATTTGTATTTTTTAAATAAAACTCAAAAAATAAAAATCAATGTCGCGTAAGGTAGTCTTTGTTACAAGGACCAATTTGCTTCAATCCTTATACATATTTGGATAATAGTTGTTATTTGCGGTCCCTGATTTTATTACATTCCCTACTTCAACTTCGATGATTATTATAAAGAAATTTTCAATGCACACACACGACTCTTCTACAGTTTTATTATAGTATAGAAGATAAATATGTATGGAGATGTGAACGTAGTATAGTATTTTCTAGAAGCTTTACTTTATTTTGCATCATGTGTGATCAATGGAGATTGAACTCTGACCTTTCGGATATCCTAGCTGTTTGTGCTGCAACTAATTTAGTAACGAAAAACTTTTATCTAACTTTCAACATTAGTTTGCTTTTTTTTTTTTATTTAAAAAATTTCAGTACATTTTTTTAACTAAGTACATGCATACAATTAGATTGTTTTATTAGTTGTTTATTTTGTTTAGACGTTGCACAAACAATGCATCCAGAAAACCCCAGTGAGCCAAGCACCATAGTGCAGCCGGTCTACTCTCTGTTTATTCCCTTACCACTTACCTGGCGGTTGCCTTTTTAGTGAGCTCATTCCCTTGCCGCACATCTCTGGCTATCATTGTTGCTGCTATGACCGGCGGTGCCACTGACGTTGGCATCTACCGAGCGTTTTTTTTTTCTGCATTGCTGTTTTCCCGCTTAAGAAAGTTTCACCTGCCGCGTCTTGAGCAACGCAGTTTTGGCTACGGTATTCAGTCTTCGCCGGACTTTTAACGCTTACGGTTGCATTTGAGGTAGATGCTCGCGCAAAAAACTTGCCAACAATCGCGAACAAAGCACATAGTTTTTGTTTAAATATTGATTTCGCTTCCTACACATACACCACATGATTTTTTTTTGTAATTATGGTGATATCCGCAACAAGAAATATATTTATAAGAATTTCCGCAGAATTTAATTTATTTGCAAGCGCATGTTTTCATTTCGGAAAAATCTATAAGTACTGCTGTAGTGGAACAAAAGTATCAAATTTCAAATTACCTAACGTGCTTTTAAGCATTTAAGAGATACAAATTGAACAATTTTAAATTTGTTTCTAATAAGGTTGCATGAATTCTGCTATATTCATACATCTATTGGATTGTGTGTTTGTGTGACTATCGTTCGCCAGATTTAATGTGCTCGTGATTTATACGTAAATGTGTAGCATATATGTAATTTAACAAACCCATTTGAATTATTGAAATAATTTCAAAATATGCAATAAAGTTTATGCCCAAAAAACTGTTCTCCATTTATTTAGAGTTGCTGAGAGTTTTAGATTTTAAGAGCTTGGTAAGTGAATATTCTAAACATTTGACCAATGTACGGCATTATATTAACTCTCGAAGGCAGAGTTTTTAAACGGTAACGCTCTCGAAGGAAGGGGGCCGTAGAGTGTTTGTGAACAATGAAACCACGGTTGTTAAAAATAAAAAATCAGTTTGATGAAAGAGTGCATAGGACAAAACAGTAACTGCACAAGTATCGACCTTTGATATATGTATACTGCCTTGCCTGTAGAAGGCAAATTTTAATTTCCTGTCTTTGCAGATGCAGGTCAAAGAGAACAATTTTCAGTCTTATTTAACAAGTCGCAGTATTTGGCGATTAGTTGGAGTTTTGTTCTGTTAACTTGCATCCAATATTACAAAAACATTCGGCTAAGGTGGAAAAATTAAATTTTTTAAACTTTTAATGAACAACAGTCCATTTTTATAGTTTTATGTTTTTTGTAGGACGCTAATATGTTACAACCGTCTTTATCATAAACTATTTGCTATGTGGCAACGACTTTTATACAAACAGTTATTAAATGAAAAAATAGAAACGTAAACGAATTGACAGTGGACACAGTTGTCCTTTTAATCTTTCAATTGCTGAAAACACGTGGTTGCACATGCTGGACTTTTTAAGAAAGCGAAACAGGAGCGGGATTTTCCGGCGCAGTAAGAGATAAAGAAATCAAATTATTGAAATCAATAATTAATCTAGCATATTTCATTTACAAACAATGAACTTTAAACAGCAACCATACTGTAAATACCGAGCGCAAGTTAAAAAGGAAAAAAAGCGTCTAATATGGTATACATACTTGTGGCATGCCAATTTAGTATAGTGTATCATATTATTGGCCATAACTTAAATAATTTTAAGTTTGTTGTTGAATCTTACACCAAAGCCAAAGCCGCAGAAAAGCGAACGTCCTAATTTTTAGCTGTTTTAAATTTTTCATAATAAATTCCTTGGCACATATTGTTTTGAATATTTGTCGATTACAGGTTCGGGCGTATACGGTCAAAGTTATGATAAAAAATAAATAGATATTCCCTAATACCCGAACTCAGTCTACATATTCTTCGAAAATTTCAACAAAAAAAACAAGTATGCCATTCTTTTGTTTTTCGCAAATGTTTCATTAAAAAAATATATATGTATATGCTTATATTTATCTATTACATATGTACATACATATGTACATACATACCCGATTATGAGAAATGTTAAAAAAGCACATAATGCCTACATCAATTAAAATGAAAAAGTGGTTTTACCTAATAACAAGAGACTTCCATAAAGAACGTACAAGTAAAGTAATGTAAAGTATAAATCGGAAGACGTAATTCTTTGCTTACAAGTACAACAAACAAAATCTCATGGCCCAGAACACAACCTCTAATGTAAATTATTAAAAAATTTTGGCAATATCCCAATTTCGAGCGTATTTCTGCTACGAAAAAGATTCGTTTAAATATCATATGACAAATAGATCAATCAAAAATGGGTCATGCATTTTGGAACAACCAACGGGTTTTTAAGTAAAAATCACGAAAAACTCTTTCCTAATTAGAATGAAATTATGACAAATAGCCCAAAGCAAAAGCACCAATTCTTCTTTATTTGGGTTCGTTAACTTAATTTGTGTTTGCGTTGTCGTCTTGCGTTGTCTGCCATGCTATTTGCCTCATTATAGTCTTCCGGTTGGATTATGAACGAGCAAACGGGCATATGTATATAGTATGTATGTATGTATGTTTGTATGTTAGTATGTTTGTACGTACACTTATTTAATAACATTCTTTTAATACAAATATAAAATTAACGGATGCAGCTCAGCAGCTACTGTTGTCCAAACGCTGGATTCGTAGATTTTGAACACGGTTCAAGTTTTGTTGCCGATCGTAAATTAAGAGGAATCATTCATACACATATACAGACATACCTGCGCAAATGAAATTGTTACTGAGACGTGTTGAGTGGCCCTCGTCACCGTTAACCGCTCATTGTGCTACTATTGAATAAAAACCAATAGATAAGTATAACGAATAACTGTGAGTCGAATTTAGTATTCTATTAAAGAATTACAACTAAACAACTAGAAAACGAATAACTGGTCAAATGATGTGTTAGAAACAAATAAAAGTATTTTCTCTTGTTTTATGTTAATTAAAGAAAGTGTTAAATATCTAATAATAATGTGCCTACATACTATATGTACAATATGTAAATTTTTATACGCCTTTGAAATGGTGTCGAAGAAGTTTTGATGATTGTGGTGAACGTCTTCAGTTACAGTTGAAATTATTGTTCTTCTTTGCAGAAATAACTGCAATAAAAATGATATGCCTTTTTGACGTTTTAAGTTATCCTTGAGTTTTCAACCCAGGATGTCCAGATTGCAATTACGAGCTTCATATGTTCAGCGGTATACATACATACATACATAAATATACATGCACACATATATGTATATGTATGTACATTCACAATCTAATCATTTTCAGGCTCTTTCGAAAAGCCGCTATTTAAAATTTATTTAAAAGTGCTTTGTATTTTGCCAAGAATTCATCGTGGAAGGTTCTTGCACCTGCGAGTATGCATACAAACATACATATGTATGTAGGTACATATATAATATTTACTAACGCAAACAGAGTAATGAAAATCAAGTACATTAAAATCTCTACATACTTGCACCGCTTAAGTTCGGAAACTAACACTGAAAAACAAAAGAAACTAAGAAACATGTTCCTTATTTTTTATAGATTTTTTTTCAAATTGCGATCATTTCCCACTTTTGAGTAATGGTTTCTTCAAAATAAATGTAAACCTATATAAATTGAAATCTGTTTTCTCCAAAAGTGCTAAATATTTGCCACGTACGTACTTTTGGAACAAGCTTCATGCAGGGAGATGATATTCCCAAATCCACGCTTTAGGCTTTGGAACTAGTTTTAAATTAATGATAAACAAAGTCAGTATTCGGAAGACTTTGTGTTAAGTCGACGGAGTTTTTTATACAGAAGATAATGAAATTGATGTCGCCGACGAAATCAATACTGGGCAAGGCATAGCACAAGGCGAATTCATATAAAGTGACATTATAAGTGCAACTACAAAATTCCCATGTATTTTGTTATTGCTTTTGCGAATTCACCTTGGCACAGCAATTGGATTGATTTTTTGATTGTTTTCATTTCAAATGTTCAACCTAAACTATCAAGTTTGTTTACATTCTATCCACACACACACAAACTTGGTTTACATTTTATCAGAGCAAACATAAATTTACCAATATATGATATTCCAGGTTTGGCACAGTAAAATCAAAATACAAACGATTTTTGTATTTGTTCTCCTGCTGGTACCTGTTCAATGTGTACTGATACTTGGGAACTATCTGCCCGCTAAAAACGATGTTATTAAAGAAGTGTTAATAAATTTTGCTTTAAGTTTTGTTCCTCAACTCCTATAAGTGGGCACACCCCTAAGCGGCCAAAATTGTGGAACCGTGAGTGTCCGATTGTGGGAGGGAGGTTTCATTGTACATATGTATCTACATTGTATGTATGTATGTAAATAAAGAGCAAACTACAAACATTTTACCACACTCACATTTACTTCATTTCATACATACACACCTGCTTAAGTACCTACATATTTTTTAACTACATATGTACATATGCATGTAAGTAAAGGTATTACAACCACAGCTATAATTCAACAAAACGCTCTGGGGCGCTCTAAGTACAACAAGTCATGCTCGGAAGCTGTTTCACAACAGACCGCGTTAGATTTTACGAGTATTTATGCGGTGCACGGTGCACCGATCCCATATAAGCAATGGACAAAAATTGAAGGAGAGCTCAGATTCAATAAAATTTGACTTCAAAATTTAATTTTTTTTTTTTGCCGGTTACCAACAAGGCGAATTCATATAAGGTTAAGTTATTAAAGCAGCTGATATCTTCTTCTTCCGCTATATTTGTATTGGGTTACCAGTTTAAAAAAAGTGATTTTTTCCTTTTTACTATTGAAACTAAAGTAAGGAACAATTATTGTTGACAAAGCACAATGTGTTTGACATTTTTAATATTAATTGATTTAGCTAAATTTAACGAACTATACATATTGTAATTACGGAAAATAATATAATTTAAATTCATATCATTTTACTTCTCATCCTTCGTTAGTATGTATATGTATGTATGAGTATATAAACCGAAACAAATATTACTTGATCGGCGGGGAACAAAGGTTTACAGTTACAGTTCTCTAAATTTACACAATTTTAAGGTTTTTATATTTTCAAACATGGATTTATTCAATAAATAAAATAAAACAATGTTTAATTATTATTTATGAAATATGTATGGATATGTTTTTGGGTTATCCACTTCTGACTTTATAAATGTGCAGAAGGATATTTTGTTAGGAATGAAATTGACAAATTTTGTACCACAAGCGTCGAAGTATAAAACAGTGCCCAAATTGACAAAACAGGCTACACACATTTCTTAATTTCAGTTCTATTAGCTTTAAAAATAGTACCAAAAGTTTATATTTGCAAGATATTTGATTTTAGCATTTTTGTCCACATTCGGTGCACTGTACGGTGCAGTTATTAGTAGTATTCTTTGTTACGGACAACAGTATGTTTTTTGTTTTGGTTGCCGGTAAATTTTAAGCTTCATATGTATTTTTTGTTCATTCGTTAAAGTATTAAATGTTGTGCTTTATCTAAAGCTGCGCCGTAAAGCGGTAGAACTAACCACCCAATTGTCTGTCAATGGGAAAAAGCATTAAAGTAAATATAGAGCACTTACAGTTATACATACCTTCAATAACTGTTCATTGTTAGCCGCTTTTAAGCGGATGGAAAAAGCATATTCTTTTCTAAGAACATTTACAAAATCTTGCTACTTACCTGCCACTTTCAGAACAAGTACGCACATTTTTCACACTGATGCGAAAGAAAAAAACGTTAAAAAAAAATTCGCAATTGTACTAATTGCGCGGATGGATTACAGTGACCACAAATAATCTTTCGAACAATATGCACATTTATATTCACGGTATACACCTTTTCCTTTTCTGTGTTGACCATCGCACTAAATTTTAATACGAGTACCGAAGACAGAAAAACCCCCCTGGCGAATTGTGACGTTGAAAGAAATTAAAATAGTTTGATGAGTTACAGGCGGACCTACATACATATGTACATACACACAGCCATGTGCAACTAAACGTATGAGGGGTTCATTCTGAATTTTGAACTTCAAGAATTGTTTTTTAATAATTTTTTAACGCATACTTTTAGTGAACCACTTCAATGTAAATTCTAGAAACAGAATTTTGCATTTTCAAAGAAACATGTACATATGTGTGTACGTATATTTTCGATGGTCAGTATAAGTATGTATATATGTACATTTCTATTTACATATGTACATTTTAAATTGTGGCATTGTTTTACTTTTTGTGGCATTCGAAGGTTCATTAAACCATCAACGCACGTTTTGGTCTTCTAAAATTTCATTACAACTTAGATTGGTGCAAACAACGCTGTTTTGGTTTTGTATTACTCTTCCTGCGTCAAAATAGATCGTTCAAAAGAAACAAGAAAAAAGAAATTTATATACATGCATACATACATATGTTGTATGTACTTATGTGTATGTGCATTCGTATCTACGTGTGGCATTAGAGCGTGCAGGTACTCGAAATGCACATTAAGACCAGAATTTCATTCACATGTGAATAAGTAAAAATAATCTAAGCCTTCTGATACAAAAAATACAAAATATACATACATATTTATGTAAGCATGCATAGGTACATGTGCATATGTATGTACATATGTGCATAACCAATTTATGTAATATGTTGGGCAGGGTTCGGACCACTGAAGCTCGTTAACAAAAAATTTATTCTATAATAAAAAATTAAAAAAAAAACAAATGGCGGAATGTGGACCAAGAAATGTAATAGAATACATTTAGACCATTTTTAGAATCTTTGTATGTGTGTACGTTTATCTGTTTGCTTGTTTGAACGCAGTAATCTCCGAAACTACTAAACGAATTTTTATGGGACTTCAACTGATGGCTAGACAGGTACCTCAAGAATAACACACGGTATATTTGTCAAAATAACAAAAAAAACTGTTTAACAGAAATGGTTATGAATCATTTTCTTCGATTGATTTTTTTCTAAATTTTGAACCGCAAATAAGAATTAATGTCAGTTGTATGGATAGAACCAGTTAACGCTGTTTATGTTGGGTAAAGAATAACGAAAGGTATTTAACGAAACTTCTTTCTTAATTTCGGAGCGATGGGCTTAAATTGAAAACAACAAAATACATTTAAAGTAAATATAAAATATATAAAGTAAATAATAAAATATATTTGGGCATCATACTAGATGCCAAGTTAAGCTGGAAGACAAACATCGGGAAGTGCGGAACGAAGGCTTATATAACAAACGGACATAGGTGTAACATGAGCCATTAGGTCGCGCCCCACGGATGCACTTAATGTAATTCTGAATCAACCGCCAATGGAACTCCACATTCGTGAAATTGAGGCGAACTTTGCAATCAAGTCAGGATGCTGGAGGCCAAAGAAGTACGGGCATAGTGGAGCTCTTGGCAAGCTCGTAGAAATAGAGGAACAAGCTGACTATGGACCTCAATCGCTTGCTTACAAGCAAAACTTTAAGCTAACAAAGACGGGACTGGATTAGAGGGAAGGTGGCCTAGGGGGGCAACACGGCCACCTACACCGTCGGATCCAAAATGCACAGGGATGTGGGTGCGGGGATGTTCTCAGAGAAGCTAGACGTCGACAACAAACTTTAAGATAGTTAGGGACTAAAAGTGGGCTTTGACTTTGGCGGCCGGGTCAATGGAAATCTCTCTCCTCTGGGTTAATACTGCAAAATTGCAAAGAAACCCTGGATCACGTACATATGACATATAAAAAAACGATGGAACTACTAAATAGATCAAGGAAAGATATATTCAAACTGATAGACAAGATAGCGGGGCAGTTTTTAGGTCCCATGTTTTACCCAGGCAACGCTACAACCAACAGTTTTGAGAAGTGAATGTAAAGGCTTAAGAAGAAAAACAAAAAGACGAAGATTATGAATAAATACGAAAATATTTTTTGTTTTTTTTATTGTAAACTAAGCGACTTATCTACTAACTTCTCAACAATCCAGCAAAACCCACGATTGCCTCATAAACGAAAGTAGAATTGTATGAGAATTGGTAAGCTCTCCCTCTTTCATGGCTAACAGGCGACTTTGCGGTCCCCGTGGGTTAAAGGAGCGGAAGACAATTTCCAAAGACATTGCAATGCAAAGTCGGATGTCTAATTTGAATTTCGCTGCACTAGCTCCTTACGAGGATTGCATAGTCGCTTTTTCAATTTGTCTTTCGCTTCTTTAACCTAACACGGGGATTGTAAAGTCGTCTGCTAGGCATTACCGTCAATGGCATGCCCATGTTAATGTGATACCTTTTAGATACGAAAGAGGAAGCGCTACCCAATTTTTTTCGATTCAACATTCGTGTCTGAGGTCAACACGCTATCACAAGAAGCGATTCCAGATTTTTTGCTGGGAAACTACCGACCTACCTACCGAGAAACCCATCGACTTATTGCAGTTTTTATTACATTACAGTATTAATGGTTTCTAAAAAGGAGATATCATACAAATTGGCATTCATCGTGTTGTATTATTATATTACATGTATAAAATAACATACGCGGTTTTGAATTCTTATGTAATATATTATATAAAAATGTAATAACAAGACATTACATCATACGGAAGGTTTTGTAAAGCTAAAAATGCAGCTTCGATAAATTTAAAAACAATGTCCCATAGTCACGGTTAAGATGAAGTCGACTCTAAAGTTGATAGCAATTTTTTGGCATCATTTTCCATGGGATATCTATTAAAAATATATGTAATTCACTTAAGAATCAAATTTATATCGAGTTCATTAGATTTGAACTAATTCGAACCATAAATATGGGATTTCTGGAATTCTCGACTATAGAGCATTCCAATGGATTATTTTCACATACCTTTATATATTTGTCCAAAGTCATCTAAGTGGGACTATAAAAGAATATATGTATATTCGCTAATATCAAACCGTAAATACGGATTTTCATCTTTAGTAAAAGTACTTTTCGTCTCACTCAGGTTATTTGCTTCTAATTTCAACAAAATTGAATCAAAAACAGATCAAAAACTTCGATTCTAGCACCACCTACCGGATACATTTTGCATAAAAATATTTCTCGTCGCATTACCATTAAACATTTCTAATTTCATCATTTATTTTGCATTAAAGGATTTTATATTGCTCCATACATTTCTAATATCATCAATATCGGACCATGAATATTTCATTTAAATTTTTATATACTCATAGGTGTATGGCGCAGAACATTTTGATTTCTGTAATTACTTTTTCGATTATTTCGGTGAGCACTGCTTCATTTGTCACAATAATGGAATATTTCATTATCTGTGTAGGCAATTCATTCCACAAATTTCTGTTAATAGATAATTTTTTATGAAAATTACATTGAAAACAGATATCATATTATTTTTTACATGTAAATTTTAGAATTATTAATATAAAAGTTTTCATAACAACTACATTTTTACGATGATATTGATTCAGAATATTTTTTTTTTTTACTTGAAAAAAATGGAATCATATTTAGAAGCGTCTTAATCATATTTGCTCCGTTTCATTTCATTCCTCTGCTCTCTTGCACTGTTTACATTTCGAGTAAATAAGTTCGTGGTTGAAATCTTTCGTTTTGCCCCTTGAGTAACTTACCTTCCACAATTATTCCTTTGTACTTACATAGGTAATGAAAATCGCAGTTTTGCCGCCTTTGTAAACGCGAATGCATTGTCTTTTTTTTCAATATATTATTTTTTCTTTGTGTTTATTGCAGGTATTTTCCAATGCATGACAGCAACTCTTGAAGGCAAATTGCTTAGTCAGCAGCTCCACTTGTTCCATGGAATGGTGGTCACAAACTTCATACAATAAGTATGTCTGTATGTGCATCCAATAATACATAGTTGGAAGTCTGTACAAATAATATGAAAAACAAGTAGGAAGTGCGCCGCACCTACCTACATACATACATACATACAACGTTCAAATAAATATACAAAAACAAAAATAAAAAATAGAAACAGCTATTGTTTCAAATTTTTAATGGTCCATGAGTGCATACATAATGAATGAATGAATGAATGAAACGCTGTTGTCGAGGGAAAAATTTCAAAAAGTATTTTTTTCCGCATATCACAACATAAATCAAAAATTTCTCGTGCCACACTTCCCTAACCATTGCGCTGAGAATCTTATACCGTATGTTCATTCATGTGCGTAAACAAACATGCGGACGTACGTAATTACATTACATAGATTTCAGGCCCGTTTCAGGGTATGAACTTTTGTATGATAGTGATGCGAAAAAATCGGTTAACACCACTTTGACACGTAGGTGAAAGTGTGAATTATTAACAAGGGCACAAGCGCTATGGCGGAAAATTAAATTGAAAATCTAAACAAAAAGTTAATACTTTCATATAATAACACCAAAATCTCAAAACATTTTTGGTTAATAAAAATTTTGAACAACTTTATAGTCGTGAAGAGTTTGCAGTGGTGCTTCCTATAATAGAAACGGTTTCTTTTTATATCAGTCACCCCTCGAGAGCCAGAGCCACACTTTCGAGCTGATTTCTGTCATTGTGTGTTTTAACCACACATACATACATCCATACATGCATATAAACATAGGTACACACATACAGTGACTCAAACAATTGATCATTTTTTCTCTTAATATTAACAATATTCTCATAATAATTTAGTTCGTAATATAACAAAAAGGCATATTCACATAAATCAGAAGATTAAACTTTTTACAAAATTTATAAAAATTCAACATATTTTGAGCAATTTTCATCAAATTTTCCAACTTTTTAATTAGATTTTTGCAAAACATGTGGGTATGCTCATTCAATTTTAGCATAATAACAGTGGAAGGTTTTGGATTTTGCAAAACCGTTGCATAAAAAGAAAAAAATCAACGGGAAATCATATAAAATCCATCAGTTTTATGGCAGAAAAAATGGTTAAAACAGAAATTTCAAAAAAAACTGTTTTTTTGGCTAATTATATTTATGTTCAGGAGTCGTAACGGTTATAACTTTTATTAAAAACAAATAGCTTTTCAATCGTTATTCCTTGGGTGTTTTTGCTTTTCGCCCTGAAAATAATCGTTATTTTTAGAGTTTTATTTTTTGCTCAGAAAAGAATCGTCATTTATTGATTTTATTGATTTATTGAACAAAGAAAACTTATTGCTCATAAAATTTTATTATTATTATTATTATGTGATAAATAAACCCCAATAACGATTAGATTTGATTTTAAAAAAAAAAACTAAAAAAATAAAAATTAATTTCATTGAAGGTTGTCCTTGTTACAAAGAGTATGTTGCTTTAATCATTATACACATATCATTTCTTTTTTCGAATGATTTTTTGAGTTAAAATTTTGGCAATAATCGTTATTCCGCATGATCCCCCATCAGATTTCTTTCTAGGCTCTGCACGGGCTTGAACCAATGACCTGCGCAGCCGTTGTCCCAAATTGCCATGTGAACTTTTGTCGCATTTCCACCTTTCTACATCCACGCACAATTCAAGTACGGCAATCTGCCGCTATTAAAAAGAATATGTGGTTGTTGTTGATTATGACAATCCTATTTTATTATTGTTATGGTTGGTGTGTTACCTCATTACATACAAATATATAATTTTATTTTTTTTCAAGCCCGCCTAGAGTGCGGAAAGTAATCCGATTATGAGATGTGTGATCTCTGAAATAGCTGCTATAATTTCTATCGCGCTGACTGTTAATGCCTTTTTCCAATACTTTCTAAATAAACAGTTCAAGAGCTCTAAAACTATTGTTGATATTAAAAAAAAAAGAATTCTAAAATCAGCTACTTCAGCTACTTCAGACTTATGTAAACTTGTGAATAATCGAAATAAAAAGTTTGAAATTTGTTCAATTTTGATTTATTTTGTATACAATTTTAAACTCTGATTTATATTCTTTTATCATACTACCAACTAAAGATTTATAAAAATTAACCAGAAGACAAAATACTGCGAATATTAAAAAAATCGATATATAATCTATTTAGAATATTTAAGATTATTTAATATAAATTTTTCCACTGGTATTAAAGTAACTTTTTGAATATCACCTATTTTCAGAGTTATTGGATGGACAAAACCTGCAATACAAACTCATAATAAAAAGTGTGGTTGTATATGAACGTAAAATGCTGTGAGTATTGACAGATTTCAAGCACAAACTAACTCTTCTCATTTTGCATACCAAATATACAACTTATCTACTTATACTACTACATATATATGTATGTATATGTATGTATATTTTAAGTCATAACATCTGTTCAATTGTCGTAAAAATTAGCTGACATTTTCGCCAATAAACAAAAACTTTTGAACATCGAGCATAGAAAACAGATTTTGCTTAAGAATCACAAGGAATCGCTCGATGCAACAATGGCCGACAGTCGGGAACGCATACGTGGACCACCTCGTGATGGCCGCGAATTTCTAACAAGCCCCAGGCAAGTGTTGCGTCGTTTGATGTTACTCTCCGAGGGACGACAGTACAGGGAAGCTGCTGGAGTTGTGGTTCGGTTGGGGCCATCTGTTTTACGATCAGTAATTGCAGAGTTACCCATCGATTTGCTTTTGGAACATTTGCCACATAGTGCATATCTACTGGAATCATTCTTTACGCGGTAATATGCATGATTAAAGAAACTAAGCAATTGAATATTAATTTGAATAATTAAAATAAGTTAAAAGTTGTTCTTAAATAACGTATCTATTAATTACAGCTTAATCACCGTAAATCCCACGCCAAAACCCGATGTGCCAATAGAATCAGTTGTTTGGCAGCTCGTACGTCTCTTCGCACATCCACATGAATCAGGGATGCGACAACGTTGCACAAAGCTAATACAAGCCATAGCGCAATATGAACCAAATTTGCGACAAACTCTGCGGGAACGTCGAAAATCCTTCGATAACGCAGTTCAAGGATTAGGTGTGCACGGTTTAACAACTGACTCTACAGGGCAGTTGATATCACTGCATGTCGCACTAAAGGCTGAGCTGCAAAGTCATGTGGACATATACAAAATGGCCATACACAAGCTGGAAGAGCTGAGCTTGACTACATCGCACCAAGATCCAGCGCTCTCTTCCCACCAACGCCTACTTGCCATCAGCTATGGTGACATACAACAAAGACTTATCGATAACAAAACATTGCTCACCATGGTGGACAAGCCGGCGTTGAAGCAGTTAGCTAGCCTTTTGGAAAATCTGAGTCAACGTGTAGAAAACGACAAAGAAGTGTTAAAGTGTGTGGGACACGTCAAACGTTTGGATAGTCAGACATGTATAGAAAAACGGCCGGCAGCAGGGTTGTTGATGAATTTTGCGCGGGGTTGCGAAACGGTCTTACAGCTGATGGGTTCCGAAGATGGATCTGCAAATCTTACTGGTGCGGGCAGCGGTAGCAGCAGTTGTAGCGATGGCTATCATTCGGATGATTCAGCTTGCGATGAGACCGGGTATGTAGGCAGTTAGAATCTAAAGCTATCTAAATGTACAGGTATATCTCGTATACTGGAAAATTGGTTTATTTGAAACAATAAAAAAATCGATAAAAACGACTTTCATGTTTCCAGTTTACCTAAGTATATGTATATACATACATATATGCTCCCATAGAAAAAGTAATAGAGAACGGTTTCTAATTTTCAGCGAAATGATAACTCAGTATCGCATCCTATATATGGAGAACAGAACGGATACGTTGGAAGCTTTGGACGAGCTACCACAGCTAAAACATATTCATAATTTGAAAGCGAAAATACTTTTCTCGATAATTGTGGTAAGTATATACCAGTACTTTTAACCCCGACCATTTTATCAAACGCACCTCAAAGCTAAGTACCCAGCTTCCAAAAAAACGAAAAGTTCAGATAAAAATACGTTATTGAAAAAGAAATTTTCTTCTATCAAAATATCTCAAATCAGTGTGCAGCCCTCAGGAAATAAATGCGCAAATATTTGTTTCTCCAAAAAAATTTACTGCGAAAGCAAAAGAATTAATGAGAAATATTTCTTGTGATTTTTCTTGAGAGCAGGATATTTAGCTTAATAAAGAATTGGAACGACACAGTTACTCTCGAAATCCGATCGTTTTTCAAGTTTTCTAACGACTCTAAGAATTTATTTGTACTTAGCATATTGAATAACTTACAATATTCAAAAGTTTTATCGAAAAATATCCTTAATTTGAAAATAAAAGAGCTATAATTATTTATTGGGTTTTAAAAAACTTAACCTCACCAAACTAAAGCAGACTCAGAAATAAATAATAAGTACATTTTTACGCAGCCAAACAAAAAAAAAACAATATTAGCGAACCAAATGTTAAATATTAAAAGACGTTTGTATAAATCGTGACTTAAGTAGTCTCAAAATCCTGACTTGATGCATTGAAATAGTTTCTAACCTTGTTTTTTTCCTTTCCATTTTTTGAGGGATTGCAACCCTTTCATTTGATATTCATTTTACTATATTTTGCATAACTAAAATATTGTAAATGTAGCGGGTTTAATAAATGCATGTCAGTTCAGTAAAAGTACTTTTAAAAAATGGTATGTATTTTAACCTTCTAAAAGGTGGTAGCCCTATTCAAAAATATATCGTCTCTATATATTTTCAACTTTAATAGAAGTAAGCAACCCTCCCCGAAATAATTTGCTTGAGTCCTTATCACTATACTCCACTAACCTTATACAGCTTATCTACAACCTTTCTTAATGTCAGGAAACCCTATATAGCCATACAAATTCTTTCATCTACACAAACCCACTTTTCCAATAAAAAAAAAAAAAAAAAAAATTTTATAAAAACCGGTCTAGCCGTTTCGGAGGAGCTCGACCACAAACACCGTGACCCGAGATTTTTATACTTATGTATATAAGACAAGATTTTATACTTAATTTCTACTTAATAATTGACATGTAAATATACACGCATATACATACATATGTATGTATGTATGTGGATATATTTTTTTTATAATTTATACCTTGGTGCATAAAATAATTTCATCAACACTCAATTTCATATGCTTACGAGTGCTTCCAATTGGGTTTATTTGACTGAATCAGAGGGCGTTCGATGTATTTAAGCCATAATTTAAAACTAACCTCATTTGATGCAATAAAAGGCAACAATCAAGCACTTATTCAGTGATTCAGAAATGACCAAATGGTTGCTCACGGTCATCCATTTAAGAAACAAAAACGTGCAATTACTGAAATTTCGATTATTCGAATATCTGCTTATTGGTGCACTAGAAAGAAAGAGAAATGCCGCAAGGCAAATTGAAAATGATAATGGTATGATTTGTATTTAGAAGGGGGTTGTGGTTGCATTAATGCAATCCCGTAATTATCATATTTCCCTTTCAGTGGTTCGCATTTAACTGTGCATTTTTCAACCATTTCCTTTCAGTTATCTTTTCGTCTGTGTCATGGCATGCGCGAGAGGAAAGTGATGGAGGTGCGTCGAATGTTAAATTGCCCATTCGACGCGTCGAACGACATAACACTCGCCTTAGATCGATCAGTGCGAACATATTTGCACGAAAGCGTGGAGTCATTTCCTCTGGGAGAAATTGAACGCTCAGTTTTTAATCAGGTATGAAATATTTATTTAATAGTTCATCGAACCATTGCATCGAGGCGAATTCATATCAGGTGGTGTTAAGCGTACAAAAACAAACACATACACTAACAAATTACACGCACATTGACAATAAAAACTACCACAGACGAATAATTTTGGCAATCAATACAACTAGCGAATCAAATCAGCCATTTGTTTAACCCTCCGATGTTCGGTGCCTTATGATGCGGTAAGTGCATCATAAGGGTCTGCCCAGACCCATAAAAATAATGTAAGAAATACGGTTTTAAAAATAATTTTATTTATTTATTTGAACGGATTAGTATTATTATGAAGAGCAATTGGGTTTACAACTATATAGTTGCATGGAATGTTCATTAAGACATATGGGACGATTACATTTGCTGCAGTTATAACGAGTTTTACGTCGCTTTTTCGAAGAAGAAGCAGCACAATGGTAGCACGATGACCGTTTTGAAGCAACTTGAGCATATGATTGTTGCTGTGTTGCATCTGATGTCGATGGACAAGATTCCGGTACCTAAAAGTAGCGAAATAATTTATTTTAAATTAGTAAATATGAATACATGCATACACATATCTTTATACGTGGAGATATATGTATGTAGGTGTGAATATAATTCATACTCACCTTGATATTGAAAAGATTCATTGCTTGTCTTATATGAGCAAACCTCCATACTAATGGGTTAGTCGCCCGTTTCGTCATATGTGGAATAACTAGCTGCCGTGCCAATTCAATGATAAATGAGCGCCTCTTATCACTCTGCTTTGCCGGATTCAGCTCGTCATAGATGATGAATGAGGCCAAACCGGCAATATCGAGCATATTATAAAACATTGCCAGTGGCCAACGGTTTGTCGAGCGTTTGCACGAATAGCCAGTCAACATTTGATCCATTGTATCTACCCCCGCTTTAAATTTATTGTAGTCCAAAATTTGATCTGGCTTGAATCCTTTCAATGGATCGGTGCTTTGACGGTAATGGGCAGTGGATAACATAATTACTGGCTTTTTCGGCTTTGCCATATACGAGCACAGACCGATATTATTATTGTGATAACAAAATAAAGTGCTTTTAACATCACGCTTCGGGTTAAGCAATTCATGCGGAATGAAGGTCTTATTTTTTCTTACGGTACCGACAAAAGCCACTCTACGATCCATCAACATTTCTGCCAAGTTGTATGTTGAAAAAAAATTGTCAGCATAAACAGTCCTACCGCTGTCCATATAATTTTGCATCAATTTCATGACGACCCGTTCACCTTGATTCGTTTCTCGCTGGCCACCTGGTGGTTTTCCAGTATAAATTATACCTTTCAAAGGGTAGTTTAAAACAGAGTCACAAATCCACCACACTTTCATGCCATATTTTGCCGGCTTACTCGGAATATATTGGGTGAATCGAGTGCGCCCACGATATGGAAATAACTGTGCATCGACGGTTACATGACAATCCGGAGTGTATGCTTTCTCTAAATTGGCCATCAGCATGAGCCATACATCGTCCAGGGCAGCAGATTTGCTTTGCTTCAACCTCTCAGCACGAGTACCACTGTTATCGAAACGGATGAAAGTAGTTAAGCTCTTGAACCGATTCAATGACATAGTGGCCTTATAAATTGGCATATTGTAGCTGGCCCACAATTCTTTCGCTGGCTGAGAATTCGAGTGGAATACACCAGCAATAAGTAGCATCCCAAAAAAAGCATACATTTCGTCTTCGTCAGTCATTACCCAAGAACGCTGTTTATTACTGGGATGTTTTTCATTCCATAGACGAAACGCTTCAACGGCTTTTCTGTTGGTTTCCCGCACAATGATACTTACGATTTCAGGAGACAGCAATAGCTTGACGCTCCTCGTAGTGGCCCTTTACGAGTAAAAGTTGTAACATTGTGACAACGAGGCCTTCCAGGTGGTGGAGGATTTGAATTCCACATTCTACCATCTTTCGACCTGTATATAAGGCCCTGGGTAATAGATGTGCTGCATGATTCCATTGTAGTTGAAGCCTCAAGGGCGATAGCTTCTCTATACAAATCTTCAATATCATCATGGTTTTCATCCAGAACAGCCTCTAACTCGATTTCCTGTTCTATATCTGATGCTTCACCGAAGTCATCTTCATCTGGAAAATATTCATCATCTTCTACGTCGCCACTTGTTTCAAATGGATCGGACTCCTGTCCCATAATTTCTTCAATTTGTGCCTGAAGTCGCTGACGTTCTTCCGGACTCACATTTGCTGCGTTTAGCTTACGAAGCAAACGCGTCAACACATCAACTTCATCCATATTTACTTGTTCCATTTTATTTAAAAAAAAACACTTCCCACTAATTAAAAAACACGTGTTCACTTCAATTGTCAAATGTCAACTAAAAAATTATCTCTGCCGCTGCCTCCGCTAACAGTTTAGTTGTTTACACCTAACGGTTAACCAATTTACATGAGAAGCTTATATGGGTCTGCACAGACCCATGTGAGCTTAATAAACGAAATTAGTTTAAAATTATTATTTTTACAACAAATATAGCAAAAATCTTAATTTTGCTACTTCATTGTGTTTAGCACACTACATTTTAGGAAGTCATGGACTAAGAAGCCTCAGATATTAAAAATAAAAGATCTACATACATTTAAAGATCGAATGGGTCTGGCCAGACCCATATGAACATCGGAGGGTTAACACTACTTCAAATAAATATGAATTCGCCTTGTAATCTTCAACAATATGTATGTAGTACATATGTGTGGATAAAAATTCAATATATTTGATTCAAAATGTATTTTTCATATAATAAATAAATGCTGAACTTCCCTCATTATCAGGTACTTTCCACACTACATGAGTACCCCTGTTTAGAGTCCTGTTTAGCCCTCACACACTTCGTTAGCAGTAGTGTGCGCTTAGCTTGGCGCATGATTAATCAAAAGTCGCCGTACTATCTTGATGGGGACTTCAATCTTGGTAAATCAATGAAATCTTTTCATATTTTAAATTTCTATTTTCTTACATTTATTCCATTTGATCTTCAATTTTAGGCTTTCTACGTCCAGAGAAACACGAACGCCACCCACAGGCCGATCGCCGCTCCGATCTAATCAAAGCGTTTCTTTGGCCAGCGCTTATGCAGAATAGTCGTTGTGTTTTCAAAGCGATCGTAGCCACATAATCTATCTCGTGAATGTACATAAATACATACATACATAGATATGTACAAAACAAAAATACGTGCATATGTGTATATACAAATAGTTTTGTGCGTGCGTAAAAATTCTGAAGCAGCTTAAGATAGTGTCTAAGTCGATTCTAATTTGTTCATATACACTTATTTTACATATCTATGTATATGTATGTATATGTATGCGCATACATACATATGTATATCTAGAAATAAATAATTACTTAAAATCCATTGACGACTACCATAACGCTTAATACTTGTATCATTTTCAGTTTCTAGGTAACTATTGGTTTCAATACTAAATTCAAGCAGATAGATTTATTTGTACATTGTAATGCATTGTAGCTGTAAAAATCGATAATATCACTTGGTGAAGTAAATGTCTTTTCATTTGGCTTTTGCTGACCGATGCCATAAGAATCTTTGCCATTTATTTGTCTTAAGAAGAGATGGAAATATTGCTGCTGTGCATAAACGGTTACAATATATTTTATTGAGGGGTCCTGTGTATAAATAAACAGAAAATAAATACATTAGAATGGTGTTAATTCTCGTTCAAGATTTCAAAGGTGTAGATATGACGAAACATTTAATACGAAAGCTTTAAGAAGTCATAATATTAAGAGAATTAAATCTTTTTATGCTACTATACAATAGGTACATTCGAAATCCATTGCAACTATTTGCCCTTGTATTATGTAGTTTTCATTTGTGGTTTTTATCAGAGACCAAAGCAAGGCGAATTCATATAAGGTGAAGTTGATCAAGCAGCTAATTTCAATCGCTTGATAAACGTAATGCCAAAATGATGTGTTTGTTGTAAATCATACAGTCATTGTGCGTAAAAACCACCTGATATGAATTCGCCTTGGAAACAATCTAAAGCTTCCAAAAATTATTTTTAATAAATATTTTCAGATTTTTATTAATCCCTCAGAAAAAGTAATCATATAACGAATTATATTTTTCTGATAAAAAAAAATGTCCGTTTTATTTATTCGATCAAAAATAATCAAAACAGTTTTAGTTTTATTTTTTCATCAAAAGTATACATGCATTGGCGCACCCAAGGGGGTTTGGGTTCAAACACGTACCAAATTCTTGAAATTATTTGACTCCTTTTTAAATTAAATCAGCGTTGACCCCCTCCACAATAATTTCTGGGTGTACCACTGCGCATACGTATGTACATATTACCTTTATATATATGTACATATAAATGTGTTATCATTTTTAATTGCATTTACGAGCACTTATCAAAAAAAATTACAACCTAACAATATTTAGAAAAGCGGTGGAGCGTTTTGAATTTTTTGATCTGGCAAAAATAGAACTCAAAAATCAATTTTTGGATGTAAAATATAAAAACTTACATATATTAAGAACTTTTTTATAACAAATATAAAAATACTAAAAAAAAATATTGCTTTCAATCAATAAAAAACGTTTCACAAAATATTTATTCTTTCTGAGCGAAATTTGTTCATTGTTCAATTGCTCAAAAAAGTATAACTCGATACGCATAGTAATATTTGTTTCTGAACAAATATGTAAATAAAGCTCAAAAATTTGTTATTATTATTGATTGAAAAGTTTCCAATCTTAAAGTATTCATTATTCATTTTTGATAGAGCTCGTATTGTTTACGGTTTTGGATTTTCATGGTAAAGTGCATATGGTATTTCGTTGTTAGAATTTAAAGCAGTCAATATAGAAACCAGAAATACAGAATACTCGCACAAGGGCAAATGATTATGTACAACAAATCCCGAATGCCCCTAATATAGTTTTTTAACAATTTAGTATTTTTGTAATACATAGCAGGTATAATACATACCGCTTCTTTAAATGGTCGTACTAAACAGGAGCCATCTTCTCTGCAATTTAAAATATCCTCAGCAGTCGCACGATCAACTAAACGGTAATAGGGCTCCGTCTCGATCTTCCGACGCTCAATTTCAAGGTAATTTGCGTCAATGTCATCTACAAAAAAAGGAAAAAAAACCACTTTATAAGCAAAAGCACTTATTGAGTAGTCACGTGAAAGACTTAGTCGCTGAAAACAAATACTCATAAAGTAAATGCATACATATCCAGAATGATAGAATTCAAGATTGCGTCATCCGCGGAACGCTAGTCCTCTCTTTGTCGATTAGACAGCAACCATCTATACGCTGATGAAATAAAAGCATTCTAACTACACAAACAATGCTAATAAAACTTTTCAATCGTTCTATCGTTTATCCGCTTCTTCCTCTTCTTTTGAGGATTTTTTCTTTGCTCTCTCCTTCTCTAGCTATTATTACGTCAGTATCAGTTGGAGCCGATGTTTTGAAGAGGGAGCGAGAAAACTGTTTACTGTGCAAACCTTTAATTACTGAACCATGAGTA
The DNA here is from genome assembly GCA_951828415.1 of Anomoia purmunda. Classification (NCBI taxonomy): domain Eukaryota; kingdom Metazoa; phylum Arthropoda; class Insecta; order Diptera; family Tephritidae; genus Anomoia; species Anomoia purmunda. Next base: position 202,936,480 of record OX639993.1, read on the forward strand.
GGAGTATTGTTTTTAGTGATGATTCAATCATACAAGGTTCTGTAAATAGTGGTAACTAAATTCTGATGCTTCTCAATATAGAGTTGTATTTTGGGAGTAGGGAACTTATAGCTTAATTTTGGAGAAATTATGTGCATTATTGGCTATATTGAAGTTTATTAATTAATAAATTTGATATAAAAATAATGAAAGCGCCATTATTGAAGCCTCCATACCTTTCACGAAAATATAACAATTAAATTTATTTTATAACTGTGATTGACAGCGTATCTTCTTTCAAAAAACATCTGTGAAATTATCAAATATTTATATAAATATAACGGGGATACATAATGGCATCGAATGTACTTTCACAGGAATAAAGAATTGAATTCATATCCCAAACCGATTTTGTTTTATTTCAAAAAAAACGTTTGTAGCGTTTCTATTGAAAACCCCTGTATAAAGCCAGAACAGTGAATATTTATGTGAATTTTGGGAGGCATAATTTTTGTGGTACAATTAGAGAGTCACGGAAAAAATGTACATATTTTTTTCTGTTTTTCCGACAGGGTAAAACATTTATTACATAGGAATGATTTTTCGTCATCCCTTGTCAAGTTTGGTTTGGAGACAAAGAGGCTTCGGCTTTGGTCCATTGTGTTCGAGAACGAAAAATGACTCTTAAGGTGGTACAACGCCAATCAATTTGGTTTGAAGAACGACGGTAACAGAAGTGCATAGTGTAAGGTAAAAGTAATTGTACTTACTAAGTACGTGTAATATTTAAACAGTACCTAAATGTGAACAATTATTCTATTAAATTGAACTCAAATCAATTTGTTAGCTGATCACCATTTTCTGTTTTCTGGTACTGTCCTACTTTTCATTAAGTCTTTCAATAGTGAAGGCAAGACTTCTTCAGAAATCATACCCGTATGTTGATCTTAGTTAAGATTTTTCTGAAGTAAAAATTAAGTTCAGCTCAACTTGAGCCAGCGTGAAATCCTGTCCTGTTTTTTTGACGTTTAACAAATCGTTGGGTATGGTATTAGTTCTCAGTTGAATATTTTTCCCAAAGTACTGTCCAGTTCCATATGCGGTTCCGATAATTTTTTAGTTAATGCGGGCTTCCATGTGATGGAAGCATTTCCCTATTTCGCAATCTTGACTGGTCATATGCCTTATTTCAATTTTCTTCATATCTTTTACTATTCCGGCACTAAGAGTAAATTAAGAAATATATGTATACATATTTGCATACAAAATTAAAAATCTATACTATAATAAATCAGTAGAAAAATCGTGTCTGTATATTGAATTTTTTTTCTAAAGAATGACCAAATGTGATGCACGGGATATAATATAATACATTTGTACCATTTTTAGAAGTTTTGATTGTCTCTTTGTCTGTTTGCCTGTTTGAGCTCATCTCAACTAATCTCCGAAACCACTGAATGGATTTTCATTAGGATTGAATAGGCGACTACACAGTAATCTCGGCCATTACATAGGCATTATTTTATCAAAATATCCAATTGGGAAAAAACAATTCGTCTTAGAAATGGCTTATAATCATTTTCTTTTGAATAAAATTTTATTTCTTCAACGGTATCAAGGTGTACGTAAATATTTTTTGGAGTTGATTTTGTCGTCGCGCACTAGGTATAGCTAGTTATAAATACATATATGTATGTATTAAATTAAATTTCTCACTTTCCGATGAACTAACCAACTATGACGTAATGATGATGTGAACAACTTAACGCTGATATCGTTTGCACTTCTTCCCCACTTCCTGCCGCAAACTCAAGCTCGTCACCATCATTCACATTTGGTTCATTCGAAGCACGATGAGTTTGTTTGTAAACCAAATAATGATCACAACAAAAACAGCAAACAGAACGTGAGCAACAAGAGAAACACCAATATAAATCGTTCTTGTAAACGGAATTGGCCACGTTCGTCACGAAACGCGCTAATAAATTGTGCAAAACGGTCCAATAGACGCGTAAACACCAGCACATATTAGGTCGGCAATGGTGCAACGAATGTGTATGTACGTATGTATGTATATCTGCAGTTTGTTGTTGATAATGATGAGATATGCGCCAGCGACGTAAAGGTCGTTTGATCTGATCGCGCTTCTCGTCTCCGTAGAATAAATGTGGAACGCTGGATCAAAAAACACTTTTGAAAATCAAATGATTGCGGCAAGTGGGAAATTATATTTCTTTGACAATTTAATTTTGTTATTAGTCTACATTATTTTGTGGGATGTTTGTCGTCGATAATGACCGTCCTCTTCACGTTCACACATCTTTAGTGTGAGCGTATCGCTCGCAAACTGCGCGCCCAAATTAATACAGCATGGCATTTGGCGTGGATATTAATTACGAATATAATAAATTTAAAATTAAAAACAACTATGCATGTTCTAGTGTGTATGTATTCATGTACATACATTAGACTAGGTCGCGGAAAAGTTTTTAATTACTATCCCCAATTAGGAAGCTAACTAACTGAGGGAGGAATTGGCACATACATACGCCATTTAACTCGATGGTTGGGCGATGTTCTAACACAAATTGAGGGCCTACAGTTTTACGCCGACTCCGAACGGCAAATGATTTTTGTGTAAAGTTTTTTCATGCCAAAAATTTATCTGGACGTTTGCTATTGCCTGAAGAGGGGCGACCGCTATTAGAAAGCACTTTTCTGTTATTTGCCCAAGATTCGAACCCAGGATACTCCGAGTAAAGTATTCACACGCTACTCACTCTTCTACTGCGGTCGCGAGAGGAATTCAGCATTGCACATTTAGCGGTCTTAAAAAAATAATTTTAGAATGATAAAACCTTAAGTGAAAATTAAGTGATTTATAGAGTGAGGTAGAAAGCTCTCCCCAAGGCATAATTTCTTTTTTTTTTAATCAAGAATTTCGATAATGATATAATTAACCGTAAATTAAAATTGTACTATAAGAATCTATTTATTTACTACAAACCCCCTGCAGACATTGTCCCGCCCATACTTATTTATTGATTTCCCTTTGCTTATGTAACCAGAAAGCCACTTCGGTTTCTATTACATATTACATATACGAGTACTAGGTGGTAACCCTCTCAAAAAATTATCCTCGCCGTAACGAACAATCATATTTCATATCCTTGTGTATAATTTAATTAAATTCGACTTTTCAAAACAGGTGACAACCCACGTAAAAGTTTGATATGAACCTTCTTTTCGAGACGAACCGCTTTCCCACTCATATTTTAATATTTCATATAACTTGTGTATATTTTAATTAAATTTGCCTTTTCAATACAGGTGACAACCCTCGCCCAAGCATAAAATATTTATTACGACCTATTCTCATACCTACCTAATTTACATACACAATTTCAAAAAAATCGATCTAGCCGTTTCGGAGGAGTTCGACCACAGGCACCGTGACACGAGATTTTTATTTACATACTGTATATGTATGTAAGATTTTTCAATAATTCAAAAGTTTGGAATCCGGTTGCTGGGCGATATCGGCTGCGAGGTATATTTTGCAAAGAGGTTTTCGGAATAAATTGCCTTTCAAAAATACTTTAGATAGAACTTTTGTTTTCCATACGGTTTAATGTATAAGTACATAAACTTTGTTTTATTAAATAATTAAAATATCGGTCTGATACCCGGCCTACTATGTAAAAAAAAAAACATCAACGAATAAATTCAATAGTTTGCATTCGACGCATGATTGTTCGTAAACTATATCGACTTAAAAATGACTTTAGAAACAAACCAAAAAAATAATAGGGGTTCGATGCAATGCGAATGAATAGCTCAGCCATGTCTTAAAAATTTAAATATTGCCTAAAAATATGTGCTGATGAATCGAATGAAAAATATGGGTATTGAGCTAAACTACATATTTTAGGGGAAGTCTTAAAAGATGTCAATGATGATTCGATTGGGAAAATATTTCCAACTTTTATTTTTTTCTTTTAATGAAGCATGCTACACTTTAATGAATAGGTACATATGTATGTGCATATATATAACTTTTAAGAGTAATATTATTTGCAGATATAAATAATAAAAAAACGCACACACATGTATGCATATTTATTGTAGATGCTCGGTTAAAGGAATGTAACAGAATTGCATTAAAGATAAAGCAGAATAAAAAAAGCATTATCCATGTGTATTAAATTCCATCGGTGGCGATCAGTGAAATATGGGCATCAGGCAGGCAAACGCTGTATATATATTCACATTAGGCATGGTCGATCCCCTAAAAAATGTTTGCTTCGACATTTAAGTTCACACAAATTTCCACCTTGTATACGAGCTAAATTTAGCCAAAATGGAGATAAAAAGCATGAAATACTTGCTAAAATGTAGAATTATATTGAAAGTATGATTGAACTTATTGAGTAGAAATTGAAGAAATTGAAGAAATTCAGTTTGCAGGCTGTTATTTTAGTTCAACTCGATTTTGTTTGTCAATTTCCCCACAAATCGTATTCTCAGCATGGAAAGTTAGTAAGGCGCCTCCTAATGACTTTTTTAGTGGTCCATTCTAATGTACATAGGTACGTGTGCATACATACATACATATCTATATATGTATGTATGTATGTATGTATATATGAACAAGTTTACACATTCATGTATTTCCTGGTGTGTGAAGAAACAGAGTAGCTGGATGTGGGATTGTAGCCATGGTTCTCACGTTACATTCGATTCAATGTTCACAAACAAATTTAAAATTATGCATGCCTGTTTAAATATGAAGCTTTACAGGGTGTCGCAACACTTTACTAAAGAAATTAAAAGTTGGAGACGAAAGTTAACCTCGAACTTTTTATAATTACCCGATTTTGCCGATTTATTCAAGTTTGAAACTAACCAAACACCACATTTACTTATGTATGTTATTTTCATTTCTGGGCTTATTAGTGCAAGTAATCGTACAAACTTCTCTTAGAAAGAAATTAGTGATTCTTTGTCCACGATTTGTTAATTATAGCCCAATCAAAAGGACATAAAAAGCATTAACTTCTGCAATAATATTTTTCATCTGCATCAAAACCTTCCCAATGAATCGATTTTTCAAATTGAAATAAACATCGTTCTCTTACATGACAGCATACCTGATGATTTGATAGTTTCGGGGCAAATGAGAACCAAAAACTCTGATCTCGTACTTCGCGGACCAACTCTAGTAAAATTGTCAAAAATAAATTGTGATAGTAGCCCTAAAAAGTAGGTACAGAATCGGTTTCTGGTAAAAAATGGTAACTGACTCAAATAATATCTGTATGTACATAACTATTTTTTCAATAGGATCCATTTATTCCAGTAATTAAATATTTTTCAAAATATAGTTTTGCTTTGTTTGCAATTTTTAGTCAAACACACTGCAGCTGATGGGTTGATACATTTACCAGAATTTAAAAACAAAGATTCTTTGGACTACTATCGATAACTTCTGGCAAAAGAGAATCTTATTTTCTCTTAAAACTGCACGCTCTTTTACTAGTTTTTTTGATACGGAATCGCTTTCAAGTAAAATGTGGTCAAATCTAGTAACAATGGTAAGTTCGGACTCGTACGGGATCATAGCTAAAATTATTGTGAGACTGAATACAGAAGGTGGCGTCGTCAGTTGTTCCGCTACTTTGGTTTTGCCGATGTTGACAATTCTGAAGAAACATTAAACAACCCAATTTTTTCAAAAGAGCGTAAAATTGTGTTGATTTGCTTATTTGTTAAATCTTTCTCTACAATTCATATTTTTACACGTTAGACAGTGTTCAAACGAGGAAACTTTTGTCGCGGCAACTCGTTACTTGTAGGTGAGAGAGGGACGGGGAAAGGGGAAGGGCACCGAGTTGATCGTGCTCGGGCGACACGCTTTGTGTTCTTATTCGTCTCTGTCGGCAGCTAAGAAATTTGTCATTCCTTTTCATTTATAAATTCTTTCAGTGGGTGCAGTTTTGTTGAGTTTTAAGTGAATACATGCGGGAAGTTGGGAAATGAAATTTTGTTCTTATTTTTTGCGATTAAATATACACATGTGTATGCATATACTATACATATTAACGTAAATTATGTTAAAACTTCATTTTTCAACACCTTTTACTTATAATCACAAAATTTATCAGAATGTGTAAATGCCGCTTAAGCGAAGCGTACAGAAATTTGCGAAAATGATATAAAATGAAATGCCAGAAAATCGCCTGTACAGAGTTGCTCTGTGTGAACGTGACGAGCAACACCAAAAGGGAAATCGCCGATAATAAGCAACAAAAGTTTCCTTGTTTGAAAACTGTCTTAGCAATCCCGAAATACATTTCTTGTTGAAAGTTACTCATTCAACTTTCTAATAATTGAATCATGATTATAATAACCACTTAAGCGACTTTGGCCGAACTTCTTCTACAATTTGTGATGCACGTCTTGATGTTGTAACACAAATTGAAGGATCTTCAGTTTTACGCTGACTCCGAACGGCAAAAAAAACATCAAAATTGTCTGAATAGCCAAACAACTTTTACGAGGCAAAAGAAAAATACGTGTTTTGGATGAAAAACCAACGTATTTTATCCAAAAGTACATATTTTACCGCAAGAATGATAGCTGTCAAATAGGGAAAATGACAGCTAATGGCAGACAATAGTTATCAAGCAATATCCTGTGCAATATAATATTGCTGCCATTGAGCAATAAGCGGTCAACATTGGCAATATATTTTCTGGCACGATTATCATGACATCGGAGATTGCCTCTGGAGACCGGTCCTTAGCTTCGTTCTGTTACTGTTTTCTAAGGAACACGACTTTACTTGTATAAATGAATATATGTATAAAAAAATAATTTGTATTTCAAATGATATTTATTAATAAATTAGTGTTCAGAAATCTTGCTTACTTGGTTTTTGTTTAATCTCTATTTTTTCTTATCCTTTGTTCATATTGCACAGCTTGACAGCTGAACTCTGTCATTTAATTTGTATGTTTTATTAAATGTGGAAGAGTGATTTTCAGAGTGATTTTATTTAATAATTTGCTTTAATTAGATTAAAATCAAACAATATAATCACTAACTACTAATTGTGCATTGTGTTAAGTGTATGTAAACCAAAAAATTCATAGATTTATTGGCTTCGTTAATGCCAAATAAGAGTAATTAATCTACCTTTATTTGTGGAATATCCCAAAAAGTACATATGTATTTCAAACCGAATTTCTGAATTAATTAGAAAATTTTAAAAAATTGGTGGATCCATTGACTACATGCACTCACGCATTTGGACGCTATAACTCTAAACCTTTGTACAAATAACTAAACCGTACTCATATTTTGTTTACATTCTGGTTGTTGTCGTTGTAATCGGAAAGCAATTTTTAATACTTTCAATTGGCAACCGGTATGCAGAAAAGAAAAACAAATTAACATAAATCTTCCATTTACATACATACATACGTATGTACTCGTATGTATTTCTATTAACACCACCTTGGAAACTACTACGCTAGAAAATTTTAACGTACCGTACTATATTTACTTTGAGTTTCTTTTTAAAAAATTGTATAACAGCTATAAAATATTTAAATGAAATTTATTTGATTAAATTCCATTACATACATCCATATACAAAATTTTACATAAAGTTTGTCGTTTTCTCTTAATTTGAAGATTATTATCTAAACGGGTGCCAACAGCGACATCCGTTATTTCTCATCGCTAACTTCGCCAGCAAAGTTGCTATAGCGCATTCTCACCACAACTGGTGCATCTCACCACGAATAACTGAACAAAAAGAAGAATGTTGACAGTTTCCGAAAGGGTCATTGCAAGGTTATTCCTTCAAAAGACGTCTTGCAAAGTGGGTAAAGATTCTGGATTGCCGCAGCCCTTTTTAAGCTTTAAACGATTTCTAAACAAATCGAATACTTTTCAGTTTACTGCATTTCAGGTTTTTCGTTTTCTCAGTAGCTGCGACAAAGATCAAAAAGGCAAAAAGATGTCACGTAAGTTCTGCGTTGGAGGCAACTGGAAGATGAACGGCAATCAAAAATCCATTGCCGATTTATGCAAAATATTGTCCGAAGGACCCTTGGATCCTAATTCCGAGGTTTATGTAGGCGTGCCGGCTCCTTACCTCATATACGTACGCAGCCTGCTACCCTGCTCCATCAACGTAGCTGCACAAAATTGCTACAAAGTTGAAAAAGGTGCTTTTACCGGTGAGATCTCACCAGCGATTATCCAAGATACTGGTGCTGGCTGGGTAATTTTGGGTCATTCGGAACGTCGCCAAATCTTCAAGGAGAGCGATGAGCTTATTGCCGAAAAAGTTGAACACGCACTAGCAGCTGGTTTGAAAGTAGTTGCTTGCATTGGAGAGACACTGGAAGAACGGGAATGCAATAAGACAGAGGAGGTTGTTGCCAGACAAATGTGTGCGATAGTTCAGAAGGTGAAGGATTGGACTAACGTTGTTATTGCATATGAACCAGTATGGGCTATTGGTACTGGAAAAACTGCCACACCAGAGCAAGTAAGTAAATAACCCAAAAAATTTATGTATATATGGGAACTTTAAAACGAAAACTAAACTGGAAATATAAACACTCTTATTATCGCAGGCCCAAGAAGTACACGCCTATTTGCGGCAATGGTTGGCTGAAAATGTCTCAAAGGAAGTATCAGACACGCTCCGAATCCAATATGGTGGTTCAGTGACCGGTGCAAACGCCAAAGATTTAGCGAAAAAGCCCGACATCGATGGCTTTCTGGTGGGCGGTGCATCTCTGAAACCCGAATTCGTGCAAATCGTCAATGCTAGGCAGTAAAGACCTAAAAGGCACTTATGAAAAGCAGAATTGCAATTGAAACAAAAATCGTGTGGCATATAATTCAAGCTGTGTCTATAGTTAATTTATTGCATTGCTGCTAAATGTGAAAAATGATATTTTCCCCATAATTGCTTAGCCAACTGAATCAGTGGATGTTGTATTTTATTGTTACCGAGTACATAAGTACCCACATACTTAAAAAAAATCGCATTTTATTATGGCTTGAAATTAAAAGTGCAAATACAAAATTAAAAAGTAAAATGTTGACAGTCGAAATTTTGTTGAATAAAAAAAAAAACATCATGTTATTACAATACTCGAACAAATGTCTAGCTATAGTTTTAGGTCAATGAAATAAATGTTACAACTTCTACAGCGTTCAATTTGCAATTCGAATATTCTGCAGGAAGAGTTAGTTTTGTATGTGCATAAATGCGTTCGTGAATTTTCGTGTGTATACGTGCTTGCCCAAATCTACATACATATGTATGTACAATGTACATCGCGTACTATATCCAAAACATAAAAACTCGAAATTTGTCGTTAGGGGTACAAAAGGAGGAAGTTGATGGGAAATTAGTAAATCTTAACCTATTAAAAATCAAATAGGACATACCTACATTTTTCTGCAAGTCTGAATTTTCCCAATAGAGATGTCCTTCTCTCTATTTCGCTGTTATGGAATCAGAAAAAAGTTGCAGTTCATGTATGTACATATGTATGTATGTATGTATATAATTGTTTTTAAGAGAGAATATGACTTTCGGACCTACACGCATAGTATGTACATACATACATATGACACAACAAAAAAAAACACGCGTACATCTACATATGGAAGTACGCGAGTCAGGAGTAAAACTTCTTTGCCGACTTCATAATAGGATAGGCAATGAGAGAGAGAATATGCCCATTTTTAGCTTTGAAGCAGACTACACTGCTAATGAACATACATATGTATATATATATATGTATATACATATACATATGTGAGTACCAACATACAATTTATTTATGTCCATAACAATTGTTGAACTAGTCCCGAACCAGTCACGTACTAGTGGGCCTCAACTGTACCCGGAGTCAACCCAAACTAGTCCTAAGCTGATCCCGAATTAGTCCCAAAATTTATCCGAACTTGTTGTTGTTGTTGTTGTAATAGCTAAACTTTCCCCATTTACTTAAAATAACTTCTTTTCATAATATTAATAATTTAGCGCTTACACCAAATAGTTTGATGTTTAGCCGAACTTCTCCTACAATTTGTTGTGTGCGTCTTGTTGTAACACAAATTGAGGGGCCTAGAGTTTAACGCCTACTCCGAATAGCAAATGACTTTTGTTAGAAGTTTTTGCATAACAGAAATGTACTCGGAGGTTTGCCATTGCTGCCACAGTATGATCTCGTTGTACAAATATTTATATACTATATTTTTATTTATAAACTCCACTTTTGGAGGTGTTTTCGTAAGGCATCCTCCTAAAGTTTGTACATATGAATCAAGGCGAATCCATACAAGGTGGTGTTATAAGTACAACTACAAAATTTCCATGTATATTGTTTTTGCTTTTGCGTAAGAGTTGTCAAAATTTACATACATTTTGTTTTTGTTCTTACGGCTTTTGAATGCTCATTCGCAAAAGCAAAAAGGAAATGCATGTAGGTGAATAAAAAAAAAATCAAATCGGCTGCTATATTAACTTCACCTTAAATAAATTCGCCTTGATAAGAATGTATGTATATTTTTTTAAGCTTTTTTTTAATACATTTTTTGAGTAACAAAAATACACTCAAAATATCTGTTATCTCGAAATCATAACAGTGAGAAATCAGCGAAATCATAATAGTGAGATTTGCTAAAAATTTTAGGACGTTCATGGGTTTATTTGTGAAGAACTTAAAAATGTATGAAAATAACCTTCATTGATTTGAAAAAAAACTGCTTTACGATCTGATGTGATTTGTTTGAACCAATATTATAAAATAAAAATTGCTTTTATTTAGTCCAGCAATCCATTATATTTATAAATGAATTTTATAATTGCGATGGAAATCCAGTATCAAGTTTTTTTTTTGTATAGGCAACATGCACTTTTAACTTGAAAGGTGTGAACGGATCCTGACTACTTGGCATTAAATTCATCTCAATGAAACAACTTTTGATTCAGATTCAAGGCATAATGATTTATAGCATTGCATTTTCATTCATTTATTTCGAAATAAGTGAAAAAATTACAATTAAATTTTGTGATCAATTATTTTTTTAATTAAGAGTTTTTCGATTTATTTACATTATTGTATCCTTTTTGGAAAATCTGTCGAGAGTGAACGGGGAATACTTTCGAAAACTATATTCGTCAAATGATACATTTCAAACTCTGGATTTTGTAATTTGCAAATTCTCAGAAAGCTAAAGGAAACAAAAAAAATAATACTGTACTCGATCTGTATCCATCAGTTACCAAACGCTCAAATTCCGTATATTAAAATTTGTCAGTTTGTATCTAAATGAGAGAAAATTGCACTCTAAGCCAAATCTGAGTCGGTAACACGCAATTATGGTTATAGGATACATATTCGATATCGTCGTGGTGCGCATTGATACGCCTGCGCAAAAGTTTGATGACCCTAATCTATTCACCGTCGATGTAAATTACAATAATGTATCGCTTAGCATAACCGCTAGTCGCATCAATGTGCTCGATTTTCGTTCCGGACGCAGCTATGAATTCGACTCCTCCCCAGAGGAGCTACGTGCTGATATGGAGGCAAATCCTCTCAAGATTACTGTTAAATATGACAATACTATCATAGGTCTGATAACCCAAAAAAACGTCAAAAATTTTATGAATATTCGTATGAGTTGTATTTACAGGCTCCGGTGCAATGATTTGGCCTGATTCTGTGCTGGCCAAAATAGCCGATACAACTAGTGAAATCTCTCATGTTGATGAATGTGAACTCATGCTAGGCGAGGATAAAATTGGAATTGTTGAGGTAATCGTGCGGTTGCAGTGTAAATGTCAAGAGAATTGGTAAGTTAAATTTTTGTCATTAAATTCCTCAATAATTATATAGACGTTATTTCGAAATGTACTTTGCCTGCAGTGATGACTTCATGGCTGATCGCGATGATATACGACATCACTTGGACAAGGTCATCAATCCTCATGATATTCTCTTTGTGGTCGGTGATACGCATAAAGATGACGAATGTACTGGCCTACTGCCCGACGCTAATCAATCCTGTGATGGTGATAGATTTACCACAGCGCTTGACTTGTCGCGCTATCGTGCCATAAATGGACGCCTGGTATCGACGCCGGACGTTTTGAATACATGCGGTAATGCGGAGTGCTGTGAGCTGAAGGTTAGTGCGAGTAAAGTTTTTCCGTGGTAAATTATATATTGCCTACTTAATAATTTTTCGTACAGAAAATGTCAAATACATACCAAAAGCTAATCGATTCCATATCAGCAGCCCATGACAAGCGAGCTTGTCGTGCCTCCACTCATATACGAGAATGTCCACACGAGAATAAGTGCTCTTCGAGCAGCACCAGAGATAGCTCAGGTAGGAAGGAATTTGTGTTTAATTTGAAGTATCCAGTGGTGATGTCAGCAAGTGTTGATTCTTAGATTGCAGATTTCCATGTACCTGCTTTGCTAACCAACATGCGGAGGATGGCGCTTTTGTCGGTGAAAAACTTATCAATATTTGTCCCCAGGCGGCACCGAACACCAATCAAACAGTCATCCACACACCGAGGTAAAATAGTTAAATTGTTCACATGTTCCAGGTTATCGAGTTATCTCGTTTTATGGTTATACATACATATATTTTTCGGTTGCTAACAACAATAACGCGGCCTGGAAATTATATACAAAGGCTTGTTCATTTTTTGGCAAATAAAAAAATATACATATGTACAACCATACAACTACTTAGATAACCCGATAAAGTGTAAGTCGTGAACAACTTAAGAGAGCTTTTGATGAAGCCTATAAGCCCTAATTTCACAAATTTTCCAGGCACTGTCCCGTCTGCAAGGAAAATATATCTTGGTTGCCTAAACTGGCCTGCTGTCCAAAATGTGGTTACAAGCCGGTGCCTTATGTGGAAGAAAAGACATATAATGAAAAAATGACCGCAGACCAAATATTGCAAGAATATCTCGACAAACAGTCTAGTGGTACCGATCAGAAATTAAGTGACTGCTGTCGGGCTGAAAATGTTGAACAGCCCTCTTCCACGGATAAAAAAGAGTGCCGTTGTACGTGTAAGAATGGCAAGTTATGTGCCCATTGCCGAATACGTAAACTGTGTGAAGATATCTTTCAACCACCACGGCCGCCAGAGGAACCCGATCAGGATTGCGGAAAATGCGAATCGGAGGAAATGTTCAACGTATGTAAGACGAGCAGCAAGGATTGTCGTCCATATCTGGCTCGCGTCTTCTCGGAACTTAGAGATTTGTATGACATAAAAAAAGCACAGTATAAACCATTTAAACAAGACGAACGATGTGAAAAAGAGTTGCAGGGATCAGGGGGAACTCAAAACAAGCGCGCTCAACGAAATATTTCAATGAAATCAGAAAAGCCAAAAAATAATAATCAGGAAGAGGAGGATCAAACCCCCAGGCGAAAGAAAAGATCTCGTGCAAAAGCGGGACTGATGGGCGTGGAATCCTGTAAAAAAGATAAGAAAGCGTAAGTTAAAAACATTAACAGATTTACTTCGAAACGATAATGTTAATGTTGTCAATTTTAATAGTTATTCTTATGGAGGTGAACGTTCTTTTCCTATCAAGGATAGTCGACATCAAAAATGCTTAAATGGTTTTAACATTGGCAAAAAAAATGTACCACGTAATATGGGATGGCTATGGAATTTGGATACCAGTGGTAAACGTCGAGGGTGGAAGCCGGGCGCTATACGTAAACCCATCAAAGAGATCATGAGGTTCTTTCTAAAAGATTACCCTGCTGATACGATACGTGTCTCTCAATACGCTTATCGCGACCAAGGAAAAGGTGATGGCAAAGAATCAGAGGAAGATATAGTACAGCGACCCACTTTGCACATCTGCAAAAAGAATGATGAATACTTTATAACTCTCCGGCCCCTGAAGGATCCAGATGCTCTAAAGGAGTGCGCTGATCCATATCTGAACATGAAACCCATACAATTTAAAATAACCAAAAATCCATTAATGGTTGAAATGAGTAAATTAAAACGCTGTCTGAAAGATATGGGCTTCACAAAATGTACCTGCCACAAACCGGTGATTGAGTGCTTCTGTCGGAGTTTCTTAGATAAGAAACGCCTGGAGTATCAGGTTAGCAAGGAGTGTAGAAAACGTCAAATACCCTGCTGCAATAGCACATTGGTGCTCTCTGACACTACAGACTCAGATGTAGAATTTGATTTTGGTGTGACACCACCTGCTGGTGTAGTAAAACCTGAACGTCTTAAGAAACCTCATCTGGTGAATCATGGCACACAGTATGTTGAGAATGACTGGAATGTACAACCTAAGTATCCATTACCTCCCAACCGCTTTATGAAATCGTACAACTGTGCGACTGGAGCCCACTACGATTTCACTGGTGGAACTAGTTTTGGTGCTTGGGGTGGTGGCCCCGGCGGTGGATGGGGCGGAGGTCCTGGCGGAGGCTGGGGTTCTGGAGGTGGAGGTGGTTGGGGTCCTGGAGGTGGCAGAGGTACCTGGGGACCTGGAGGTGGTAGAGGTGGTGGACCTGGTGGTTGGGGTCCTGGAGGAAGTGGCAGAGGCGGTTGGGGACCTGGAGGTGGTAGAGGCGGTTGGGGGCCTGGAGGAGGTAGAGGCGGTAGAGGTGGTGGCCCTGGAGGATGGGGTCCAGATGGTGGTAGAGGTGGGCGGGGTAGCAAAAGCAACAGAGGAGGTTGGGGACCAGGTGGTGTAGGTGGTGTAGGTGGAGGCCCAGGCGGCGGTCCTGGAGGTGGAATCGGACCCGACGGCAAGCCATTGCCCGGTGGCGTTGGTGGTGATATGACGAAATACCAAAAACAAGGAAAAGGTGGTGCTGGCGGTGGGGTTGGTGGAGGTCCTGGAGGTTCTGCTTATCAAGCGTAAGTGCAATAGGGGTAATGACCCGAAAGCGCCAATTTAATTTAATGATCGTCTGATAGATAAACAAAGAAGCAATCTTATGCTCCGAACAGTTTTCGAATAGTAATTAAAGCTAGAACTGCTAAGTTCAGTATTAAGCGTTATATCTAAATTAAACCGTACCCGGACTTGATGGACACAATAAATTTAAAGTGATGAAAAATGAACAAGCAATTACAAAATTTAAGAGTATCTAAATTCATTGTACGAAATTAATAGTTATTTCAATAAATATGTTAAATGCTGAGTAAATCGTGTCGCGTTTGGTTTGGATTGAAGGTTCATGCCAAATATTTGGCTTCCACTATTCGAGAACTGGGCACGGAACGAAAATCGACACAATTGGAACAATTTGATTTCATACCACTTTTTTATCTTACTTTATAGGAGACTTCGACGTGAGCGTTTAACCGAAGTTCCTCCGCCCTTACTTTGTATGATTGATCGCCGTAGAAAACCGGATCCATGTTGTTATCCATGTTATTCTCCATACTATTCTTGTTACTCTCCTTGTTATCCATGTGGCGATTGTTGTCATCCGTGTCCAGAACGAATATGTTAAACAACCTACATATAAATTCTTAACAGTAAAAAATTTAAACTATGATTTTGATTATTATTATGGAATATCAATTAATTCATTATGGCCTATAGACCTAAGGTGCGATACAATCCCGTACGATATGCGTTATACAATATCATGGCGGTATATATTGCTAGAAAACTATCTGTGCAATGCGTAGAAATTCCGAAATCAAATGGAGATACATAGTTAAGTCCAAACGTACGTGCTGCGCAAGGGCAGGTTTTAAATCTATTATCATATCTCTATTACTTTGACTATAGATGTATGTAAGTATGATATTAAGTATTTTGACTGTGGTCGTAATGCCGTGTAAGTATCATAAGTTTTATTCCGAAAATAACTTAATAATTGTTCCCAATAAAGTAGGAAAGCTTCATTTAGCTTCCCAAACGTACTAATTAATAGTTTAATTTGATATTCATAAAAGCACACGCATATTTTTTAATTTCATATAAATACTTTGTATGTATGTATGTTTGCACATTTGCACTCATACACTTTCTACACACATGCCATTTATTACGAAGTCCCCTTGACGCTCTGGTAAACAATGCATATCAAATGCCGTGCAATTTAATATCTTTATTAAAAATTGCGAAATCTTAGCGTCTCCAAAAACCATGAAGTGCACAATTTGCTAAAACTACTATTTATGAATCAGGGCTTATTCGAGACACTCAATAATTGCCGCAATACTGCATTTTTGTCACTTATCACCAACTCCGTGGCAGATGCCTTGCTGATGCTTTACCGAAATAAGACAAAAACCTTTCAATCCCATCGCGCAATATACATACATATGTAAATATTCTTCAAATTTCCGTGCGCTAAAACTTTTAACTTTTGCAAAAACCGCAAAAAAGTTTTTCAGTTTGCATATGTTGTTCATAGCTATATTCAAATGAACCATATACATACATATATATATAAGATATATAGAAACTAAAAGCGCGGGAACACTATCTTCATTTATACCCAGTTCTTAATTTATGAGCAACTTACGACGAAATTGTAAAATCTGTTAGGAAATTAAGATGAAATGAAGTATTTTATCATAAATCAAAAAAAAATCAATGTCGACTCTAAATTGTATCGATAATTATCGAGAAATGTGTTCTCCCATAACCATTGCACGTAAAATATTAGCATTCCACTCAACTGTTCTAGGATTTTAAAATTTTTAAAAGCTTTCTTTTCTTGAAATGTATTGAAAAATATATACATACATACATATGTATATAAAATGTACGCAATCTCTCACATTCTTTCATTTGATCAGAAAACTAAAAAAGCCAGTGGCTATGGAGCTGTCAAGACAAATTAGGAATGGTACGTATTATTAAATTACATGTAATGTAATTTGCATGAAATTAAGTAATTTCCGATGTGATATGATCATAGTTTAAGTTTTGTTTGATTATGATTCAGAGATCGTACGTATTAAGTAACGATAGCACTTGCGTAGTTTTTTCAACCTATGTATATTTGCTACATTTTTAATTGATTCGTGTTCAAGATTGAGTGCATCAATGACTATAACTAATTCCCCACACCACATATCTACCATCTGACAAACATTTATCAATTTAACTCATAGCTTTCATATCCACAAAACCAGCAGAGCGGAACTATTCACAAATTTGTTCAAGAGAAAATACTGATAAGTCAAGTTAATTTGTCAAAAGAAGTAATGAGTAATGGAAAAAAGAATAAGATATAAGATTGGTTGCCATCTCAACAACCACATTCATTTATCTTTTTTTCAACCCAAATCTACGATCTAATCACACACATATGCCCTTGCCGCCACTGAAACAATGGATGCTATTCATATTCTTCACGCGGAATGCAATTTGTGTTATTTTCAATCAAAACTGGTAATTTTTTCGTCTGATACGTTTTTTTGTAATTTCTTTTTCAGTGTGAAATCTTTCTGAGGACTGACTATTTCTTGCCAATCAAAATTTTCATGTTCTCGGAATGTGCTATAGTAAAAATGAAAAATGGGTGAATTGTACGTTTTCCCTGCCAGGTACTGATTAAAGCTGATTTATATATGTGATTTGGGATATGATTTTCACTTAACTTTACAGTAAGTTTTTAGAATATCAGTCAAGACATCCAAAATAAGGAAATTTTCGATACAATTTTAATAAAAATACATGACAGATAACCAAATGTATACATAAATGAATCCATTTGTAACAAACGTTCGGATTCAAATATTATTATATTATTTTATTATCGGAATTTTTAAATGGGCGTGTTTTTTCCTTTTCATAAGGAATAAGAATTGAGTATGTGAATACAATATCATTTAACCAATAAAAGCAAGGAAACTCCCAAAATGATTTTATAAATTAATGGGTGCCATTTAATTTATAGTGTATTTTTTTAAGAACTATGTTGATTTTAAGAAAAATATAAATATTGTCATATTTTCAAATGACATATGGCATTAGGCATCACAAAGGGTTATTTTGTTTATTTACTAATTATTGGCATAATAGTCAGGTAGAAGAGAGTTAAATTTGGTTGTCACTTCTACCTTGTTGAATATGCCTTGGGTTATGTATAGTAAACACGAACGAATTTAAACGTGAGACTATTTAGTTGCGATTTTTTATTCCCATTACAAAAAGTAAAAATAAAAAGACTTTCTTCTCAAAAATATCGTGGCTTTTTGGAAATCGTAAGAAATTTTCAAGATGATTGAGGTATAGAAATAATAAAATAATAGTTTAATTATATTTTGAGGGTAACCCTACTATAGTATTTATTCTCAATGAAAACCCATGAAAATTCCTTTTTCTTTTAGTTGTAGTTGTCGCTAGTTATCTTAAGAGTTAATTTACATATACATATAGACGTTACATATTTGAGCCTTTATCTAAAATTTTCTAATTTTACACAATTTAGTTTTAGAAGTGAAACACTGTACTGGCTAAAGCGTTGCTTTAATGTGCTCGTAAGCCATGAAATTATCCCAATGTTTTATTTGTCGGCATTTCGCACCTTTGTGTTTACCCACATTTTCTTTTATTTTTCTTGTAAATTTCTATATGTCACCGTATTACACATGTTGTTATTGTCATCATTTTAGCTGTCTTTTTTTGTTTCAGCGATCGCTTGATATAAACATGGAGGAATTAAATGCGGACGCATTTAGATCGCATCCGAACGTTTTCGAGGCAACACAGCAAAGAAATGTGTATTAATTTTGACAACAAACATTGGCGGAGAAAACTTCGACCATGGTCACCGATATTTTGCCGATGTGAAGGCATTCTAGTGATAATATTGCTGTTGTTGCATCAAAAATGTAACCATGCACTAAGTGAAAGTTTCGATGAAAATAATTTCGATTTGCTAGACATGAACCGTAACATTTATCCAAATTCGACGACTAGTGGCAACAGTAGAGCAGCTAGTGAACGCGGCAGCAGTGTTGTTCATTCAATCCGTTTTCGTGATTTCGAGCCACGAACACTGGGTGACCACTCAGGGGTAGCAGCATCTAGAAGCTCAATACCGGAATTAAAGGCGAATATAATGGATAATGAAGAAAATATTAGTAATCTCAAAAAAATTGTATTTGAGAAACGCAGAGCGCGTGGCATACATTTCGAAGCCGATGGAAGAGATCTTTCCGTCAATCTGGAGTTCATTGTACCTTTCCTTCGAGTGCCCATCGCGCGCAGTACCCAAATAACGCAGTCGGTATTTCGCAAGCTGGCCGATTTAAATTCGGGTACTTTATTCTTAGGGGGTACTTTTGCGGTTGTGGGCGCTCTTATTGTGGCCGCAGTGAAAGCACTAACTACACCAAAGTTTTATGACTACGGTTATAAGAAATCTACGCGTTCCGCTGATTTTATGGATGGCTTTAGTTTCGTTAGTTATGGTCCGGGTACCGCTGACGGTGTGACGATGACTAAATCAGGTGTGTACCATTTCCATCTAAAATAGTAAAGGAATACAAAATTTTGTTTAATGTTATTTAATATTTAGCTGCCAAAGTCCAAGATATGTTTAATATTCTAGAAGGAAATCTACACGCTCATAACATAAATGTAAGTGATTGCGCTAAACGCGCCATCTGCAGCTATGTGGAGCGAGCTTCAGCAGGTGTAAAAGCAGGACAAGGATCTCCAATTGAGCGCATTATCGATGGACTCGTCAAGTAAGTTCGCCTAGATTTCAACCACATTAAGTTCACCAACTAAAGCTTTTGAGTTTGTAAAGTGCACGTACGAGTATTGTATGTATATTTTATATTTTATATTTTATATATGTATAGGTTTCCCCTCCCTTTTCTTCAATTTAGTTTAGATCTTCTAAAGGACTACCTGAATGGCACAGCCTTGCAGAATGCAATAGATTTGGGACGTGAAAAGGGTGCGACCACTTGCGAACTAATTTATCGGAATTGCAAATGGTCAAAAGTGCGAAATACAATATGGAAAATAGCTCTAAATTTATTGGCCAGCTCCTTTGAAAAATTTGGATAATTGACAGTGCTCGTATTTGAATATTAAAGCTAACTGATGTGTAAATAATACGTATTTCTATTTTCTAACTAATAGCATAGTTATTTATTCATAAGTGCCAAAGATACATACATAAATATTTTTTAATTAAATAATTCCTTTGTTAAATATACTTGCATATGTAAGATATAAAATCGTTGTTTTATTGAAAAAATTAGTCTCCCTGTTGACTCCAAAAGAAGCTTCATCAAAAAAAGAATAACAAGAAAAACAGCAAAACAGCATTATCTTTGGGAAGGAGTACAATTATAATTCGACAAATAGTTCCATCCTACTTTTATACACAAACGGCCTGGTATATACTATAAGAATTTTATTGTTATCAAAATTTGTTTAATTTTCTTTTTTTCTAATAAATTAAAATGTTGATTTATATGGAATTTGTTATATAGTGAGCTAGATTTTCTGGAAAATATAACAAACACAAAACAAATAGAAGGATAGCCAAAACCGTAAAAAATGTAGCGTCATTTCGGCATTAGTTCCATATCAGTTCGGGATCACTTCGGGACTATTTTGGGACAAGTTATTTCAGGACCATTTTAGGACTATTTGTTAAGTTAAGGATTAGTTCAGGATTACTTGGGTCTAGTTTGGGACTGGTTCGGCGCATCTCTGGATTGACTTTTCTGGGACTGGTTTGGGACAACTTCGAGACCAGTTCGAAACTAGCTCGTGATAGGTTTCGTTACAGTATGGTCGAGCGTGTGTTGGAACTGATTTCTGAATAACTACTAGTTCTGAATAAACAGAAACGAAAATTGATACATCCCCTTCTCTGTATAAAAATTGTTATGTTACAACATACATATGCACATACATACATATATCGAACATCTACATACATATGTATATACAATATACATACATATGTATTAACAATAATTTTGCGAGCTCAAGGTTATTTACTTATTTGAAAAACTAACAATTACAGCGGTAGAAGTTATAGCTGCTCTTTGCGAGATCACCACATCCCTCATCAGGCTTCTTCTTACTAGACTTTCATGGGATTCGAACCCATGGCTTCTTCCAAAACATACTAGTGCAAGCACGTTACCTATTTGAACCAAGTAAGCTGTGTAAACTGTTGTTGCTTTTTCATCTTCCTATTTCCAAACACAATTCAGGTAACTTGCAATTAAATAAATGCCCTTGATTTTATACAATAAAAATAGGCCGAAAAATTAATATACATATATGTACATATGTAAGTACATCCATATATTTATATGTATGTATGTATGTATGGATCTTCAAAACAAAACATGAATTCTCCACTATATTACCTACGAAACATTAACACAAACTAACCTTGATGGCAAATGCACAAAGCTTACCATTTTGTATTGGGAAAACAAAGCAGGAACGGGAAATATAACACAAATTGCTTACCTCACGCATGTAGAAACAACAACAATTATTTTATTCATTATAAGTGATTACGTGAGCAAAGTAGTGCCACTTCAGATAACCGAAATCGCGCTATCCAATTAATATATAATTCCGGCGTGCAACAGAGCATATCATTTTAAGAAAGGAAATGCTTTTGAAACCGAAATGCTGGCAGCGTTCATATGCTGCGCATATAAAACAATATGGTTCGGAAATATTTCTTGTAAAAGTGTATGGGCCCTCAACTCAGCAAATCGGAATTCATACCAGATCGGAATTTGACGTTCAAAGCAAAAGCAAAAAAAAAAAAACAAAATGCAAGATTCAGTGAGTACATTTTTCAAAGCCCTATTATTTTTGCTCCTGAGGAGTGCACGGTCAGAGCGCAATGGACGCGCCAGCCTTTTCTCATTTCATCCTCTGAGCAGTGATGTAGAGTTGGGAGTGGACTTTGAGGTGCCTTTCATTCAAGTTCCCCTGAAGCAATATAAGGACAAGTTTGGAAATTCTCCAGTAAGAGTCAATCAAAAAACTTGCCTTTCAAAAGCTTGTTTTTATGAATACTGTACTTCAATCTATAACTACTAACTGTTCCTCACTGCAGGCAATGGTGAATATAAACACGGCATCTTTGGTCACTAGTGGTCTTCTGGTCGGTGGCAGCTTGATTGTGGGGCATATTATACGCTCGCTTAATTTATTTCAAGGACTTCCGACTGAAAGGGATAATGAAGATGAAGGAGAAGAAGAAAATAAAATGTTAAGGAAAGAATTTAAGGAAGTAGGAAGAAGGGAAAGTCGTCTAGCCGGTACTGTGGATTATCTATACGATTCTAAAAGCCTATTTGATCATTTCAAATTGGTATATAAAAATGGCACTGGCGAGAGAGTAGGTAAGGTTATACCATATTTATTTGCTTTGACCGTGCTGTAATAGCGGCAAAATATATACAAAGATTTAAAAAAAAAACGTTTGTTGGAGATAAACTTTTCATTTTTTCCAATATTTTTTGTTACATTTTTTAAGCCACGCCTTTATTTATTTATTGGAAAAAAATTCCCTCTATACGAAACTGTTGCGGATATACACGAATTAAATATTAAAAATGTTCATCTGGCGCACAGATATAATCAGTAGTTTTTCTTTGTTTTTTATTCGAAGAAACTCAATTGATACAATTTGACAATTAAAAAAATACACTGAATTTGGCAAACAGATGCAATTAAATATGTATCGGAAAAGTGGCATTTATGTTTATATGCAAATACGTATCGCATAAAAGTACTTTTATTTTTTTTTATGATGTCATATTTCTCAAATGTGTTTTTTAGGTATTCACAAGGCACATTGAACAGGTGGTAGTAGCAGAGTAGGTAATTAGACTTTTTTCATTTTAACAAAATGCTGAACTGTCAAACTTCGTTTACATTTTACATTTCATTGTAATACATTCTAATCTGACAGCCCGCTTTTATTTACTTGCTTGAATTTTTTATTGGGATTTCAGCGGCTAATTGCAAAAACAAAACATATGCGATTATTGTACAGGCTAATAAAAGGCTAAAATCATCCGGGCATCTCACATGTAATCGACAGCTTGAAGTTTCCTACACTTCATATTTTTACGTTTTTTCATGGTGTACTGAATACAGAGGTTGCGCCTTCAGAAGTACCGCTACTTTGGTTTTGCCGATTTTGACAATTTTCAATTGCAACAAGACAAAACTTCTTTCACAAATGAGGCAATGAAGTACTTTTTTTATCTCAAATAAAACACATTTCACACTGAAATATTAGAAGTTTTACATTCTTCTTTCTATCGCCTGCTTGTTTACTAATGATGAGATCTGTCACTTCGCCGTGGGAAGGCGCAATCTTGTATTTCATCATTCTAGCATTTTTTGTTTTAAATTGGCGATTGAATCACAAAAAATCCGTTTTTTTTTCTGTTTGCATCTTTCCCCAAGTTGTAACTTCACCAGCTAGGCAACTAACGAATGTGTTTGTAAAGCGGCTTTAATAAATTAATTCTGTACATACATATATTATGTTGAAATATTTGTTTTATAAACTTTAAATAGGTATTTAAAACAAAGCATCATAACAAATTGGGAAGGATCAGATTTTTTCTTCCATACATATTTCTAAAAAAAAACACAATCAGTAAGGTATTTTTCTCTGCATGCAGAGACAACGCTACCGAGACTTTTAACTCACATCGCGGGGACCTTCTCAAACAATGAAGTCGACATCAGAGCTTGCATACGAAAATCTATTTGTTTAATGCTACAAAACTCCAGCAAAAATGTGCATCAAGGTCACGCGACAGGTATGGAAAAAATAATTGATGGAGTCAGCAGCCTTCCATGGTTTCTGGATGCGCTAATGCCCTATGAGGAATTAAGGACAGCCATAGAGGCTGGGAAATCGGAAACAGATATTAGTTGTATGTTGGCATATCCTTCATGCCGATGGTCTGACCCAGAAACGCGGCTAGAGGAGCTGATAAGAACTTATATGAAGTTTGTTTAGAGATATACTTAGTATATAAGACATTTCGTGATATGTTAAAAAGATTTTATACTTACTTGAAATACATCCTTAAATGACAAAACTTAATTTGGTGATTCACAAAGTGGCCTAATGGGGCATAAGTCATATAGACATGCAATTTAAAAAATATAAAATTGCTTAGTTTTAATTATTTGTTTCAATGCAATCCAAAAACTTAACTTTTGAAATCTAAAATTTTACGACTTTATGATTTATGACAGATTATGACACCTTGTGAATCACCCAAATGTTTCTTTTTTTTTTGTTTTACAATTTACGATTCAATTAATATTTATTTAGCGCTAATATGTACTGTGTATATAAATATTTGGCAAAACAGAAATACCCGAAAAAATATCAGTTAAAAGGTTTGCATTATTTTCTGCATATTCCAAAAAAAAATTTGATTCTCCTTTAATTATTGTTTTAATTTTTCAAGCTTTCATTTGAATTTGTTTATTGATCCTTTACTGCCGTACATGATTACCGAAAACAATATAAAGTTAAAGGCTACATTCGACAATAGATCTTTTGGGAATACATATGAATATCTCAATTAAATTTTATTGGTTTTACTGTAATTCTGCTTTTCGTATCTATTTTCATCAGGCGTAGTAGCAGCAATTATTTCCAATTATTTTCAAGGTTTGATCTGTGGTTTATAAAATGTTATTCAATATTTTACTTCTTCATAACACCAATTTTTAGCGAATTACCAAGCAATTCTTTGATTCTCTAATAATTAAAAGAAAATTTCACATTCAACTTGAAAAAATTAACTTTTGAATTGAAGTAATACGAAAATCTGGTGCACGCTCATATGAGAGGTTTATAAATTTTAATTGAACGTAAATTGTGAGTTTTTTATAACATTATTATTTGAGTAAATATGAAACAAGCAGAAGGACTTTCCCACGAATTGTTTAAGACTTTTTCCCACACTCATCATCATCTATAAAAATTGTATAGCACATTTTTACTGCTGAAAGGTTTCAGTTTCATAAATATGGGATATAACATCTGGCATTCATCATCCCTAATCACTGTGTTCTTTGTGTGATGAGTGTTTGTATTTCCATATGTTTTATATTTTATTCAAAGAATTTGGCTAAAAGTGAATGCCTTGAGAATATCCATCTACTTAATAGGGGAAAAATGAATCGCATTTTTCAATCGAAAATCTTAAGGCTGCATACATATAACGGTTTGCCGGTTTTAGTTTTACACAATAACATATTTCTTACTTACAACTACTATTAGTCCTGCAAGTGAACTTTTTTTGTTTGTTTTTTTTTTTTTTTGTATCATAGTTCTTGTGTAATTTATGATAGTTCAAGGTTGTACATACATTTTTGATAATAAAATTATAAGAACTAACAGACTCAAAATGAGAACTGCATACATCAACGGAAAAGGTATTATTATCTTAGTGTTTGTTTATAAAAAAATCGCCCGGACTATTCTTTGATTAATTGTTAATGCTTAATAACGCTAATACAAAAAATATTGATCAGGAAATTTTACTTGCTACATATGTATATTTATATGTACGTACAAGAGCTGTTATTAATCGACTAATAGGTTAATCGATTAGCAAAATTTTTTTGGTCCAAAACATATTCGACTTCACATAATCAACAAACCATCCCTTTCGACTAACCGACTGTTTTATTTTTCGATTAGTAGTTTTCCTTCAATAAATTTTGTTTTATTCATATATGTTTATGTATATGTTTATTGAAATGATTTCAATTAGTCGAATTTCAGACTACGCGATGGTGAATGGTTAGTTTGTCTATCGACCTTCAAAAAGTTGCTAATCGACTAATCGACTATTCGTATTGCCAGGTAGTCCAGCGTTTAGCAAGAGCTTTAGCACTAACATATGAACATCCGTTTACTATGCACAAAAACTATGACTTTTTTATATTGTATCTTTGTTTTTTTTTTGTTTTTTTTTCATATTTTATTTGTTAACAATATGTGAACTTGTTTTTTTAACTTAAATACATACATATATAAAGCCTAACACTATACAAGTAACCAGATTGTTTACTTCTGTTTTGGGCAGTAAATAGTTTAAACCAGCAAGGGTTTGCTTGCTTCTTTTTTTGTTGTTTTTAAATTTTTCCCTCAATTTTTCGCAAACTATTTCATTATTTTATAGTGTTTTCCTTCGGGTAATAGTCGTTGCAAACTATTTCGAAAAAAATAAAAGAATGAACTCTCAAGTTTAAATTGAAAACAAAAAACGACAAAATGAAAGTAAATGTTGAAACTCAATAATAAACCAGCAATTCGAACCGATAATATTGCCAAAAAATATTATTTAAAAAAGTTACATGAAACCAACTAATATTTGCCACTATTTAGAATTTAGTTATTACTGAGCTTTCTTCAGATATGTAGTACGTCGTTTTCTTTTCAAGAAAAAAAAAATGTTGCAATAGAAGAATTGTATCATTCGCATTAGGTTACCTGATGTCCCGCAAAATGGCTACATTAGCAGAAAATGTTACATTTTTGCTTGGTCAGATAACAATATTTTGAAAATTGACAATATATGAAACCCCCTGCGAGAGGGCTGCGAAAAACAAACAGGGCAATATTTTGTATTTCGAGAAAAGAAAACGCGGCATGTTCAAGTCTTTCGTTCATTTGTGCAGGCTGCCATTATTGGTAACCAAAATATTTTTTTCGAGTGATAAAACAAATACATACTTTGCAAGTTTTATTACTTCTATTACATATTTCTTTATTATATAAAACCATCTCACTTGTACGTTTTATGTGTGTATTTGTGTGTTTATGAAAGTGTTCGTAAAAAATATCTACTCCGAATTACAACTCCCTGCATTTTGTCCCGCATCCCTAAACAGAATTCTAACAACCGAAGCGAAATTACTACCAACACTTGAGACAAATATTTACGGTACGAGCTCGGCAATAAAAGCCCTCGAGTTACAAGCGAATTCCCGATATGTGCAAGTCGATAAAACATAGCGTCAGTACTTTTTATACAATTCTGATGTGTGTTGCGTTTGTCTGTTGTCAAAGTGTATCAGTAAGAAAAATAGCAGTAAACTAACTAACTAAACTTTTTGTTTCCGAAAATAATTTTTTTTTCTCTGGGCAAAATAACCTCAACCGAGTGTGTACTGTAAGTAGTTGCCATTAAATTTTGGTAGTATTCGCTCTCATCTTCCAATTTTCCGCCTTACGTATACGTATGGAAATCTAAATATAAGGGCCGCTTCCTCAGTAGAGACGTACATAGCTTTCACTAGGCAGTTAACTATCGATTTGCAATATAAAAAAAACGGGGTTAACTTTCGAACTGGATATAAATGCGATCACTGAAAACGGCTCTAATAGTTAAATTTCCTTATGTGCCCGCCAACAGTGCCACTACGCCTACACCTACATATCTACACAAGTAAGTATTTCTCATTCCTTCTTCCTCCTTAAAAACTTGCTTAATCTCGACTTTGTCCCTACTTCGTATTCACAGTCCGTGTCTCTTCGTCGTTTCGTTTTCGTCTTAGTATTTGTTTGGTTTGATTCTTTTGTCTTGTCTTAATTTGGGTTCTATTCAGCTAGGCGATATCGTGAGTCCACTCGCTTAGCACACTCTCCATTTCGTTTGGTTCCAATAATTGCTCGCCAGCTGTCATATCATAATCATCATTGCACAATTCCATTATAAACGGTTCCATGAGTGGGTTTATGTTGGTCAAGAATGTTGCCGACGAACCTTCATTGCCGCTGGCACAGCCACCATTGTTGTCTATGTCGGCGGCGATGTCCGAAGAAGAAATCGGTTGTTGTTGCTTATATTGAGGCTCACCTACCATTGAGTTCAAGGCGCTACGTTTCTTGGACACTCTACTATTCAAACACTTCATCAAGAGCATGTCCCTGATGGCAGCTGAACATCCACTCATTGGCTTTATTATAGGGCTGCTACGGTTGTCCGATTGTATTTTCATTGGTGAGGTGGACTCAATTAGGTCATCAATACCACTATCCGAAGTGGTTTCTGTGTCGACCGATGTTAAATCAGAAGGATTCGTTAGGTCGCTGTTGCTGCTAGCGCAACTGTTATTATTGCTTGTAGGTCCAAATGGTGGCGATGGCATAACACCCGGACCGCCAATCATGGGGTTGTGACGATAATTGCGTAGAACCGAAGCCGTCGATGTTTGGCAATGTAATGGTCTAGTGAGTGATAGCGAGAGACCAGAGAGTGGTGCAGATGTTACATGTTCCAGGGAATCGTCATCCATAACCATATCGCTTTGTTTTTCATAAATATGAGTCTGTTTGGTGGATGGAATAAGAGAAAGTAAAATAAAAATCAAATGTTGGAATATGAATAATTAATTACGGCAATCATTTTAAAGGAATGCCTCTAAATTGAAGATTTTAATACAAACATATTTATACTGAATGCAACTAACAACAAATTTATAATCAGTTATGTTACAAAGTAAACTATCGAGTTAGTTGGTGAGTAAAAACTTATATCAAAACAAAATAAATCCCAATGGTTTTGTTTTTAAAAAGTTGTAAATGGATCAATTTAGTATTTTTTGTTTACTGCATAACTATACTGCTTAATAATTTATAATTAAGCTAAGCTAAGAACTTAATTATTCTAATAAAAACATAGGCTGAGAATTTTACATTACTTATTTTTTAAGTGGTTAGTGTATTTATTTACCTTACTAGGTAAATAATAAATATAATTTGAAGATTCTTCTAAAACTTATTTACTAGGATAACTTTGCAGGTGAAACCTAAAAACTGAGCTAATAAAACAGCTTTAAACCTATAGCAAATACAACGATATTTCTATATTTTTTACGTACGTTATTTTCAAAATGCATGCATATTGGTTTAAAGCTACATATTTATTCAATACATATTTTTATTTGTATGTATTTATATATGAAAAAAAAACCGTTTATACGGCTACATGAACCGATTTCTTTCATTTTGAAAATGAGATGAATGATTTCCGTGAAGCTAAATTTATCAACGGAGTGATTACAAGTAACCATGAGGATGAAAAAAAGTTAAGTTAATATGAGTCATATTATGCATACATACATACATATACTCATTATAGCGAAAATCAAATGAATGGTTAGCGAATTCGCAAATATCTCCGTGTACTTTATTTTAATTAAAAAAAAAAGTTTTTGAGTTATATCCCGTCCAGCTGATTTTGAATACACTTTAACTTTAGAACATCAAAACAATAATCAAAAAACTATTTTCCAAACCTTTAAGAAAGCTATGGTTGTTAAGTTGATATCAAAAATTCATCAACTTCCTCAAACCTTGGAGAAATTTCTAATACTCAAGTTGATATCAATGTAGCTCAAATAATCAGATTTAAGCTTAAATTGGGAGCTAAGGTTTTCTCAACTTGAGAGTCATAATTATTGCCATACAAAAAAAAAATAACGTTTTTGTTGAGAAATCTATGATTCTCCACTTGAGTAACAACGTTGGGGATTTAAAAAATACCTTAGTTCTCAACTTAACCGCAAGTTGGGCTCAAGCCTAAATGTACCGCATCCTGCTTTTACACAGTGCAGGCCACTTACACAGTAAATGCAAGATCGTTTCCTCCTCTTCGTCATTCTTGCAGCTCCTGCAGCATCTGCGGAAAGGTACGTCTAGCCTTTTAGCGTGTTTCCCTATAAGGCAGTGCCCGGTTAGAGCTCCCACCAAGCTAGAGATATTTTCTCTTTTTAGTGAGTATACTCTTCGTGACCGTTTCCGGTCCCATCTAGGCCATGTCTGCGTAGAGGTACGGCAAGTCAGAGTTTGACTCCATCTATCATCGATATACTTACTAAGCGCTCTTTATTTATATAAACCGGTTAAGAATTTTAGACTGACATTGTTAAGCTGATTTGTTTAGGGATTTTGAAACTTTAATACTGGTTGTGGCTGAAAGACTGAAAATAAATATTGTCAGAAATCAAATTACTTAACATTTTATTTGACTATGTCTTCGTCTAAATGTCTGTGCTATGAAATTTGAAATTTATAGTATTTACAGCCCAATATCTCTCTATAGGCCGAAGTTCGGCTAAAGATCCTAGATGCCACTGTTATCACATTTTCTCGATCGTTTGCTAGTTTGTATACCGTATTTCGAATATGAAGACAAACACAGCTTTTTCTTATGGGACGATATCGTAAGAAACGTGTATTTTCATTGACGAATAGTACGCGAATCAACGAAAGAATACGTCAAACTTAAACGAGAACAAATTTGGTATCGCTTTTATGCATTCAAAGCGGAAAATTCAGCAAAAAAGTCTAAACTGAATACAAATATTTCAGACTATTATTAATAAATACTTCAATTTTATGACTGATTCTAACAGTGCGTTTACACATAGACAAGACAATTAAGAATACGTATTAGTTGCGAAAAAAGAGAACAATTTTGTGTAACGTGGGCATCCAGACAATTATAAATTTCGTATGAATTGCGTGATTTGCACACGATTTATATCAATTGAATTCATATTGACTTTATCGCATTTTCACTTCCAGTCAACTTTTTAACTTGGAAGCAGCTGGCCACGGTACAAAGCTTCCGGTTGGAGCTTTTAGCTAAGACGAAAAATACACACAACTTTAGTAAGACCACAGCAAAATACTCGTACAACGGTCACTGACCTTTTATACGAATATATATGTATGTATTGTAGGTAAAAATGTGTATGCATACATGTATAGATGTGTTTGTCGCTTAGTCGCTCTGTCACAGCACCAATGAAAATGAAAGTGATAGCGGAATTTCCCAACCGTGTTGTGGCAAGTCAAAAATATTGGTTGCAAAAAACGCCCAAATACTACCACAAATATCTTATATATGTATAAATAGCAAATCTGTGTGTTTTAACTGACCAGCCAGCAGCCTTGGTCGAAAGCAGCTTAATCGCTTTGCGCGCCAGTAATATTGATTGAGCTGTTTTTCGTCCTTCTAATTTTCAGCTTTAAAACCCAAACTATGTTAGTCATAAAATTACCTAGTATACTTTAAGGTAACTCAGCATTATTTACAGCAGATATGGTTGAGCTTTATTCGCTAATTAAATTTACTAAAAATACATGATACATATATGTATGTACATATAGTATGTACATATGTGCGTAGCTGTTTTAATAGAATACAAACTTTAGTATTGATTTAGACACAACTGTATCTAAACAATGTATTGATATGTTTTCGCAGCCAACAGTACATTTAGCTGTTGGTTGTTTGTTTTTAGCAACATTAAATGGTGATGGACCTGTCATCTACGGTTTCAGCAAGAAACATAGACCTGAGTGCCAGGGCCCACACATTTCACAAATCTAAACATAAAGCACATACATAAATCGAAGAACGTATGTATATATACGTATATATATATGTATATATATTAGCAAAACGACAGATTTCTTGCTCAATGGAATACGTCAAAGTTTACTCTTTTTTCTATTAACTAACTCTGTTCACGCAACGGTTGTTTGCAACAGCCTAAATCGTCCGAGATAGATATAGAAATATTTTTATAGACCAAATTGTTCATAATTAAAAGATAAATGGCTGTAAGTCCATCCGCCCATCCATCGGGTAGCTCTAAATATACAAATTTAGATTTAATAACCACGCCCACGAACATAAAAAAATTCAATATTTCAATAGCTGTATCTATATAATTTGTTCAAATTTGATTCATACGATTGGGTTGGAACAAGGAATACGCTTGTTACTTTTCGTTGCAAAATGGGCGTGTCACAGCCCACTTTAGAGCAAATAGGTGTACATACGAAACTATCCGGCCAAACTAAAGATGCCACATATGAGCAAAAAACCCAAATAATATAAAACTGTGAACTATCATTTTTTCAGGTAAATTTTAAATAGCAAATGCATTTTAAAAGCTGTGAAAAAATTTTGCTGGTTTAATGTTACCAAGATGTTGTGAGCCTTTTCACGGCGTGAACTGAGAACGACTGTGCCGTGAAAATGTCGTGGGAGTTGACGCATATTCTGATAAACTGAGCGTAGATCGCCTTGTTATTTCCTTTTCAACTTCTCAGTGAGTGTTTTAATTTTGCTAAATTGTAAAAATATGAATTGTGGAAATTGTTCGAAGCTCTCTCTTGGTTATCTGTAATGAGATTCGTAACATGTGCAGAGATGCATTTTAAAAGTTTGGTCCACTCATCTGTTAATCCTAAGCTTGGACGGATGTTTGTAGTGAAAACGTTATTCGTCAAGGCGTGTTACATAGTTTGAAAAAATTTATTTAATGGATCCGTTCAAGTCGTGGTATATATTGCCCCTTCTGGTTCAATATTTACACAACTACTTACTATGTTGTATAACAATGTCGTGAGTGTATGTTGGTATGTAATTTATACCCAGTTGACCTTGAAGTAAGATCTCCCTAAACGATGAACAGATGAGTACTCTCTGTCAGCTGGTTCGCGAATAAACCCAGAAAAACGCTCTAATCATATCTCCTTCGAATTGATCATTTTGCTGTTTTACTAAAGTAGTGTCGTATTGCTCCGTTAGCTAATACATAAATAAAATCGGAGTATAAAAAAAAAAAGTATTGATGATCTGATTTGACATACATATGTATGTATGTATGTATGTATGTAACAATAATAATAAAGAAATAGGGGCTTACTTCTACGTCTTGATGTCGTAAAATTCATTGCTGTACCAACAGTTTTACACCGACTACGAACGGCAATTGGATTTTGGTAATAAGTTTTTTCATGACAAAATGCACTCGGGAATTGCCCTTGCCGGCCGAGAGGCGACCGTTTTTGCATTACATCCAATTCGTTATCCTACGTAGTGTTCTTTTGTAATTCGAATGGAAAGAATGGGCCTAATATTGTGTTGTATTTAAAACGACGCATCTAACAACACCTAACGGCAGTGTGGGGAAGTACACAGAGCTTGAAGCATGAAATTGTTTTCTTCATCAACCTGTGTATTAAATCCAAACACAGCGCCTTTAAGTATACGCCTACATACATATGTGCAATATATATTTGAGATTTTTAAAGTTTAAACACGAGTAAAAAATAGCCAACAATTAAATAAACTTGTCAGCAGAATAAATACAAAACCAAGTTTTTATGAAGAGGAATATGTATGCACAAACCAGCGAATATGAAATTAAAATCGCATAAAAATGCTGTTGAAACTATATACTATAAGTAAGAAATAAATAAATAAGAATTGTTCTGTACTAACTCATTGGAATAAAATACTCGTACTCAATATACATTCCTACAATAAAGCCAAATCTTTCTTTAATCGTTGTTTACGCTTGCTCTGAAAATTATTAACAATGTTAACAACCCATTTTATAGTTTTGCAGTACGTTTCAGATATTTTGTAGGTCTTCCTATTTGTGTTAATGTAGCGCTCCTTTAGTTCTATTGAAATAAAACACATTTATTTTGTTGTATGCAGCATACTTTTTACTATCATACTTTATTATATATAATATTGCGTTTTCGATACGCCTCACAATAATTAGTTATTTCCACTTTTTGTTTTTAATACTCAGAGTATAATACCTTTGGTGCATATTTTATTTTCATTTTTTTTTTTTTGGTGTACGACAATATTGTAGAACTTAATTGTGAGAAGACTTAGGTTAATGAAAATGTGCATACACCCTACGATAAAACCAAATTCCAAGTAATAATATTTCAGAGAATCTTTTCAATGAATGGCTCGTAATAATTGGATAAGCAAAAAACGTCAAGGCTTAAATGAAATTTGCCGCATATAACTTTGGATGTTCGGTACAACGGTAGATGATAAACAATCAAGTTTTTTAGATTTGGAAGGCAAGGTTCTCGCATTATTAGGCATATCGTTAGGTTATTTTTTTTTTTGTTTATTTTTTTGTTTTTGAAATAGTACAAGTAATGTTTTTTCGTCGTCGGGTGTATACATTTATGTATGTAAGAAAACATAACGGATTTGGAACTACTGATATTAAAAAAAAAATTGCATGGTGTACAGACTGTAATGCACATACTTTATAATAAACAACGGTTTGGATTTAATGAAAATGCTTCCGAATTAAATTACTTGAGGTAAGTTGGTTAGTTTTTTATTCGTTTTGCACTGTTTTACTTAACTGGCAAATTGTTTGGCATTTGATTAGGTTCTAATTAAACGCCTAATCAGACATTCAACAAACGGCCCTATGTAGTTTAACTTGAGTGAAATCCGCAAAACGCGCTCATACCATTGACTCCGCTTGTTTCGTCTCGTCTCGCATAGAACTTATTAATCATTCCATCGCAACACATCCCATCCACGAAAATTGCTAATTTTCTTGCATTCCTGATACTTTAATACTGATCTTCTCATTCAGTCTATTATAAAAGTTTCTTGTTCTTGTGTTTTCGTGTAAAGTAGAGTTCAGCGAGAGTCACTCAAAAAAGTTCTGTGCACTCAGCTCATTGCGGGTTGCCGAAGCAAAAAATGTGAATAGTCAAAACACACACATAGATACTTAGTTACTAACACATGCGAATGTAAAGCTATTGTTCTTGTAGTGATGCGCTTCATGATGCATTAGAATATGGGCAGGGAATATGAGCACCTAAATCGTCTCTGCACTCGTCACGCCTGCCAAAGTACAAGTATTTGATCACCTGTCTTGAAATCTTATTTTAATAGACGAATTCATCAATATTTGCATGCGTACGGAGTAAAGTCAACAATTTTCCGGTCCTACACATATTGGATTTGTCGGAGTTACACAACTTTGGACTTTTCGTTACCTACCCACGGTATATGTTTAAATATTTCATTTTGTTACAAAAATTATGTAGGTCTTCTTCCCTAATTATCGAAAATCGAGATTCGAATATGACGTTTGTATTATGAGCTCTGCAATCCAGTAGAAATTTTCGTTGCACATCGAATTTGCTGTTAAACATAATTCTGCTTTCTACGCCGCATCGTAGTGTCATAATACCAAATGAAAATTGGTTCGATTTGTTCTTTCGACCAGAGTCGAAGATTGGAATGCAACTCATCATAAGGGGCATAGCATAGCAAATTCAGACTGTCGATTGGGTCGATGGGTATCGACCATTAATTAAATCTTACGTTCGGGTGATGTGCTCGAGCACTCTTCCCCTCCGTATTGCTCTTTAAAAGTGTAGACATGAATTTGCTGGGAAGTTAGCCAATTGATGATGAACCGCATCCAGACCGACAATCAGAGCGTATTTCTGATGAAAACATCAAATTTGGGGAGGAGACAGTACTAAATAACTGGACTCTTAAAAAGAGCAGTGCTTAGAGTCTTACATAGATATTTAGATATGAACAAGGTCAGAGCAAGATGGATACCAAGCTTATTTTCGCAGATCAAAAAAAAAAAGCGAATGAGGTGTTGCTGTGCTCAGCTTTTATCTAACAAAAAGAAGTTTTGGATTCAATTGTTACTGGCGATAAAACCAAGATTTTTTAACATGATATCATATCAAAATGGGAATCGATATTAAATTAAATGGTCCGAGCTCATCGACCATATGGACAAAAAAAAAACAAAGTCGGATTAGTCTTAGAAAAAGATTACGGCTTTGGAGTCGTAATGAATTTACTAAGAAAAAAAACTTTGACAGTGATGATGAAGTGAAGTCAGCTACTTTGGAGTATCAGAAACTTTTGGACCTTACTACGTACGTATATTGTACATAAGTATGTATTTGAGACAATTAAGTACAAGGAATTCGCACTTCATGACATAAAAGAATACGATGAAGAATTAAGGGTATAAAATCAAAAAAAAAAAATCCAAAATTTTATTTGTGTGGATTTACTTCGGTTTGAGTTTTCTGTTAATTCATTTCGATTACGGCGTTATGAAAATACAAATTGCAGATATGTCGATATGTATGTAGCCATGTTCATTTACACAATTCAATTTACTCTTTTTATTGCTACTCGCTATGTATAAGGATTATCCATGTACGCATCCAGTACAGATGTATTTATTTATGTATAAGTAAATGCATTATTACCTAAATATTGCTATGCACTTGGTACGTATGTATGTACAAAGTCTGCGCAATGCTCTTTCGTAATTACATAAATAAAAGTGTGTATGCTACTAATATTAGTATTGCTGTAAATCTGCTGGCTGCTTCATTCACGTTAGTTGTAAGTTTTTGAACTACAATAGAAATTACACTATCAGACAACATAGATAAGAACGACAATAATTTACCAAATTTTACTATACGTGATTATTACAATACAAAAGCTTTATAGTATTTTACTTATCAATACTTGAACACATATACATATGCACACATACAGTATGTGTGAGAATACAAATGTATATGTGTATGTTTTTTGTTTTTAATTTAGGGTGTATGGTTTGGTTTTAAGTTCTGACATTGAGAATATTGAAGCTAGTTAGCTAGTTTTTATTATCTATTTAAATATTTATTAAGCTATATGTATATTTTTATATGTATGTATGTTTTGTAATAATGAAAAAAGTTAGGAGGTAGGACTTAGTTTCACACTATAACTAATTATTAATTTACAATAGATGAGGTATGATTGTATGCACATAAGTATTTATACATATGTGTGGGTATTTGTTTGTATGAATTACTCTCCCGCAATCTTCGATCTTTATGTTCATGAACCATTTATGAGGTATATCATTGTATATTGAACTTTTGTTGATTTTTTGTAAACAAAACAAATTTACAAACAACATAATGACCAACGCCGATGGACGTCAATGATCGAACGAGTTTTTTTTCTTTGTTTTTTTTTTTGTATGCTCTTATAATGCTCTGCATTTTGCGTTAAGAATATGCCATTATGTATTAATTATCCACTAATTATTATTATAAAGTCAATATGTAGGTATGTATATTTGTAAATTTTATACTTTGTATAAATTTATAGGATTGTATTATGCTAGTTTTCATCTATCTTTCATTCTCGTTTTACCGGTAAATTTGACAAATAGGAATATATTATTATTCAATTTCAAAGCCACATCGATATTTTACTAATTTTCTAATAACACACCAAAAGAATTATATAGTACGCTCCTTAAATCTATTATCTTATTTTAAGTATGTATTAGTCTAAGCATATATGTAGCTAATGTTCCTACAATTCTGCTACGAGTAGTAACACCTACTATGTTGTAATTCTCTCCTCTAATAATTTGCACCAATTCCTGCGTTTCCTTCAGGACGTTTGCACCAAATATTGTATTCCAACTGCATTCCATTCCACCTTCGACGGACCTTTCAACGATCTTCTAACCATGGGCACATATTTCCTATACTACTAAATGAGGTTTTATAAAAATCTATTTTTCAATACTATATATGCACTCGCTCTCTAACAGTTGACGTTTGTCTCTTAAAATCATATTGAATTATTTATGAATTGATTTACTCAAGTATCATGCGCTGCTTTTTTGTAACATAATGTTGCATTATTTATTATGTAATTGGTTTTGGTTTTTAATAAATCTATATTAACTGGTGTATATCTATATACTCATATTTATCTATATACTTAAATAGCTGAATATTTAAGCTAATGGCTAAATACATGGCTAATCCTTCCTTTAATTTTCGAATTTCAACTTGTACATCTCAATATTTATTCCCATATGCTAATTGATGACATAAACAAACTTTAGGATTTTCAAATAAGAAAAAATCTGTTTTGAGAAACTCTGGATCAATTGTTAAAGATTCGTTCAAGATATTTTGAATTCCGAAATAGATTTGACGATCTACACCGATTTATCATTCAAATGTATGGGCAATGGAATATAATTTATATTTGACCGATGATTTTGAACAACATTTAAAATATCTTGGAGTTTTACGAACTTTAAGACGTTTGTTAACCTAATCGAAAGTCTTCTGATCTATTATGATGGGGTGTCTATTTACGTCGGTGTATGTTTATGTTGGTTAATGAAATCAGTTTCATATTCCGATATAAAAATAAATTTCAATGATTGAGATTTGAGCTGATAAGCAAACTTGTAGTAATCTAGGTTAGAACTAATCTGTGTGACGGCAGGGTTTTTTATGCATATCAAGTCATATCGGCTGTCCATTATAATGTTACTAGGTAAACTCTAACTTTACCATGAAATGTTTTGAGTTTGGTACATTTTTTCACTTGCGACGTTTAATAGGGCATTGCATCGATATAATAGGGCATTCCAGCGTATAGTACCAAATGGAGACCCTGCAACGTCTTTTTGTTCCCGAACATGAAGAATTAACTGCGTGGTCAAAACTTTGAGATGAGTTTGTGAGATGCCACTTTCGAAGTGGCAAGAATGATATGAAAAACAAGTAAAAACAGCGCTGTCTTCGGCTATGCCGAAGGCTTCATACCTTTCATGAATGGAAGAATGGTAAAAAACGTGTTATTGTATTACAATTTCGTATTACCTATAGTTAAAAGCGAAAATTTCCTTCAAATCAATAAAAATAATTCTAGTAAAGGCATTGTTATAAATTATTTAATGCTCTTCCTTATGTAATTAAAAAGAACTATGTTTTAAGAAGGGAATGGTTTTTGAATATTTTTAATATCGTATCGACGCTTGATATTTAACATTTAAAAAATACAAATAATTAAGTATTAATATGTAAGACCTATGTACATATGTCGGTCTTTGAAAACAGTTATCAGATCCGTAAATAGTTCCCAAACGTTTAACGCTATGATTCATGTGATATTGCGCTGAGCTTATTACTTTTCGCAATAAATATTTGTCCTGAATTTATCTTGCCGATTTACACTGTGAACTCCGATCTTGATGAATACTAATATATAGCTAATAATGGTTGATGTTTGTGCAAAATTTCAAGCCTTTAGCTGTTTAAATGGAGGAGTTATGGTGCAAAATGCAATATCTGAACAATCGGTTGTATGGGAGCTATATGTTATATTTCTCCGATCTTCATGATTTTCAATACTGATACGTAGCTAATAATGGCTGATATTTCTGCAAAATTTCAAGCCTTTAGCTGTTTAAATGGAGGAGTTATGGTGCAAAATGCAATATCTGAACAATCGGTTGTATGGGAGCTATATGTTATATTTCTCCGATCTTCATGATTTTCAATACTGATACGTAACTAATAATGGCTGATATTTCTGCAAAATTTCAAGCCTTTAGCTGCTTAAATGGAGGAGTTATGGCGCAAAATTCAATATCTGAATAATCGGTTGTATTATATGTTATAGTCACCCGATCTGGCCGATTCCGACAAATGTTTAATCATTTGTACAACGACACCTGCTCACCAAATTTCATCAAAATAGCTCTAAAATTGAGGGACTAGTTTGCGTTCAAACAGACGGACAGACGGACAGACGGACAGACAGACGGACATGGCTAAATCGACTCAGCTCATCGTCCTGATCATTTAGGTATACTTTTTGATGGGTCTATCTCTTCTCCTTCTGGCACTTACAAACATCGGACCAAACTTAATATACCATTTCATTCTCATGAAAGGTATAAAAAGGGAAGTGAATTGAATATCATGAAGAATACTTTAAAAAACCGCAAAGACATTTTCAATGGCAAATTACCGTACTTATCTTATTACCCTCGAAACACGACATTATGTACACTAAGTTTAGATCAAATTGCATTTTAAAAACAAAGGCTTTAGGCCACTAGAATTTTTATCATCTTAAGAATTTCAATAGCCTTTCCTGCCATTGAGTACTCCAAACAATACTTTGCTCCTGCATCAAGCGATTTTTATGTACACCAAAGTAAACACCAATGTTTAGCTGAATATTTAATTTTCGTAAAGGGAAAAAACACTATGTTGTTCAAGTTGATATTTAAAATACACATTGGGCAATCTCAAAATATTTATA
Organism: Anomoia purmunda; assembly: GCA_951828415.1. NCBI lineage: Eukaryota > Metazoa > Arthropoda > Insecta > Diptera > Tephritidae > Anomoia > Anomoia purmunda. The sequence continues at coordinate 202,976,536 of OX639993.1, forward strand.
TAGCATTTACACCTCTTACACTGGCTTTTTATTGTTATTTGGATTAATTTTTGTTAGCGTTTTATTGCTTGCAGTCATAGTAAAACTTTAATTACTATTATTTCTTAATATATATGTATGTACATACATTTTATACACTATGAGCAGTAATACTTAGATGCTAAGGTATACTCTTAAATATTCATCTAATAATATGCTATATGCTTTCGTAAGTTTACTTTGCATTTATGGTGAGCGACATATTCAAGGACGCTGATAGTAGGACATATACATATATAGATGCATACATATGTACAAATGTATCTACACACATACATATTCATACATACATACATACATGTATGAATATTGCACACTTTAGAAAAATATGAAGGGAACAAAAATGTTGACGACAGAGTGTTTTATATTCAAAGTAATAGACGTACGGCCCTATACTCAGGCATTAATTCATGAGAATTAATTAAAGTGAAATTAAATTCAATGGCGTTGTGAAAAATTAGAAAAGTTTTATTGCTATCGGTAGCAAAAGAATCACAAAACAAGCACAGCCGCAGCAAGGATGTGCTTCGGGCAATATTCCGAACGGGTGCCAAATTTCAAAAAATTTTAAGAATTTTTTATTTCAGCATCTAAAATGTATGTAATGCCATTCCAATGTTACTTTTGTAAGTATGTAATTATTTTAATATTATTTTGAAACTCCTTTCGAAATCATCGTTGTCATTTCAGTAAAATGTCCCTTCAAAATCCTTTCGATCAATAGTTTTCTACCCATTACAGAAAAATGATGAATGGTGTGATTTCGATTGCTACATAGCTTAAGTTGTGGAAGAAGCGCTTTAAGGAAGAAACAAGTAAGTAACAGGCATTATTTCAAAGCATGAAATGAGTCGTAAATCTAGTGCACTACACTGCTACTGCTACAGTATACTCCTCAGAAAGTGGAAATAAGCACACAGAGAATGGAATTTTGTCGATGTAACTTTAAACGGAAAAAACTATGAGTGATTTATTTCAGATGCTGATTCATGTTGTATGCTCCTTCACTTTATATCCTTTACGATTTACAATAAAACTTTATTAGGGTGCATGGGGAGAATTTTACTAGGGCGCCGAAAATAGCTGCTTAGTAGTAAGAGTATATATTTATTTTTGTAGTTTGGAATACATAGGCTGAACGAAGTTATATTGCGAATTAAGATTGACGAACTAAAATGAATAAAGTATATAAGTAAATAAAAATAAATAAAAAGTCAATACGACAATAACACTAAATACCTTGTACGAGTATCACACTTACAAACATAGCTAGGCTTTCAGTTAAAATTTGTTTGTTTCAAGATCCCTACACTTACTGCATTCACGCGGATATCTAAATAGTTTTACATAGGTACCTATAGCCGCTTAAATTAATAACAACTTCCGCCAGAGATTTATACATTTTTCACCAAAGTGTTTAAATCGTAACATATGTATGTATGCGCATATGCACATATGTATGTATGTATTTGCATATATATACATATGGTGTATGTATGTATGAATGTGTATCCACAGATTCAGCTTTCTCTTAAACTACATTTATTTTCTTTACTATACAATATGTACATATGTAGTATAATTACATATGTATTTCATTTTAGGTCAACTAAGCCAATCAATGCGGTTTAGCCATTATACGAGTATAAAATTGTAAATGCAACGCTGGAGGTAGACATATCCTTAATTGGCAATTTATTTCGTTTGATTTATTTATTGAGGTAGCATTGAGTGATGTTTATTTGGACGATTGTGCGTACATACATATGCATGCATGTATTTGTTTATAAGCTGTGTTAATAAAAACGCAAGAAGTTAAAAATAAATGTTCCGGTGGGTGTCTGACTAGTAATGTATAAGTAAATATATTTGTATCAATGAATAAATAAACATTAACTCGGAGATGTCTAGGTATATTCGGCGATTCCGCGTAGTTCCTAATTTAAATTAACAAAAAAAAAACGACACCCTTAGGGTAGAGCTGTGTGCATATGTTGTTCTAGAATCGTGACGTGTATTTTTATAATTTTTCCTATTTTCCATCTTCGATACGTATCAATCCAGAAATACTTGCACTACTGAAGATTCGTATTTAATTTGATTATTTTTTAAAATCATTACTATATGGATGATCGCACTGCTAATGATTTTTGGGTTCTTCTGCACTACCCACTCTACATATTTGGCTTCTACACATTTGCATGTTTGTATGTGGTTTTATTACGTCAAAATGTTTCAACTATAACCAAAAGGCTAATCAAAAGTTAATGTGCTATCTGGTGTAAAAAAATATAATAGGAGTATTCAATTAAAGGCGCAATATTCACGCAAACTGTGTAATGCATATCGTTATAAAAACACAAAAACTCAAAATAACTAAATAAAAAAGTGTAGTATATTGTAATTTCATATTAATAACTAAATCGTTCGGCTAAATTTTCTGCTAATTCGTAACCTTACAAACAATTGAAATTCTATCTTCAAAATTATCCGGCTGATTATATGTGCATACATATATCTTAATTGATTCGAAAATTCCGCATGGGTTTCTCTTATAAAACAAATATCTGCACTTCCATACAAATATAAGTAGTATGTATCAACCTTAGTGCATATAGCGACTCAACCAATTCTCCATCACCATGCTGATTTTATTTAATAAAAAGCTTATGTATGTATATGTATATGTATGTATAGAATTTCAAAGGTTGTACAAAATAAATAGGAATTCTAAAAAAAAAATGCATAAAAACTTCACGCTTTTTACTATAATTGTTGGAAAATTATTGGGTATGCAGTTTTGCAACTCATTCAATTTAGCACAAAAATGTGGAGGTCTGATCCGGCTAAAAACTACGGTTGATTTTCGAGAATTTTTTTTTCAACTTTGGACTTGTGAACTTCTTTCACTGGATGTTTATTACAAAAGCAAAATCAACATGTGTGAATTGTTTGAGTCACTGTATATATTTGCCTATATATGTATGTATGTACCTATACATCTATTCTGGTATGCATATAAGATGTGAATATCAGTGATGGGCGTTTTTGAGTGAATTATTATTGAAATAAAATATTAAATTATGTTGACAAATTTCCTATTTTGAAATGATTTTGAATAACAAATAAATTTTTGTTCATCATTACTCCATCTCTCAAGTCATTTTATGATGACCGCCACGCGACGACGGTGGGGGTTGACGAACGTATGTATGTATGTATGTACATACATACTATGTATATGTATATGGCAACGGGAAATATGTATATTTTTTATTTGGAAAATCTCTTCGTTATTAAAAAAATTTGTGAATGTTGAATTAAAATTAATTCGTCATTCATAGTCATTTGATTGGTGAAACTATTCGTTATTAAAAATTACTTAAATGACGAATGAGAATTTATGTATATTTTATTTCCGTAATTCAATTAATTAGTTTTCTGATAACGTCCATCCCTAGTTTATTTTATACATACATTGTTTACATGCAATGATTGAAGAATGTGAGAAAGCTGACTCAAAAACGAGGACAACATGTACATACATATATTCTATAAAACAGAACAATATATCTATGTATGTACGTGCATATATCGAACGGAAAATGTATGTAAGTATCGGCACATATTTACATACATATGTACTATGTACATATATTTAGGTGGGTTAAGTATATAACAATACTGCAGTGAACCGACAATTGAGCGGCAGACAGCCAGACAATCTAAGCACTGTGCAGACATTTAGGCACACGAGCAGTCAGACAGACAGTCGGGTCGTGTCCTAGACAATCAGAAGCGCAAACACAAAATGAATATCAACGTCGTTTAGAACCTTCGTCATTGATGGGAGAAGGGAAGAAAAACATATCACGCAGCCAGTGTGCGGCTGTGGAAAAAAACGCAACTAAGGAAACGTCTTATGAAGGCGTAGGCAGTCAAATTAAAGGGCCGCAGCACACCGCCACGGCGTATACGCAACCACAAATGTATGTACCGAGGCGACGAGTGCAAAAGCTCCAGCATATCAGAGAATGACTTTTTTTTTTTTTTTCAAGAAAAAAATAAAAACACAAAATCAATATTTTAGGCAATACAGACACGAGCTGACAAAAGCCATGTAGGAAGTCAGACTGATGCGAATGGAGAGCTTTGCGAAAACAATGGGAGCAACAGCTCAACTCTTCGCTGAGTAATGCAATGGGATGTTACGTAAGCCTTTGAACATATTGAGCGTTGGCGTGTAGGCATAAGAACGTACATACATATGGATGTGTGCAAGTATACAATAAAAATAAATAGCACAAAAGCATCTATAGAATTTTCACAAGAAAATGGCCTTCTTTTATTTAAAAGAACTATGTATATTTTTAAGAAACCCAAAAAGAAAACATTCAGTTTTATAAGGTTGGCTCATAAAATAAGTTTCAAATATTCTCTTGCTATTTTCATTAGCCAATCAAGAAGTTAACGCGAAGAAGGTTTTATTATTTCTTACATATGGATCCAAATTCTCCGTACGGCAAAGTATGGAGGAGAACGCGTCATTGATTCACCCATACATACATACATATGTAGTCTTCAATAATTTTTGAAAACCAAAATTTATGTACACACATTACGGTGCGACGAATAACTATAACCTTTTTCAAAGCCCAATTGTACCAACCGCAGAAAGGGTGCTATTAAAATGTTTGTTTGTTTTGTTTTTTTTTTATGTCAAAAATTGTGAACAATAAACTGACTAATAAAAATAATCGTTCAGTGTAAACAAATTTACGAAGATGAACACCAAAGTAGACCTATAAGAGGAAACGAAGTTTTTGTTGAAATCAGAATATGCTCTTCTCAAGGTACATAGGTACATATTTCGCTACTTATATTATTTTGAGTTAAATTGGAAATATATATCAGTTATAGCTTAAAATAATAGGAGGAAGCCAAAGAAAAACCATTCTTTAAAGAATAGGCTTAAATCAATTTGGAAGCAGAACATCTGCTGGGAATAGTTCAAATTTTATACCGCTTATTAAGTTTCGAAAGGAGGGACAAATAAAACTTTTGTCAAAATTTATGGAGCCATGGATCCCAATTACCGACAAAATATTTTATTAAACACAAAACTTTAATTTAAATGAAAAAATTCTAAGCCTTTTTTTTTTTTTGGTAGGACATTTTTCCGATTAAGTGTTTTAATTAGATGCAACAAAACAAAATTGGAAATGTCAGAAAAAAGAGAGAAAAAACAGCTGCAGTATAACAGTACGAACAAATTCATTTATATTTTGATATTAAAATATGCGTAACAAATATTTTTCTTTGGAAACTAACAACTATAATTTTCCCTAACAGAATTTTGAAACTAATCCTAAAATTTGAAAAATAAGCAAAAATATTTTATTTCTTATCTCTTAATTCCTTCTCTCTTTGAATTTATGTGGCTACCTTTTTAAGGATTTTAGGACAAATACTTAAATTAATTTTTAAAACAAACATATTCAATAACAGAGTTTTTAATTAATCAGCAAATGTGAAAACCACCATTTTGTAAACTAATACCCTATATAGGATTGGAAATTACACTTTCCCATAAACATCCGATGGGGCAACGCTATGACAAAAGTTTACATCGGGAGAAATGTCAATAATCTATTTGAAAACAAAAAAAAAAGTAGCAATGGAACTACCTTCTATTTGGTGTCGTGGGCAGAACAATCCCATTGAAAATAATTAGCCTGGAACTTTATTGTGTGAAAGTTAACCGAACGATTTTCATTGACTTAAAGCAGATATTTTAAAAGCACGCAAGTTTGAAAGAGTATTGAGGAGGGTTGAAAAGGAAGCCTTGGGTAAGGAAAAAAAATTACAAATTATTTATTTAAGTACATACATATGTATGTCCAGAAAAGGAAGGTAGATAAAGAATTCAAAAATATACACGATTGCTAGCTGCAGTGATGCCAGTGAGAAAAAAATTACTTTAGGTTGGTTTGTCGTAGACCTTGAAAAAGTCATCAACAAATTGATAAGCATTTGCGTTATACGTGTGAATGGTGGATTTGCAGACTGTGTGGGACGCGCGGAGGATGCGCGTGAACTATAAATAAATTACATACAGACATATTGATTACGAGCACCGCAAAATTCAATGGGGGATGGTTATTAACGAAATGTTTATGTATAAACCATATGAATCAAAATTTAGAACTTTGTAAAAAATTCAACAAATCGGCATTACATTTTGAAAACTTTTCATAAGAATTAAAAAATAAATTTTAGAACTCATGAATAAAATTTATTTTTATATGGAAGGAAACGCGCAACACCGCCACTTGTATCAAACGAAAATAGAATTGCATCAATACTGCATACTAAAAAATTATTGTGAATTGTGTACAAAGTTTCATATTACATAATATTATACAATATTTAAATAAAAAATTTACGAAAAATTTGCAAAACACTGTGAGAATTGTAACAAAAAAAAAACGCACTGTATGCACCACTAACTTTGTGTGTTATTGTATACCGTCATCTGAAAATCGAGAATTCACTTTCTTGATTAATAATTATGGATTTCATCTCATTAAAAGTCCACACATCATTAATGAACGCACATACTTATACTCGTACATATCTATTAAACAGTTGTAATATTAAAAGGGTTTCAATTCCAAAATACTTTAAATTTTATAAATTTTTTAGCTTCTCCTGTAAAAAAATTTGTCAATCACAGTTTTTTGTGTTTAATGTAACGATTTGTAAGTGTGTATCAAAAATTAAAGCATTGTAAAATGTGTAGTATAAAACTAAGAAAAATTTTAAATTTCGACTTACAATTCGAATGCCATATTCCACCTTTTAGCATTCGGAAGATGTAAACGTATTTTGTTTTAAGAAACTAAGAACGTAAAATAAATAAAAACAAAATATCGACATATCAACATTGTGTTTTTAATAATTCTTTCATTTTTTTTTTATTTTATTTTTTTTTTTGGTTTTTTTTCCATATCATGATCGTTTCTCGTCGGGCTTTTCAACAAAACTTATTTTATGCATATGTATTTATATTTGGCCTTTTTTGCTTTTCAATCAATCGACTTTCTAAACTTAAGTTGCTTAAAAACTAAATATTGAGAAAACTAGTAGGGTCAATGTGCGCATTTTGTATAATTTTAAAGAAAATTTGAAACTTCACAAAATAAAAAATTTTAATTTAAATCTTAGAATGTTTGGTAAAAAGCGTACTCCTCACCTTATTAAACTGAGTAAATATCTTTACTTACGATACTTATCGAAAATAGTATAATGCAACTATGAGTATAATATTCAATTATTAATTGGAAATTGACTAAAGGTAAAATAAAGTGTTATCTTTAAAAAAAAAAAAAAAAATCATTATTCAATTTGGTTTTAACCAAATATTTCTTTCTAAGGACATTTTTTTATTGGCGCCGTTGTTGTTGATATTGATATAAATACTATTCGTACTAATATTATTAATCATTAATTTGTTGTCCTTTTTATAAGATTCCTTCAATTATACACAAAACAGCTTTGTCAATTTATTGATGGCGGAGGTGGAGAGGTAGATTATTGAATATTCATGTAGGTTGTGCAATCTTGAATATCTATTTTCGACTAATTCGCATTTGATAACTTACATGCATTGGTACTTAACTTTTTTTCACATTTACTTCGTCTACTTCTATTCTCTTCGTCTAATTCGTAATGTAATTGGATTTTGATTTCAGTATCATATAGTAATTGTAATTCATATCTTTTAGATATACAATATGTATACTCATTGTTAAGAATTTTACTAAACATTTTACGTATTTTGCTATTTAGCAATCTAACCGATTTGTTTATTAAAGTGTGTGGGGGTGGTTTAGTTTTTAATTCCGCTATATTTGTTGTGGGATTTTATTTTTTTTTGTACCTTCAGCGCTCTAATTTGGGTTCTTTTCAATTCGAACATGTTCGTTTCACAATTACATTTTTTATTAGTAATTTTTCCTTTTTTCTACTTCACTTCATCGACTATTTTACACTGGAATATAATTAGCTAAACAATTTCGTAGGAAAATAAAACAAAAAAATTCGAAATAATCAATAGACTGATGAAACGATGTTTTGAAAGCTTTGGCAAATTATTCTTAGCTAACGGATATCCGAGTATGTATATTTGTATGTATGTGTATGCACATATTGTCGCTACCAAGTGAAGAAATATTCATTTCATATTCGATACTTATTGTTTGATTTTAGAGCCTTTACGATGGTTAGAAATTACGATGCTTTCCTAACTAACGAACCTCGTGAAAACAGGCGTTCCTATTCTGTGAATTTAAACTTAGTAAAAAATTCACAACAATTTAGCAAATTTAAAACTTTTTTATCAAGATTTTCTAACTCTTTAACAGAATTTTAAAAATATTTTTGAGGAAGCAATTTAGTAGATCATTTATTTTCAAGTTTTAAGACGATAACAATTTTCGTTGATTTTTGATAAATTTGTATACTAACACCGTCATTTTCATTCGGAATTCATTTCGCACTAAATATTTGCGTTCTTTTTACATCGCATTGCTTGCCACAGTGTTGGAAAAAACTCTGCGCATAAAAGCCTCAAGTTTTATCAATATTTGCGTAAACTAAGAAAAATCGTTCTGATTGATAAAATCTTGAAAAATCCTCAATATTTTGTTGATTTTTCAAGTACACAGAATGGAGGGCGGTATCACAATGTTTTTTTTTTTTAGATCCACATGGTAGCGACGGTCGCATGGGTAACAAACCCCTGCCTTAGTAGTTTCATTATCATTGCGTTCTTTTAATAAATGCATATATATTATGTATGTACATTTACACTATAGAACAAAACGAAAAATGATCGTAGATCGCGGCTGCTGATTTTCCACAAGCAAATCTTAAAAATGTGTTTGCGTATTTTAGTGTTTTCAGAAAAAGCTTTTCGAGCCAATTCAGCAAAATTTATATACACGTGTATATACCTACTTCATACATACATACATACATACATAAATGAAAGATTCAAGGAAGGTTTTAAACCCCAATTAGCTACACAAAAACAATCTGACTATGATAGTCAGAGTAGCAACAACTCGAATTATAGGTGAATACATACATATATAATTGGTTTCTAGGTTATATACCAGCACATGTATGTATGTACAAATGTATGTATTTACAGATTCCAACTAATTTACGCGCTTGAGAAACGAAAGAAAAATGTTATCACAGTAGAAAATTAAAGACACAACAATCTGTGCATAAACTTTTTTACATTAATGAGTTTCTTTATTGTGTACATGTGGATGTGTGCATGTATGTACGTTTGTATAATTTTTCGCCACGTACACATTTGATTTTAGTTTCATTCTTATGCATACAAACATACATAGATGCATATAAATAAAAACGAAACTCTAGGCTGGGAATACTCGTATCATACAAATCGAGTACCTTAAGGCTAGGGCTAGTACGTCGCTTGGCCACGTCTTGTACGAGTATGAGTCCTGGCAGTATGCGAAAATTCCCAATGAAATTCAATTAGAAGCTTATGCACCACATAAATTTGTGTTTAAAACAATGAATACGCAACTAGTATACTTATGACACCAATTATAACCTCTTACTCATTTGCCCTTTTTTATTTGATTTTTTGTTTTTTAATTCTTATATTGTATTTTCGATCGCTTATTTCTTACCTAAAATATTTATTTACATTACAGTATTCGTTTAACAAATTTAACAACTTTATTTTTATGTTCTCTACACTTTTGTTCTAAAAATATGAATATCTTTTGTTTTGGTAAACTTAGAGCTGAACCAAAATCAGTGTAAAAACCAACAGCGGAGGATTGATTGCAATCTTGTGATATATCAAATATGCATGTAGTATATGTAAGTATTTATATGTGATTATTTGTGTGTGAGTATATGTGTATTGTGATAATAATAACCATATTGCAATCTCTCTTTCTCTCTCATACATTCCTTTCCCTACTCCTCGCAGTGCTTAGAGCCCTTCGACTAGTTCTAAAACTTAAATTTATTGAATTATTCAGAATCGCAGTTTCAAACGATAATAATAACCGCATTTAAATTTATCTCGTTCTAATAAAAAATAAGGATATATTTTTTTTAATTCACCGCTTGTTCATAACATACGGCTCTATAACTAAAAAGTTAACGAAGAGTATATGTATATTTATATGTGTGTGTGTATATTAATCATAAAATCGATCCATTTACAAAATTTTAAAACTAAAAGGACTACTATTAAACTTTAAATATCTACATATTGTGCTTGTGTTAAAAGGCATTCCAAACACAAAACTGAAGAAAACAAAAAATATATACATTTTTTTTTTTAATTTGTTTAAATTGCTTTGTTTTCCTATGTGCAATGCTAAATAATTGTTGTTAGTTGTTGCACTTAACTAAAGTATTTTTGAAATACAAATTAAGTGCAGAAATGGTAATACGAATCGGCAATGGGCTGGAGAGTTCTTCGCATCTCTCCAGCCATACCTTCTCTCACATTCGTTCTCCGATCTATACTTTCGCCAGCTTTTTGGGCCGCATTGGCACCAGACAGTAGCCCGCACTTACATCACAACCGCTAATCAGTAAATTTTTCAGCACCGAATTCGATTGTTGTGGTTGTTGCCTCAATCCGTTGACGGTTTTAGTGTCGGCAGTCGTTGTCCAACGTGTCACTCCGTCATTTACTTTACGCGCTTGTAGTTGTTGTTGCTGTTGCGACTGCATAGGCGTCACTAGTTGTTGCAATAGCTGTGGCACAGCAAGCATCTCCATTTCGGTACTCCTGGTACCGGTGCTTTTCATACGTTTCGTTTCTAGTTGGGTGTCAATCACGCTACCCACCAAATGTCGTTTATGAGACTGTTGTTGCGATTGTGGGTGTTGTTGTGGTTGTTGTTGTTGTTGTTGTTGTACCAACATGCCCTTTCCTGCGTTTGGTGTACGCTTTTGTTGTTGTTGTTGTTGTTGTCTTTGTTGCAGCGATTGTAGCTCCTGTTGTTGTTTCCCATCAATTAACCGAATAGTTGCGCCAATATTAGCAGCCAACGATGTTCCGACCGTCGGCGCGACTGTTCCCGCTACCGTTGCCGGGCCATTCACCAACTTGATTGTGGTGATTTTATTTCCACCACGATTTGCAGGCAACATATCATCATTAATTATCATTTTATTTCCACTGTTATGTTGTTGTTGTTGCTGGTGCTGCAGCAAAATATTCTTAGTATTTTGTATTGTTATCAATGGCACTGCATTCAAAATAATATTGTGTTGCTGCTGCTGTTGTGGTGACAATTGTTGTTCCAGCTGCAAGTGCGACTTGCCATCGCCCAGCGTTTGTTGTTGTTGTTGTTGTTGCTGTGGCGAATTTAGTGAAGTTGCTGGAGAGGGCGAAGCCGACGACGTAGTATTACTAACGTTGATTTGCAGCAAGTCATTCCAACAATCAAGATTTGTTGCTATAAGCCGCACGGAAGGGAAATAAAAATGAAAAGAAAGAACAGTTAATATTTTAAATAATATACACAGTTTGTCCTGCTTCGTGTGAAAATGTGTACAAAATTTTGGAAATTCGTTTCAGCTTGGGAAGCATATTTTTTAATTAACAATCAATCAATCAAGGGGATGGTAAGCCATAGAAAGATTACCCGAAGGCGGCTGTACGTGTAATAGATCCCAACTTACGACGAAAGATCAAGGCCAACCTCCAAAACTCTTTGAAAATTTCGCGGAAGTGTTTTTATAAGTGAGTTAAATATCTAGTTAGGGTACACATAGTAAAATTTTACGCGAAATAATTTTGTAGAACAATTTAACATACTAGTTGCCATACAAAAGACTTTGTTCAAAGTCTAACCAAAATGAGTTTGAAAGATCACTAGCGGGTTAAAAGAAGTCTCATAGGTACGCTGAGATGGCACTGCCTGCTAGTGGCACACGAATGCAAGAAATTTAGGGAGCGCTTGGAACACTTTACCTTCTCATGTCCAGCGATACCAAGAAGCCAGAAAAAAATGTGTGGATTCTCCCCAAAATACTGTGGCATCCCATATGAAGGCCACTATATGTCAGCTTGAGGAGCGAACTGCGAGCGAGGTCCCGATAGTGACCTAGCAATGCCCAGAAGATAATATAGGAAGGCCGGCCTTCTTAAGGGATGCCATTCTAGAGCATCCAGCCAAAAAGTGAATAAGAGTTACAGTTTGGTGTAGATAAAAGTAAAATGATTTAATTGACTCAGCGCTATTCAGTTGAGATTTACACATCGAATATCCACACCGCAGACTTTCGCATTGGTCGCGATTGAAAACAAGGCCGCATTATTTCATAAATTGTAACACATATGGGTAATGTTCTGTTTTGCTTTTTTTGGATCGATACTTACAATCCTTGTTGTAGACATTTTCAAATGCGTCTTCAATGGAATCACATAAGCTCGGTGACAGCGAACTCTCCTTTTTGCAATCGATGCTCAAGCCAAGCAACTGCATGTGCCGCTGCTGTTGCTGTCTCTGCTCAGGAGACAATTCTTGGTGCAATTGTTGCAAACGGAAATCGCCAAAATGTGATTGTTGCTGCTGCTGCTGTTGGACTTGTTGTTGTTGTTGTTGTTGTAAAGCACCATCGGTATCCACGCTGCCGCCAGCACCACCACCACCACCACAATTATTATTTAAAATCGATAAAGTACCATTACCGGAACCACATAGCAGTGCCGCCAATTCGCTAGTATCTGTGTTACAAACACAATTCGTATCTTGTTGGTGCTGTTGATGCTGATGATGGTGTTGTTGTTGTTGTTGTTGTTGTTGTTGTTGCTGCTGCTGCTGCTGAACCACCGGGGAGGGCGAAAGTGATGAAACGGTCGATGCAGGTGAGGAACATAATGAAGAATTAAAATGTGATTGACTGATATGTTGGGTATCATGGTAGCCGCACAGCAAGTTGGGATTGCTTTCGCAGGTGTGTTGGTGCTGCAACTGTAAGTGCTGCAATGTTGCTTCAACATCCTTTGGATTATTTAACTCTTCACTGCCCAAACCATTACTGGCGCACCACATTAGATCGTCGGCAGTGAGGAGAGGCAAGTCCTCTTGCTCGTTCATGGGGATATATGGCGCACGCATTGTCATGTCGATATCCTCGTCAACGCTCATCGTCATAAACGCAAATCCATCATCCTGACTGAGCGAATTGGGACTGCACAACGATGGTAGGCTGCTCGCTTCAGGACTCTGAAAATAAACGGATATTGGATATTTTAAAACATTTATCTCTTTTCTTATTTAATTTAACTTATTGATTTTTAATTGCAGCCAAGGTTGCTGATAAAATTTACAAAGCCCTGCTCGAAGAATTTACTATTTACTATTACTTATTTGATTTTCAACTAACTAACCTTCGCAGTCACACTAGGCGAAAGTAAATGCTGTGAGCTATTTGTGTCATTCGATTCCTCCCGATAGTTAATGAATGGATCGATGCGGACCACCGGTTTATTGCAGTTGCAATTGATAATGCTGCTACTGCCGTTCTTGTCGTTGTTGTGCAAAGTATTAGCAATCAAATTGCTGTTACAATTCTGCTGGTGTGATGAACTAATAAAGCTATTTTTATTATTGCCGCTATTATTGCTTTTATTATTCTGGTTACTACTGTTATTGACGCTGTGATTGCCATTAGAGTTCACGTTGCTGTCACAGCGGTTTGGCGAGTTTGGAGATGAGGAATTCGTAGTGGAATCTAGAGAACTGTAGTCGTCGGGCAAAAATTCACCATAACTATACGAGCACAATCCTAGCAACATCTCACCGCAAAACGGAGCGGTATCATCGAGTCGCATGCAAGCGTCAACAGTTGCCGGAGCCAAATTTGCCAATTCATCTGGTTCCTCTTTGAGCACTAGAAGATACGGTAGGAGAGATAGCTATTAGATAATAATTGTAACACAGAACAATCACAATATATAATACATGTATGTAAATATGTATTTAAAAAAAACATGAATATGTTATGAAATAGTTTATTGAATATAAATAAGCGTTAAGGCTTTCTGCGTTGGTTTTACATTAAATTCTCGTAAGCTTCATTATTTCCAAAAATTTGTTTAAGTAATCCAATGTGGGCATAGAACAACTAAATAAATATAATCAATCAAAGTATTTTCCACCATCAATGCTAAATCTTTTTCTTGAACTTTTCATATTAAAAAAAAAATGCTCATACTATCTCAAGCTTTGTGCAAAATTTAGAAAAAAATTAACAAAAGTCATCAAAGTTTTGAATTTTAAAATTTGGGAAACTATTTCTTTGAATTCATGACCAATGTACGTCCGCAAGCGTCAATAGTTTTCTGAGTTTTATAATAACCAGACAATAAGTTAATTTAAGAGTAACGCAAGAAAATAGTGGAGCCCTACGCAATCCCGTGGAAAAAATTAAATTTATTCGAAAGAAAACGATTCTAAACCATTTCAATTTCATTTAATATCTTGATAAAATATACCCTACGTTAAAGATCCATGATGATACATTCAGTAGTTTCGGATATTAGTGGGTTCAAACAGACAGACACAAAACTCGGTTGATAAATATGCACTCAACTTCTCCTCCATCAATACCATTAACTGTATATCCGAGTTAATTCTTGCAATTTGATCGTTAGTGGTGTCAAAATGGCTCGCTCATAAAGCCAAGAGTTTTCTCGAAATTTTGTTTGGTTGTGGGCATCATAAACGAATGAAATAAGTTCTTGTAATGAATGAACTGTACGACACAAAGAAGAAACCTTTAAACGTAAGATCCTGTTTCTTATGTCCTCAGATGAAACATTCGAATCCCTCAAATCTACTGACGAAATTTTATTAGCTTGACAAAAAGAAAATGTGTCATCATTATCACAACTGAAATTCGATTTGAAGAACTTTTTGGTCACGCATATTTATCATTTAAACAAACAACAGAAGGTACTCCAGCACAAGACTTTTTAAATTTAATGATGTGCCACAAGCTCTAAGGACTGGATTTAATATTCTTCTCAGTTCTAAGGATGTAGTTTGGATGCAATGTGGTTCTCCGACTTTGTAAATTGTATATGAAACTTATTTAATTTTGTGTTTTGCCGGCTCGAGGTCAAGGGGGTGTCGGTAGAGTAAAACAAATGATTTACTTTTTTTCTCTTCCAATATATTTCGGTTACACTACGGTAACCGTCTTCAGGGCAACTGATAACAACATAAAACAAAAATATTAACAACAATTTCACATACATACATACAATTTTTGAAATTCATACATATGTACATGATTTTACACGTCCGCACCGTCCGACGTGGAGCTTTGTACTAATTATTTCTTTCCTAGCAAGTGTCTATACAAGTGAGCACAATTGTCAGTATCCGTTTTGTAGTTCAGTCTTATGTTTGTCGGTGTGTTTACCTCGAGCCGGCGAAACACAAAATTAAAATTGGAAAGGTCGCGAAAAAATCATTATTATGAAACTTATTTCATTTTTGGTAATTTTTTTAAAGAAACTTTCAATGCACAGGCACGATTTTCTATAATTTTGTTATAGTATAGATTTTTGATACTTAACTATCCCATATACATAGATACAAAAAATACTAAAAATAAAACACTGTACGAAATGATAGAAAATCATGATTGGATCTTCATAACAGCCGATAGAGTAGAGAGATAACGTACCAACCAGAATGTTCTGGGTTCGAATCTCTTCGGGCATGAAAAGATACAAAAAATACTAAAAATAAAACACTGTACGAAATGATAGAAAATCATGATTGGATCTTCATAACAGCCGATAGAGTAGAGAGATAACGTACCAACCAGAATGTTCTGGGTTCGAATCTCTTCGGGCATGGAAAGCAATTTCATATCGTTTGTTTTAGTTTCTTCATTTCGTTTGTTTTAGTTTCTTCAAATTGTGGATGTGATATTTTTAGCTAAATATTTTTTTTATTTTTTTTATTTTATTATGTACTAATCATTGCTAATGACCAATATTACATTTTTTTTCTTTTAGTTTAATCAATACAGAATTTGGAAACTGTACATTCCTCGCAACTGATTCGAGCTAGCATCTTCAGCGTCGCAAGTTTCGGTCTTCACACAAAACCAGGGTCTTCTTGTGCGACACTTCAGGATATTTTATTTCATTCGTATTGTATATATGTTTGTGCATACAACTATCTACATTAAAGAGCAATTTCGAATATATTGTACATCCATACGTCCATATGAGTGTCCACATTATTATTTATTGTACCGTCACTTATTTTATAGACAGATTCCAATTAAATATAATTAAAGCTCACATGAATTAGTTGATTTATTAGAATTTCATTGAAGCTTTTATTACAAGTTCGTCTACTATAAATTGGTTGCCGAAAATTCGCTTTGTACACATACATATAGATGTATAAATATAATATATATACATATATATTTAGGTAAATACTAACAAATACTAACAAAAAATCAAATTTCACAACACTATTGCGCGCGGACCATCATCCAAAAGTATACGTACTTATCATTTAATAAAATTTTCCTTTTATTGATAAAAAAAAAACGAAAAAAGTGTGCATATGTTTATGTTGCTATGTAGCTTAAAGACTCGAATACTACTGAAACGATTGAGGTCATCATCGTAGGATGTGTTTGCAATGGAGTCAATGGAGGCAAAAAGAAATGCCGATAAATTCCATCGTCATCAATCGAGATATTTCTAAAACCCATATTTACAGTCCGATTTGACTCAAATTTAAGGCCCATATTAGCCACATAAATGTAAATATTTTATTTGAAAATTGAACCGATAAGTGGCGCTGAAGCCGAGAAATCATTTAAAACTGGTATTTATAGTTTTATTTGATTCAAGTTCGATTATAAAAATTAGCAGTAAATATGATAAATTTTCGAAGCAGTTATTAAATTTAGCCAATGCAAAAATGCAGGTCAAGAACAAAAAACTGTATTATTTCTACATATGATTTCTGTAAAATTATTAATCCGCTGTAACTGAAAAATTATAATAAAAAAATTATATCTTAGTACTGAGAGACATTTTATTACTAAAATATGAAAACTGTGAGCCGCGAAATATGTAAAAGTTATTATCTTATGTGTATCCACGGTGTACTGAATACTGAAGGTGACGCTTTTAGAAGTACCGCTACTTTGGTTTTGCCGGGTTTGACAATTCCCAACTTCAACTAGACAAAGCTTTTTTCACAAATTAAGAAAAAGAGACACTTTTTTTAGTATTTTGCGAATTTATTTATTAAATGTCTGCCTATAAATTCATATTTTACACTTTAGAACAATTAGAACACGTTTTTCAATGAAATATTGGAAGTTGTTCAATTTTCTCTCTCCCGTATTCTTGTTTACTAAAGGCGAGATCTGTCATTTCACCGCGGGAAGGCGCAATCTTGTATTCTATCATTCTTGATGTGTATCAACTCCGTAACAATGTTACCAACCAATATATTGTTTCGTCCGAGACGGGGGATACTGTTTAGATAAATGGTGGGCATTTCATTGCTTACTGCAGAACGAAAATTTTTGATGTTAATAAACCAAAACCTAAATACTTCAATAGCTTATCTTTATTTCATTGCCATTAAACTTTGAGCCATAGAATGTATTATTTTAAACAAATTGGAATAGCACTAAAACGAAACTTAATATCGATAACGATTAAGTTATCTTTTCTAAACTACACACTGTTCACTGAAGAGTACAAGAAAACAGCAACAAAAACGTATACGTGTTTTGATAAGCGCGGCAATACAAACATAGGCTGAAGCAATAACAGTAAAAAAAAATGTTATTGAAACATCAATACCTATCCACGTAAGTACTTGAACCATAGATGTGTTATTGTTAACATTAATCACATTTTGAACAAAGAACTTATACAAATTTATTGCCTATATATACATAAATACATACACAGAATATAATATGTATTTTACATACAAAAATGTGACAAATTTTATAAAAATCGGATCTAGACTTTTAAATGAGTTAAAACATCTTCTCATTATTTTGTTGTTCTTTCAGGATAAGCTAATCAGTTGAAAATTAGTGCATGTTTTGTTCACTTTCCACCCCAATCATTCGCTAAACTCCTTAGCACCTTCAGGGGCTTATATGCCAAATAATGAAATTTAATTACATAAATGAAAAGCATCAGTACGGTCGTTGTGGGTTACACTTGGGTTCTTCCTTTTATTATTATTTATTCAAACCTTGTAAATAAAAACTCATCAAAAACAAAAACAAAAAGAAGTAAACAAAACTGGGAATTTAAGTTCAAAAAAATGTATTGAACCAAAACGGAATGATGTAAAGAGTTTTGTTTTTTGTTTTTGGTTGGCTACTAACCCTCTAACCTATTACCAGATGGCAGAGGAGATAAGCTTTGTTGTTATGTCATAGCAAAATCGCAGCGATAGCTTCTACAACTCAGCTTACGTGAAACGTAGAAAAAATTGTTGGTTACGTCAATAGATTACTAGTCAACAAATTGATAGTATAAGGAAATGGATCCTCAACGATGCCATCGGCAACGCAAATCGATCAGAGCATGGCTGAGTTATACAAGTTTTCGTAAACAAACAAATACATATATAGGGGTTTACAATTGACTTTCAATCTTCCTTTTCATTTTACAGCAAAATTGGCCAGGCGTCGTGGTTCTAAATCTTCATATATGTATGTATGTATATGTACGTGCGAATTGAAGTAAATGCTACATATGTATGTACATACATTTGTAAAATTGGACTTGGAAGGCATTCTCATTATTGTCGAAAAAAGCGATTCGTTTAAAATTTTTTCGTTTATTTCAAAAAAAATTTGGTTGACAAATTTATTTTTTTATTTATTTATGGCAGAATGCCACAAACTTAAAAATGTAACCCTGAATAACTGCTAGGTTAAATATTTACGTTTTTAAATCTGAGTTGATGTCTAACATTCTGCTGTGCAAGCAAATTTATCAATTTAATCGGTAAACTCTGAGTTATATAGATAATCGGCTTTCTCGTAAGTGAGACATACATATGTAGATCTAACAAAAAAACTTCTTTTTTTGAAATTCTTGCTAAAAATAATTAATTTCTTCAAATTTCGACATTTTCTCCCGATTGTCTTAAGGTTTCTTCAAAATGAATAAAAACCTACCCAAAACTAGTGAATATGTCTTAAGCTCCAGTTCATTCACATTTGTCTTTCATTTGGTAGTTGTTTTTCTTCAATCGAAATTTTTGGTTCTAAGTAATGAACCACAAGCAGCAATAAAATACACGTTTTTTTATTAACTTAGTGAAATTAGTAAAGAAAAATTTAAAAACTCATGATGCACAAATTTATTCTTTATTTCTATTCAAATTGCGGGTACAAGCAAGCACGAAGGAGGGAGCGCGGCAATCGCCTGGAAACAACATATTTGTTTGATTTGTTAAATAGCTCACGAGCTAAATTAGAATATGTATTTATAAACTGGTTCGCATTAAAAAAGAAAGATTTCTTAAACTCAAGGAAAAGCGTGCAGATATAAATTTGCATGCAAATAAATATTTAAAACAGATGTTTGAGCACATACATACATACAATGTACATATGTACATACACACACGCATGCACATACATAAGTATACACATCAATGCAAATAATGCTTGCCGAATGCCGCAAAGCAAGTGAATAAAAGAAAAAGTGGCATTGAAAAAAATTTATAAAAAAAACGTTAAATGTCATGGGTTTATTTTGGTTTAGTGTCTTTTCTTTCTGTTTTACTTCGGCTATCCTCCGCAGCATCTGCTGTCAGCCAAGGCAGCTAATTTTCACAAACTCTCAGGGAAAAGAATATACATAAGTCATAACTAGTTGCTGCTGGTTGTTGTCAGTCCGAGCGTCGCTCCAAGTCACAAGCTTGACAAAATTCAAATAAAACACAAAATTGCGTTTTAAGTGTGTAGGCAAGCAGGGGACATACAAAAGCGAATACCGCTGCTTTTGCACTAGCAAATATAAAAAACGAAGCCAATTAATTAACTTAACTACTTATTTCGAAAGAAATTCCAACACTCGAAACAATTTCAATTATATGAAAATGAAAAAAAAAATTCAAAAATTTTAAAACTTGGTGGAGAATCGAAGTATTCTGGAGTGTGGGGCAGTACTTGTGCACTTTTTAAGCATTTTTCGATTAAAATTAACAAAATTTACGAAATAGGATTTTGATAAAACATTTGCCAAAGTCACTGTGACTAAAAGAAACCAAGCAGAAGAAATATTTAATATACATATTTTCATTCAATTTCATTTTGTTAGCAATCTTATCAAACCGAATGTTAGCTTCAATATTTATGTATGTACGTACATACATATGTATGTGTGTGTTTGCACAAGGTGGCGCAACATTTATCACCCGATGTTCTCCGGCTGTAATGGGTTGTTTTATTTTTTATAATTGACAAATTCGATTGTATTTTTCTGATTTTCTTATTGTGATAAGTTCTAATATCCCTAGTAAGGATTCGATAGTGTGAAACTTTTTCACATAAACCGATAACTTCAAAAAACCACAGTGAAATAAGTTCGGAATAGTTAAATCTGGTTATTTTGGCGTCCATTGTATATTCACACCAATTCTAATTATTTTTACCATAAAAAATTCATAAATGTAAGTGACATTGGAAACCTTTTGCAAAAATTATAACATCTTCCGATAGGGTGAAACCCTTTAACGCCAGCCACCCTGTAGATATGTATATATGTATATATATATGTATGTATGTGGTTTCATAAACCATTTGAACCATTATTTATCTAATTAATAGAAATTCCATAAGGCGACTGATTAGAAATGAGAAAAAATAAGTATGAAGATAAGAATAAATAGTAGAAGTACTCGTACAAGAAAAACATCATGGATATAATTCGCAAATAAAAACAAAACAACGTTTCCTAAAAAAAAAACCAAAAACAATACAAAACAACATGTCATACGCAATGAAAATTAGGAAATTCCCTACTTGAGGAAAAGTTCAAGTATCAAACTAATCGAATTCGTATATGTGTATAAAGTTCTGTAATTTTGAAAATACTGTCGAGTTAGTTCTCTAATCAGTCTCAAACCATACTAATATACATAGAAGTAGCTCTATACCGTTATTCCCAACATTTTCGAATGGATTTTATTTTTATCTGAATGGTCAATCACACACACCATATATACTTCAAATAGTACTTCAATAAATGTTGTGCAAATATGTATGTATGTGTGTATGTACGTACTATATAGTATATATGTACTTAGTATATTGTACATTTACATGTACTTATGAACAGCAATATGTAAGCTTGTTTTATCTCACAAAGGTGTCGTGTCATGACGCAAAAGTGCTTTCCATTTATGAAATCGACACCCTATGATGAACAGTAAATTACATTTATAACAATTGATTGCGATTTAATAGATAAATGATTTGTAGAGTTATTGTTTAGATTTCCAACATTCATAAAATAAATAAGATAAGTAAAAGCCAGAATAAAAATAATTTAGCTGCTTTAACTTGTGTATGTATGTATGTACATACATATGTATGTAAGCAAGTATCCAGCAAAACACACGATTGGTATGCTCTTCGTCATTCGCTTCTACATATGTAGAAGGAATTAGTTTAAGATGGGCATGTGATTGGAGGTAATTAATAGCTGCTAGCAGACGACAGTGACACGGGTTATTGGGTTAAAGAAGCGAAAGACAAATTTCAAAGACATTACTTTAGAATGCAAAGTCGCTACGGGGAACACAAAGTCGCTTGCTAGCCGTTACAGCCAATGCAAAAGAGGAAACGCTTACCAATTCCTTTCGATTTAACATTCCTTTCTGAGGTCAACGCGTAACCACAACAAGCGATTCCAATTTCTTATGGGGTAGGCCGATCTAAACAGGGTTAGATCGCCGAAACAACAGTCCTTGGCCGCGTGAAACCCGGGTCATTCCGGTACGTAGAACCGACTGTCGTGGAGATTCTCCGCACGACACCAACCACCTATTCACATGCCCTCTCAAACCCACTCATCTAACCCCCCTCTCCCTCTGGTCCAACCCTGTCGAAACTGCACGTTTCCTGGGCCTCCCCCTAGATGAGTTTGACGACAACGACCATGGGTGAATCCACAACAACATTCCAATTTCTTTGCTGGGTATATACTGTTGTTTGTAACGTTTTATTGCGTGCCAAAGCCTTTATCAAAAGTTGTAAATGTTAGATAAAAGGCCGCTCCACTTTAACCAGCGAACAGGGAATTATATAATTATGAACAATATTTCAATTTGAAAGATGCAACGGTATGTAAATAAATCAGATTAACGACTTGGCAAAACAAATAATTACAAAACAAAAAGATAACAAAAATCTACACACATTCATATGTATGTACATTTGCATGTGCATATATACAGTAATTGTTGCCTATTCACATATTAAACAATCCATCAGTGCGTTAAATAAAACAAGACAAGATGTGCGAGGAGAACTATGCGATTTTTTTGCGCAATTTTGACAAGTCCACTTAAAAGTAAGCACACTCCATGAAAGCTTAAACGAAAGCAATAACTTCCAACACAGCCAGATCAGGTGAGCTCAGTTTAAGTGATCGACGCAACAAATACATACAAAGAAATAGTCGTCAGCGAATCAAAAGAAACAGAAGCAGTGACAAAAATAAATACTACATAGAAGCGATAGGAAAAACATTTTAAAAAGCACAAAAAAAAAAGAAAATATAGGGAAAATAGCAAAATGTGCCCGAGTGATAATTAACTTTGTTTACATAGAAAATATATACTATACAGTGACGCATGCCGCTAATTATATACAAACTATTACATATTGCATTTACGCTGACAATGTGGCCTTGATTCCCTCCAACGAACTGAGAAATAAACTAACTATATATAGTCGGTACATACATACATACATATGTACATATGTACTACATAACAATGTAGGTATGTTCATACATATATTAAAAAATTATCGCATCAACTGTCTATTGAACATCTACTATATGTATGTATAACTTTTAAAACTGATTTGCTGATTTTCATGTCTAATTAACGTTATCATTATGGTTTTTGCGTTCCGGTGCTCCAAGGCCTACGCCAAAAGCTGAATTTGACTTTTCAAATGATTATTTATGTACTTGTTGATAAGAGATGCGGATTGTTTGCAACTAGCCGAGCTTGCGATTCAATGACATAATAGTTGTATATTTTTTATTGCAAAATTTTGCCTATCTCCAATTTTAAAATTGATCAATTTTCAAAAACAAATTCTCACAATAATTTTTTAACTTAGGCGCTGCCCTGCGGTTTCAATAAACCTTTGTTTTTTTTTTTCAAATTTAAATTCGAATAATGAAATCCATACTTTTAATGCAATACGGGGGTTCTATTTATATTTCTGACCTTGGGTGTTTGTACTATTGTCAGGCGCCATCTGACTTTTCCATTGGAAAGCTTGTCATATTTTACGATAAACGGCATTAGTGTTGACACAATGCCATTAAAAAAAAAAAAACATGAAATTAAACCGTGGATTCTTTTTCCAAAATTTTGGTAGTGGATTAACAAAGCAAGAATCTACCGATGAACTAAATAAGCGTCATCCTGTAAAAAGAAATTATGATTTTCTTGATGTTTGGCCGAACTTCTCCTACAATTTGTGGTGTGCGTCTTGATGTTGTAACACACATTGAGGGGCCTACAGTTTTACTCCGTCTCCGAATGGGAAATGATTTTTGTGAGAAGTGATTTCATGGCAAAAAATACATTCGGAGGTTTGCCATTGCCGAGGGGCGGCCGCTATTAGAAAAAACTTTTCTACAATTTTTGATGCCACTTGTCCCGGCCAGGATTTGAACACGGGAACCACCGAATGAGGCGCGCACATTCTACACACTCGGCAACGGCGGCTGGTGATCGCTGCTCGCTCACCGACAAATTCCGTCCGTGGCCAGAGATATCGATAATGTGAGCGACATCATTGAGCAAGATCGGCATGTCACATATTTCAAAAACCAAAATGCATTTTCCATTGTTGGATTCAGCAGCTTATGCAGAAAAATTAAATTTACAAAGTGCATACACTTTTTCATAACAACTCGTTCCATTGCAATTTGAAGATAATGCGCCAAATTCCAAAAAAAAAAAAAAAAAAAAAACGTCAGTACGCTGGCATTTCGTGCCATATTTTGTCATAAGAAATTTGGCCTAATTGTAACCGGGCATAAGTCTCCACATATTCTCATCTCTACTGATTGCTTATTTCAACGCCAACCACATCGTAAAGCCTTAACACTCTCATTAATATTTTTGAGTTCATAGCGATAGATGCGATAAATTAAAATAATTTTTGCAAATGAGATAATTAATAGAAAATTAAAGGTTAAATAAAATATTTTCTACTTACTTGTCAACTCAGTGGCTTCATCCCCGAATGGCAGGAACTTATTCATATCTTGTTGTTGCTGCTGATGCTGCTGTTGTATTTGTGTCGGTGGCTGCTGCTGTTGTTGTGGTTGTTGTTCTTGTCGTTTGCCACTGAGTATTGTTGTTGTAACCGTTGTTGGTGTTATATTGGAATTGGTTTTAACAATATGTTGTTGTTGCTTGTTACACAACTGGGAAATAGGAGTAAATACGGAAGCCGTCACTGATTGGGCGCGTGGAGCGGCGTTTAATGGCGGCAATGGAACGTTTGGAACATTCACGAACACCGCCAATGTACTGGTGGTCGATGGCACCGGTGATGTTAGCGGTAATGGCGGTGACGTCGAACGCGTTGTGTTCAAATCGGCCAACGAAGCCGGACGAAATACCGACGCGGTGACCGATTTGGGACGTTTCTCTTCGAACAATTTTGGTATGAGCAAGTTTTTATTGTTCGGATTGTTGTTGTCTACAATATTATCGTTTCCGATCAAACAATTCGTTTGTAGATTGCGACGCAACGGCGAAAGTGAATTTTCACGCTCAAATGTTTTATTGTCGTTGATCGATTTGGCCGAATTACCCAAGACGGGTGTGGCTGTATGTGAGGATATGAAGGCTGAGGTAGTATTTGGTTTTGCGACAATTGTTGACGATTGTTCACTTTTAATGGTGGCACACAAAGTAATAGTGTTGTTGTTGTTGGAATTGTTGTTACGATCCTCGTTTGGATCGTTGTCGGTGGTCGGGGTCAATTGTGGTGCTGGTGGCGAGTTAGCTGACTTTATCGAATGCAATTCACTTTCGAAACTTTTATTTGCTGATTCTTGATTTTCTTGTCGCTGTTGTTGTGATTGTTGCTGTTGTAATTCTTGTTCTTGTTCTTGTTCTGGTTCTTGTTCTTGTACGCGTGTTGATAGTTTAGTGCACACTTTCAATTTGCATTCATCGTCGTCAGTTGAGTTGATATTGATGTTGATGCTATTGTCGTCGTTGTCGTTGTTAATCTTGTGGACATTGTTGTTGTTGCTACAGCAATTGCTAACGTTGCTTTGATCGCTGTTGCTGTTGCTTCCCTCAACTTTACGCTTGCTTGCCTCGTATTGTGCAAGTGAATAAATCTCATTGTTGTTTTCAAGATTGCTGCAAAAATTTACACATATCGCGGATTTTACATTATACATTTTTGGTAATCGTTGTGACGATTTTCTCGATAAACGAACACACACGCAAACACCTCAAAGAAAATAATGAAACACTTGCGGTTCGAGCTCACGAAGCAAAACATTAGATTCTACATAACCGATTTTCACATATTTTTCATCCTTTGGAAAATATTATATGTAGGTTTCAATTTTTTACTGATTTGGTTTGGTTTTATATATGTATTTGTTTTGTATTTTTTCGTTTTGTTTTCTTTTTTATAATTATATATTATATTAAATTGCATTCTCATGAGTAATTTACCATTATCCCGAAGTATAATAAAGGGAGGTGATTGTACGTTCACATTCTACTCGCTCTAATGGCCATATTGAGCTCCTATGTATATAAAATTCAATTCGCCTCTTTGACAAACTACATACTTTTTATATTACTACGATTTTCAAGAAAAATTACTAAAAAAAAAAAAATGGTACACTCAAAAACATCTTTTTGCCATTTCAGAAATATTAGTCATACATGCATACATATACCGAGGCCTTTTTCAAGCGGTAATGCATCTAGATGCTCTAGGAGCATTTCTGCATCAAAAAGAAAATTCTGCAACATGCCTTAACAATTTTTTCGCGATTAGGGCTTGATATTTTCCGTAGTATAGCATATTTATATCAAAATCTCATACATATAATTTAAAAATTTCAAAAATATGAAGCGAATATTCATTTAGTGTATATTGGGCCCGTTTCAATGTAACCGAGTTGAAAAAGGACGCTCCAACTCGGATAAAATTTCCTTTAGTTGCAAAAGCAACCCTGCTAGCATCTTTCATGTAAGTTGCTATTTAGGAACGGAAAATAGTTGTGCGGGCAATTTTTAGGTTTATGTAGTTACATATATGTATATTTACAAATACTATGCAAATAAAAACAAATTAGGTCTTAAATCTAAATGTTCCATGTATTTCCTTAGGCTAATTCACAATAGCGCAGTTTTTTCACATCCCAACACTGCATCTCAGGTCGGATATCATTTTAGCGAGTTGGTTCCACTCGCATATTTTTCATTACATGCATTTTGTTATCCTACCTAGTGTTCTTTTGCAACTACTAGGTTACAAAGAAATGGGCCCATATACATACATACATACATACATATGTATATGCATATAAATTATATAATATTTCACAGTATCTTGTTCTAATAAAACCCCCAATTCAATTTGCTATCTGCCTTTTTAATACATTCTAACTGAGAAAGATTGCATCATTGGAATAATGTCACGTGATTTTTTATAAAAAACAGTATGGCGCTTGATCATATTATCACAAATGCGAAATAAAACAAAGAGTGTTGTTAAGAGAAGTGAGAAAGTAGTACATGAATGAAGAGCGAGAAAATTTTAACAGAGCGCTGAGAACCAGTGATGGATGAGCAAATAAAATTGTACCTTTTTCTGCCCTATTCCAATCACAAGTTCTATTTGGTACACTCCGCCTAATTTAGGTACAATAAATTTTTATGTAAGAAGAATTATATCCATAAAATTGCCTACGTTCAATGTTTAGACATATTTATATTTCTTTGACGAAATACTTAATACAAGATTATTTCTTCATAAAAATATTCAAATTCACAATCTTGAGTGCGAAGGTTTAGGGAAGTAGATAAGTAATATTGGGCTATATGTTAATAAAATTCGACATTTTTCTGAACTCTGCGAGTATACAAAAAAATTACCTTCTTACATAATGAAAATTTAAATTCGATACCGGCGGACGAATCGGTTCTCGCGTTGTGATTTTAGATATTCACATGTTCGCATTTAAACACAAATGCTTCAAATATGATTGATGAAACGGCTGCAGGTAAGTACAGATAATATTGCCACAATAGATCGATGGTCCAAAGAATTTATGGTTCAGATACTGAGTATTTTGCAGCAGTACATATTGCTACGATGGCAATCTAGCCAAAGCTATTTTTAAGTATATCAGCCAGCAATCAGGTACATTTACTACGTACAATTTTAAGTACAATATTAAATTTTTGTTCTCCATCACTGATGAGAGCTGTTATATGTTCATTTAGAAGTTTACGCTCCACTTCTAGCACCAACATTCAAAAACTCGTAGTTGATTATTTGGCCTTTATTAAGTTTTGTAACGCGAAACGCGGCCAAATTTTGCATCTTACTTAAATCCTAAAAGAAGCAGTTAAAATGAAACACACAAGCATAGCACAAGCATTTGCGCCAACATGCAGATTGCACTCAAACTTGGAACCGAATTGTGCTCAAATGCAACAGAAAGACGCTCAAGAGCTGTTACTAGCACAAACTACAAAAATTAAAAAACCACTGTTGCCACTTATGTAGTTATAAACATTTTTATACTTTTTATTTTTAGAAACATAGTTAATTTTCTAACACAAACCATGTAAATCCAAGCTCCAAACTTTATACATAATTCACAAAAGTTCAGGAAATTACAACAACAAAAAATATTACAAAAATACAATATGTATGTACATACATATGTATAAATATACATAGTATTGTGCCACAACTGCTTATTTTAATTTTTGTTGTTGAAATGTTATTCTTTGCCAGACCAGAGCTTTAAGATACTTATTAAGAGAATTTTTTCAGCTTAGAATTGAGTTTTTTTTTTTAAATATGCAATTAAATTTTGTAATGAATAAACAAAAAGTTGGTTGGCTTTTCTTTCGTGATTATAGCAAAACTACTATCTTTAGAATATTACCTATTCAATTAGGAAGGTATGGCACACTGAATAAAATTGTTAGATGTAGTTGGTGTTTATGCAAGTCATTTTGTTGTTAATTGAATTTTTGTTGACCATTTTTTGCCGGCATATTTGCCGCTCATTCCCTTTTGCGCACTTCGCTCATTCGTTCATTCGCTCACTGGCCTGTAGATCTCAGCGAGATGGTCCGCTCTATTCAATTTTTTTAGTTAGTATCTTTGCTAAATTGCAAATTACATATGTATGTATGAACAAATGTATATATGGATGTACGTGTGTATGTGTTTGGCTGTGTTAATTAATTTTGTGACACAATGATATGGTAGGGGTAGACAGTCGGAACAAGTACGAGTACCTACTTCCCACACAATAACAACTTTGTTTAATTTTCATTTTAACTTTTTTAGCGCGGTTCTTTGCTATAGGTTAATAATTGGATGCAAATTGTTGCACGACAATTATTGCAATGCATATGTGGATGTGTGCATGTGTGCATGTGTATGTGTGTATGTACGAAGGAGACATCGTGCCTGACTCTCATTTTTATTGCATCTACATACAATGAATCGATGATCTTCAAAAGTGTTTTAACTCCAAATTTATTATATACTAGCAATACCAAGCGTGCACTGATTCGCTTTAAAAAAAATCAAAAACAAAAAATAAAAAATATAAAACCGGCCTACTTGATGCCGTTGAAGAAATAAGATGTATTCAAAAGGCAATAATTCGAAGGCATTTGTAACAAAACGGGTTACCCCCTAATTAATTGTTTTTAATAAAATATACCCTATGGTATGCCCGAGGTTACTGGTCAGCCATCAGTTAAAGTCTCATAAAAATCCATTCAGTAGTTTCGGAGATTACACTTAAAAAACAAAATTTCAATGCACATACTCGACTTTTCTGCAGTCTTACTATAATATCGATTATTTTTTGGATTGTTTGTTCTATCCGTATTACCTTGTAGAAAAAGTTGATATATTTTTAATTGGCACGCAAAAATTATTTATATCAAAAGACAGCAGTTTGTTGTTTACTTTTGTCTGACTATTGGAATATTTTGACTTAATACGCTTCTATTAGAAAGCATTTGCGATATTATGTACAAACATTTATACTTACATATTTGTACATTGCAAGTGATCAATTTAGAATGTGGGACTATTGTATTTATTAATCGATTGTTATTGTGTTTTCCATTCATAAATATCGAGCGCATTTCCTTAGTTTATTTTACTGATTTTAAATACACTTGAAATATGTAGGTAGTTAGAAGAAAGTGTTTTGAAATAGCAAATATTCAAGTTGAAGTTTTAAGCATTGTAATCACAAATGGATGCAGTAGTTTTCCTTCATGTCAGCGTTACGCAACGTAAATCAAATAACAATTTTGAATCACCAGAGGAGTGCTGCAAATGTTTTAATCGGCAATGTCATGCTGGTCACGCGTGCACAGCACATCCAGCCACGCATCGAATAAAAATTCAACCAGAAAGCATGCTACTGATAATAAAATTTAAATTAGAAGACCCAGAAATGATCGTTGAGGTCTCGAAAAGCACGATATGGATCAAAGTAGAGCTCCAAATTGATAAGACAATGCGATTGAAATGGGTGTGTCTAGATTGCGAGGCCATCGCAACAGTTTGGATTGGTTATCTTAGACTAAGCAAGAAATTATTATTTGAGTACAGCCCAAGTAGCCAAAAACAAAAGTCCACGAAAACTAGTAGTGACATTGCAATTTCGTGCTACTTTATCTTTTTACAAAAACCACATGAAAAACGTGTTACTTGGAGTAATACATATTTTCAAGTTCAAGAAATGATAAGCTAGCAACAGACGGCATGATTTGATCTTTAGTAAAAAACAAACAACGGCGCAAAATTTCTGAAGTATACAAATTAAAAAACCAAACACAAAACAAATCGAACATTTTGTGAGTTTAAAACGAAATACTCACAAAACTGATAACCAAATCTAAGTTAGTGCGAGTGATATCTCTACTTTTATAGCGACCTGTTATATAGTACTAGGACGGGCGTGCTAACCAACAATTAGTCGCTTATCAGTATCAATGGAAAAAAAAACACTGATACCGAATCATGGCACTGCAACAGCAATTTCTAATTCATTAACACGACCCCATCAGGCGTTGATCTGCATGCATCCTGCGTGGTCTGTTTCTGACATTTGGCTTGGAATAGCAATCACCAGCCCCATACATACATACATACATACATACATACATATGTACATATACCAGAGGCCCATAACCCCATAGAAGAGTAAAAGCCTAAAAATAATTCACAACCCAGTAATAGAATAAGAAACAAAACACGGAAATGACTATTCTATGATAAGATAACAATGAGTTTAGTGCCAAATTATTTGTACTCTTAAATGTTTGATAAATTTGGTTAAATAGTTTTTGTTGTGCTGCTTTTTTCTGGCAGTCCCATTTCCGTTGTTGCTGCTGCTGCTCCACCAGACAACCACAGGCCTAAACTTTCAACTAAAAATACATAGTACAAATATTTGCATTTATTTGTCATTTTATACGAGTGCAAAATATTTTTAGAACTCCAACACCGACACGCTGTATATTAGTAGAAGATATACTGCAACATCAAAGCGCAGATAGCATTAAGCACTGGGAGCGTACGAAACAGTTGAGTAATGAAGTCAGAACAACAACGCCAACGACCCCATTGAACAGTGGGAGAAATTAAAAGTGATACAAATAATACACTCTTCCATTAAAATAGTTTTACTACGAGTATGGATAATGGTGGAATTCGTTTAATTGTTAATTTCAAGAGCAAAAATGGAACCGGAGATATAAGGAAATTGTCAAAATAGCCATTCTTTTTTGCTTCTTCCAACATAGTCATCACCCCAAACCTAAACAGCTGTCAAAGGCTTATTTCCTCAATCCGATCCTTTTCTATGCAAATTAGCATTGAAATAGCAAACAATGAATAAAAAAAAAACTGAATCGCCAAATTCGACAAATGCAAAACAAAACATTTTTTATAATTTTCTTTTTAAAAATAACAAGAAAAGTAGGTTTGCACAGCTGGTACAATTAAAGAATTATCTAAGTTCGGACGAAACCGAACTTTATATACCCGGCGCATGTTTCTTTCAAACACAAAAGGTTCAATTGTAAATCATTCCGAAAATAAGAAAGGATTCCAGACAATAATTTCACCGTGTTGTATTTATTCGAAACAATGTGATTTTATTTCTTAAAACAAATTGGTGTCGTAATTTTTTCTTCAAAAGTAATAAAAAGCCATATAAGATAAAACATGTTTCCTGCAGAAGGCCTGAATTCAACGGAATTAATAGTTTGACCCATATGTGCTAAGTAGGCGGACGCTTAGCCTTATACTTACTATATTAGATGCTAATGTCCAGTTTCAAAAGAATTCGATACATTTTTGCCTCAAGATAAGCAGTGTACTAGAAGTGGGCGCAAAAATTTTTAAAATAGGTTTTATAATAGTAATAATTCAGAGCAGTCGCGACAAAAACAAAAACTT
The DNA here is from genome assembly GCA_951828415.1 of Anomoia purmunda. NCBI lineage: Eukaryota > Metazoa > Arthropoda > Insecta > Diptera > Tephritidae > Anomoia > Anomoia purmunda. Next base: position 203,008,660 of record OX639993.1, read on the forward strand.
CCCCGAATACCGTATGATGTGTTGTTAAAATGTAAGGCAAAATATTGAATGTTAATAGAAAGAGAAGTTAATAAAAAGGTTTTAAGCACCCTGAAAAAAGCATCCGGAAAGCTATGTTGATTCGAGACTTTAGTCCAGAAAGTTAAAAAGGTGAAAAGACTTATTTAATACAAAGTATAGAAAGTTACCGAATGGAATCTAAAAAAGAACATCAGTGCTAAAGATCGAGCCAGACGACTACATCTCGAGTTCTGTATGTACTCGTACTCAGTACCATTGCTGTCATTTCGATAGAACAATAAATTTTCGCCAAGTTACATAAATTGAATTTTAACAAAAAAGTTATGAAAATGAATTTGTCAACAGTGTAATCAGCGGTAATAATCCATACTATAATGAACGTGTATCCATGTCATCTTTTTATCGAACAAAGTTCTATGCCCACTTTTTACTGCTCTTTTTATTTGCCCACCTCTTTACTTTACAAATTTTTGACGACATCATATGGCAAGAAATTCCAACATTTTGGCATTATATAATTTTGTATTGGCGTCAAATCGCAATAAATCAAAATGTTTGTTATTTTCATTCAACTAACGACATTTGACGAAATGGAAGCCAAGCATAGCACAAAAATAGGTATGTTTTGTCAAGTGATACCTGGACGTACGTATGAGCAAGCCTGTGTTAGCAAATTTCTTTTGTCATACTGAACATTTTGATATTATATGTATGTAGTTGTCATACCCTTAAAGCAAAAGTGCGCTTGGGTATAGAAATGGGTAAGATATTTTCACAGTAGCATGCCAGCTGTGTACACCACACCACTCTTACACTACTTAAAATATATACATACATATACATATATTATGTATGTGTGTGTGCATTAGCACACAATAGCACAAAGTACAAAAACTGTTGCTCAATGAGACCCGCTAAGATCTCACCGAAGGGATTAGCGATCGCCATTGAGTAGAGTAAGCGCGCTGATTGTAAAAGCTGACTACCAGCTGAAGATGTAAAATAAAAGCATATGGCACAACAACAAAACAAACTACTCCTCAGCGGCAAAGATCATTAAAGATCGCGTGATGCAATTGAGGATGCAAAATGATGCAAAAAAAAATTTAACAAAATAAAAACACAAAAACAAATAATTTATATATGTACCCTAACGCTAGCGTGTGCATACATACATATATATATATATATATATATATATATATATATATATATATATAGTACATACATACATACATACATATGTCAGACGTTCCGATATGATCAATTTCTCAACGCTGTTACTGATTTTTTCATTCCGTAAATAGATATGCAAACGAACTGAATTTACAAAAGCTGTACTTATTTGTGCTATTTTTTGTAGCAACTTTTATAAATTTATAAAAGTAAAATCACCTTTGATTTTGTTTAATTCAATGTTATGTTATTTAACAAATTTATTTACTATATATGTATGTATATTTACTTAAATTTAAAATAATTGGTTTGAAAGCGAATGAAAATTGCTTAAATGAATACACAAATTTATAAATGTTGAAATGGATTTATGTATATGATTTGAGTTTATATGAAGGCTTCGATGGTATCGTTGTCGTCTGATTGCAGAGAACGAAATAGAGAAAAAGAAGAAGATATTAAAACTTCATAGGAATCTATACAGGCTTTTAGTTCCAGAAGAAGTCCGGAAAATTGCATATCTTCAGGGATGGTTCTGAAAGTGAAGTGGATCGATCACGAGTATGCTTTCAATTTTTGGATTTATGCAGGGATGAATATTTTCAAGTGATCGTAAGTAAAGTGAACTGTCTTCGATAACAACTAATATTATGGTACGGTTTTCTACCGATTTATTCCTTTAAATTAATATGTACACCTTTTGTTTCACTCCATTACTTCTAATTGATGCATTTGAAGGCGGTCGAGAAGAGGCAGGATTTGTTTTTTATTAAACAAACAGGTCAGTAAACAGTTTTTAGCAGGCGGCGCAGAATTCAAGTAAAACGTTTGATTTCATCAATATAGACTCTTGTAAGTAAAATATTGTATAAAATGTGTATTAAGAAATCTCACTATGAGAAATTTACAATACAATATAAGGTTTAATTCCGATTGTTTTCTAATAACAAAAAATAACTTATTAGTTAAAGCCATTAGCCAAAAAAATTTGCTTATTGAACAAATAGCATAACACGTTGTCACGTCTACTAAACGAGACTTTAATGTACATAGTTTATGCCGCTCGCGAGCGTAAGTTTATGATATTTTTTAAGTCGTGTAAGGATGTCCTAAAAAGTGCCGATTTTGCAAAAACAAAAAAAATGTATTTGTTCAGGAAAAAAATCTGGCAATCCTAAAAGTGGGAGTGTAACGATTTGAATGCAGTGATTTGCACAAATGCAATTGAATATGTAATTGATTGAATTAAAAGATATTTACGAAAAACAAAACAAGCAGTGAGACAGGGAGATACCACTACAGACGCTTGAACTGAGCGATATCTGCAAAACACATAGTCACTGAAAAGTGAGGCATGCCAGAAGAAATTGGAAAAAATATTAGTATGTATGCTCACATGCGCAAAATATTCGTATTTACATACATATATAAGTAGGCTCGGCCATAAAGCACGGAGATCCATTGAATGCGCTCATTCTCTTAAGCGAGTCAACAAATAAAAAAATTTCTAGCTCTTTGGTCTGCAAATGAACTACATAGTGGCACACAACTCGTAAATTGCAACCGAAATACAGAGTGAACTATAGCCAAAGTAATTGGCGATTGGATAAATAAATTGGAATATACATAAAATATAAGTATACGTGGATCACTGGCATCTCCGTAAAGAATTCTGGTAGCTATGTAAATATAAAAATGTGAAAGAAGGAAAATTGAGAAAAATTTAAAATCTAGATTAGATTGAGTTACGAACGACTACCGTAAAGGCGAGTTAGATATGCCGGACCTTTTAAGAGACCGTGCTTTTTTAAGCTTAAAAACAATATAATTAATATGTTGACATAGCACCTCCCTGATTCTGTCAAATTACATGGGAGTGATTAGCTGATCATGGAAAATGCAAATGTATGTACTCTCGCAACCATGCTCACTATGTACATATGTATATACGGATGTGTGTATGTATTTGAAAAGCAAGTACAAAAAAGGTAAAGATACGATATGGAAACAAAATGTCAGATCAGAAAGCAAACAAAAGTTATGTTCCTTTGCTCGCCAGAAGTTGCCAAAATTTATCCCGAGAGGGATCCTATACTCGGTTCTCTGGCAAATGGGGAATTAAATAAGTGTCTCGTGTTAGTCATAAGTGGCAAGATATTATGCGAAGAATGTTTGCTGACAAAAGTCAAGGCGAGTTTATGACAGGTGATGTCGAATGTCTGTCAACAAAATTCACATGTATTTTGTTTTTGCTTTCATGTATTCACCTCTCACAGCCGTGGAAGCAAAAATAAATTAATTTGCAATTTCTTGCCGTGAGACGAAATTGCTCTGCTGTTCATTCAACTCCACCTTATACGAATTCATATTGGCAAAAGAATTGTCCCCAAAGTTTTCTAACAAAAACTGATAGAGACAGAGAAAGAGGGAAACATTAAACAATAAGGAAACGCGTATACAATTACATACAAGCACTAAAAATATATTCGCAACTAAGCGAAAATAGTTACAAACCCTGATATTTTTTCATTACGACCCATTTCAATTTAAATAATTATATATCTATCAATATGAAAATGCCGATATGTTTACTAAATTTTCGAATTTCTTTGACATTATACTTGGGGCTCAGGCTTCATTTGAGATTTGTTATTTATATCAACAATATTTTTTTCTGAAAACTTTGATGATAAACATGTAGAAATATCTCTGGAAAGGCTGATATTTTGAGAAAACAATTGGGTATAAATTTATATGTGCATATGTATGTTGGTATAGATTTTTTGCCAGTATACTTCCCGTACTCTCCTTTTCCCAATGCTTTCACGTTTGCTGCTAAAGCAGATATGCGTAGATTTTTTATGATCAAATTTTATGTCTAAGGACACATAAAATCCGAATCTGAATCGTACAACGCGTTGCAAGCGTTATACATATCTACATACATACACACATTCAAACATACCCAACAAGACCGACCTAACGCTTTCACCAACACATAAACAAATTTAGCACTTTACACTAATGCTATAACACGAAAGTTTTTGAATTTCTCTTTGCATTCGTAATACTTACTATATGCAATATAAAGCGTTCGATTGCTGATAGTGTTCTTACTGGGATAGCGACATACTGAAGATGACCAAGCGAGGAACAGACGCTTACATGCGTAATATTCAGTATTTCCCGCTTAATTAACTTCAAAAATTTCATAATTTTTAGTGCAATTAACCAAGAAACTAATTATTAAACAGTCCGTCAAATTACAGTAATCCCGCTAAATTGCACAACCAAATCACATAAAAGAAGCTAAGGTTTTGCCACCGGAGTTATAACATTTATTATGTTTTAAGACTTTCTTCGCCAAAATATTGAATTGGATTGATTTGAAAATTTATTTATTTTTAATAAATGAACCCAGTATTTTTTAATCTTTTTCTCACAAAAGGCAGTTAAAAATATTTAAAAAAAAAATTGATCAACGCAATCGCGTGATTGGGGCTTTTTGCAAGCAAATAAAAGGGTGAGAAAATCCATTTTGAATTATCCCATATCTTAAATCGGTCAAGTTTTAACTGAGTGCAAAGACAACATCAACAATTTCATTATTATAATTCCGTTGAAGAATTATTTAAACTTTTAAGCTTAACGTCTTTTATTATCTGATGTGATCTTTTTGAAGAAATGTTAAAAAAAAAACTAGTTTTATTTAAAAAAAAAAATGGAAGTATTGTAAAATATTTTAGTCGGTGTCTTAAAACATAATGAATCTTATAATTCCGATCGATGTTTTTTGGAATGGGGAATGAATGCACTCTAATGTACACATTTTTCAAACGATTAAAAAAACAGAATGTTTTTCGCAACTGTTTCATTTAAAAAGAAAAATATTGAACTCGGTTCAGTACTTCGAGAGCCAAATCGTTACACACATTCTCCATTTAATCAATTATGTACATTTGCACTCACGTATTTAGAGATCATTATTATAAAAAAGTAAAATTGTTGTGCAATTAACTTTAGAAAATAAATTTTTTCGATATCACATATGTATTTCAAACCAATTATGCGGGGAAACCAATTAGCTGGGTTCAATTATGCGAGAAAATTTACGTGTATTTTGTATACAATATATTTTTGACCGACCAGGTGATTTAAATAAGCCAAGAAATAAATTAGCCGGGAGTCAATTCAGCTGGGAATACTGTACATAACATAAAAACTCGCGCACTGAATTTAAGTTGGCAGAATATAATTCTTTAATCTTATCCATTTAATTTGTTGCTGTTTTTTGCGTTTTATTGCTTTACTGTCATGAGGGGCTTAGAAAATGTCTGCCGAAAAAGTCTTTCGAGCTGATTCAGGCTGACCGTGGCACAAACTAAGCAGATTCGGAACCGTTTCCATTTGAAATCCAATACTGCTAATTTGTTCGTTCCCACGATACCGGAACGACCCTGATTTATGTACATATATCCGGCCAAGGACGGTCACATCAAAAATTTTATGGGGAATATTTTATGCTGTTGCAACAACAACAACCTGATTTTGTTACTTTTATAACTTCGAACAACTTAAAATTTAATTACAAATGTTTATTTTTCAATTGAAAAACTACTGGCGCGTTTTCATAGTCAACAGTCAACTGTCACAATAAGTTACCAAATTTAAAGCCGACTTCATTTTGTCTATGACTACGCGACACTAAAGCTTGGTTTTCATTAGGTAAAATTTCACGTCAAACCTTGTCAGTTGAATGAAAACAGCCAACATTTTGGCATGCATACATATGTACATAAGTATGTATTTATTTTGATTTGATGCCCATGCAAAATTGTAAAATGTTAACAGTTTGGTTTCCAATTTTTTAATCACAACGTATTTTTACTGACATTTTATTGCTCAATAGCCATCAAAGAAATGAGAAAACTGAATAACGTAATAATTCAGGGAGATACTTAACTGAAGCCCCATATACTCGATGTGCAAGAAAAACTGATAAAAATACGCAAAATAATGTTCAAACCCGATGCTTGACGAGCAACAAAATCACAAACAAATCAGGATTGGGCAAACAAATAAAATTCGAAGTATTAATTGTTGCTAAAATAGATGGAGGAACAATTACATGTGACATGTTTTTGTTGATTTCTTAACACATTGTTGTTTTTGTTTTTCCTTTTAGCATTTCAATTCCTCTGCTTTTTCACATTTACCGAAATGACGTTTTTCGTGTAAAATTGTAGGTTATGCCGTTGTTATGTATTTTTGTCTTCGAATTTCTCTAAAAAAAAATCTTCAAAACTTTAGTAAAACAAATATTGTCATTCACAATATATGTACATACATATGTATGTACATATATGTATATGTAAATTCTTTTCTTCAACAAATCATTTAGTATATTTTTTGCTTTTTTTTCACTTTTATCCTCCGTAAATCACTTTTTTCAACGAGTAGGCGTGTGTGCTTCAACGAGAAAATCGCTTCAATTTTCTTCTATTTTTAGTATTTTTTTTAACATCAAACTTTTGACGAAAAATATTTGTAGATATTTTTATAGATTTCAGATATGAATTTAAGAATTTTTCAAGGAAGAAACTCACATAATCGTTTTCTTTCACCGAGAACCACAATACATAATTCATTTGGATTTTACATAAGACTCAGGAAAAATTTACTTCCACGAAAGCGTAATATTAAATTATCTTGATATTAACAAATGTTTTTACTGACTTTATTTTTGATAAAAAGTTAAAAGTTGCATATGTACGTTTGTGCGTTTGTATGTACATATGTATGTACATATTTTGCTATACTACATTTGTACTAGCGTTTTATTTTTCCACCCATTTGCATTATGTCACTTAGTTTGCTCATCTTTTTTTCTTTTTACCTTTAAATGCTCGGAAAAATATGATTTTTCATTTTAAATGCTTCGAACTTCAACAGAAATGGTTTAACCAAATTTAATTGAACGATATTTGATATTTTGATATTAATTTATATACACACTCGGAATTTATACTTTTTGATTACAAATAATTACCGAGGCACGTCAGAAGAATAACAGTATTGCAAAAATCTTTCGCTGTTGACACGTTAATCGAATTGTTTTTGTATTTGCATTTGCGTTTCTTTTAATGAACTTCTGGTTTTTCCTTTACGTGAATGTGTAAGTGTAATTTTGAATTAAATACGCTGCATATTTCATTAGCTTTTTACAGCGCTCGAAATTTTTTTTTAATGCAAGCACCACCTTTCGTTAAACTTGTGCAAATACTTCTTGTGCGTATAAATTTACTTTAGATCCACTTGTTTATTTAGATTTGCAACACATTTTTCTAGTCAGCTTACTTAATAAATTTTATTATTATTATTATTATTTTTTGCTTTTTTTGTTTCGAGTTTCAGTGTCGCAGTAAGACACAAGCGAATTCGTCAACGCTTCCACGAGCAGTGTACGGTTTGATTCTACAAAACGAAGTAACCGTCTGCCAAACAGCTTGATTGTCTGCCTTAAATGCCGCCGATTCTGGGGAGCCGAAACTCTGCTATGTGCGTGCCGACAAACGAACACAAAAGTGGGAGCACGGGATTGGAGCAGCGCACAACAGTCATAGCTCGCTCACACGATGTTCGTTAGGCAACCTCAATTAACCCCCCGCATATATGTATGCACATAGCATTCACACTGAGCACCCAGGAATCTGAAATGAGCAAATGAGTGATTGTGCTAGGAGCATTGCGTTGAATAACACAATACTCGTAAAAGGCTTGATTTAGCTTTTGGGGACAAATAGAAAAAATAATTAAAGATAAGAGAAATGAATTTCTCACCATCGTTGAGCGAACAGCCAACTACAAACTCATTTTATTCATAGAACTTTTTATATGAGTAATATGCATAAGATTGTGTGTATGTGCATACAATTTCATGTATGTATGTATGTATATATTTACATATATGCAGTTGCGGCCACGAGCTAGGGGATGTTTGGGTTTCAAACCTCACTCGCCATCATTTCAATTCACATGTGCTCTGACAAACACGATTCCGGTTTCCCTTTTTTTATTTAAAATACAAATTTGGGAAGATGTTCCCCAGCCCCTCCTATATACATATGTATATGGCGTTTGTGCGGTAACGTTCAGACTCAATGCGCTACAAAATAAAACTTGCATTTAATTTTTTGTTTGAAGTATGTGAACCGATATTTTTTGAGGTCCCCATCTCTGTAAGTAGTTTATAATTTTAAATATTTTAATTTTTTCTTTTCTTTGGAATATATTGCACGAAATCTACATCCAATAACCCTAATTTTATTGGGAATTAATTGTAGAAAATACATTCAAAAAAATTTTACTTGACGCACTATGTATTTTTTTTAGAATTACAGAAATGGGGGAAATTTGTCGATGATGGTATTACAATAAAATTTAAATATAATAAAATAGTTCACAATCTCCTATATTACTTTTTTTGATCAAACACCTAAGCAACTCTGAGGCTGCATAAATTAGGAATAACACGTATGAACGCCCTCAGTTTATCCCAAGTAATTTGGATGAAAATAAATAATTGACGTTGTAATGTGAACATGGTTTATGCTGCCTGGCAACATTTTAGTACGAATTCTTAAAATTACAGAAGAAAATTGTTATTGATCAGGAAACACACACTTACATATATTCAAATTTTGCACGGAATATTAAGGAAAATGGCATTTTTCGGTAGAAGAAAAGAAGTATTTTTGTTTTCTAGTATATAGTATATGCAGACTATATCATTTAAGTGCCCCCATTTACAGGAGAAACATTTTAACATTATAATAAGTAAAATATACTGATTAGTGTAGTTTCTCCTCCTATAACGTTTATAAAATATTATATTTACACACCCCATACACCTCCAAAAAACATTTTTCGACTGCGCGCGTGTTCATAACTATTTATGTATGAATGTAAGGAGTGATTTTTGCGTTTGCGCGTTTTAATGCTACCCGAAGAGAGTGGTTGGATGTGAAAGCTATAAAAGTAAAAACAAACAAAACAAAAAAAAAATACTTGAGTGGAAAGTGAGTAATTGCAAAGCATAGAGCGAATGTGAACAGAATTATTGTGCAAAGGGGCGAAGCTCTTCAACTTATCGCAAATTGTAGTAAATTGTAGAGAACGGAAAAATTAAAGCAAACGTCAGAATTAAGACAATTCGGATAGCACATGTGTGCGCTCTCTCTACTGACATCACAATGCATCAAATCAAGACTGCATATATGTATATGTACATATGTACATCAAAATGTATGTAACTTACTTTGCAATGTGTATGTATAAGTTTATAATATGCATATAGTACGTATTTATATACAGTGAAAGCTCGGTAATCCGGATTTAGGATGGTTCTTAAAAATTAAAACTTAACCCCTGTTTATATAAAAAAATTCAAATTAAAATTAAAATAAAATGTTATTCTACATTTATTTTAGTAAAAACAAACTAAACGTGTGTAATGCTCGTAGGTACAATACGGTGGTCCAGAATTTTTCCCCGAAGATTGAAGGCATCTCCCAAAATGTTCCTCTTACCGCAAGAGGTGCTGACACCAAATTCAACCTTTCAAAGTATATATGTATCTAGTGGGGCATTGAAAAAGTGGAGGACATTGTTTATCTGGGAACCAGCATTAACGCCTACAATAATGTCAGCGTAGCAACTGTCTTGCCAACAAGTGCTAGTGCAAGACCAAGTGGAAAAGAACTTGACCTCACTTGGTATTTCCAATTGGCGCTATTTGTTAAACTGGGCTAAAATCTTTTAAGATGTTATAGCGCCAATTAAGTAAGTAAGTTGAAAAATTATTGCAAGCTTCAGTTATCATGAGAATATAAACTTTTTATAAAAAAATCACCAATATTTATGTCAGTTTGGAAAGGATTCATTGTCAGTGGAAAACTGGAAATTGTTGTAGATAAATATGAAGAATGATAGAATACGAGATTGCGCTGATTAATCTGAATTTCGGAGTAACTTGGCTGTGACGTCACACCATATTTACCGGCGAAGAGAATGTCGACTGGCAATCAATAAACGGCGCCAGTTCTCGTTCAATAATCGATTGTGAATATTTAATCGATCAACATTCTACAACTGTTCGTTAGATGCAAATTTTTGTCGATAATGTTCCATAATACAGAAATGTGTATAAAAGGTGGTATTGTGAGTTGGGAAGGGAATGTGTTGGCGAAGAGAATTCCCACTTGTGGAGCGGAGAATAGTAAACATACTTGCATCTAAAATTACAAAATCAAGTAAAAGTTTTTCTATGAATTAAATGTATATTAATTTTTCAGCATTTCAACAGAAACCAACAAATAGAATGGAACCTTACCAATCAAGGGTACAAAAAAATTAACTTCACTTAAGCAAAAGCAATGACTTCTAAACGCAAAAAACAACAAAAAAAACCCAAATTCGACATCATGAAGTTTGAACAACTTGGGCTAGGACATATAAAACTGACTCTTGAAGACCTAGGGCCAAAATTGAACCCTACATCCGGCCTTTGCAAATCCACACACAACAATCACGATACTCCACATTCTATACAATCTTCCCATCGGTTGAAACGAAATCTTTGGTGACATAAACGCCACAAAATGTTTATCAATCAACTGTCTCTGCGAGATCCATCCGCCTAATAACCAAATTCCTAAAATGCACCAACTTATACCACTAGTATGGAGCTATACAAAACTACGACACTTAGAAATTACTATCAGAACAAAACTAAAAGCATTGTGAATAACAAATTTTTTAATTATAATACTTTGTGTTCATAAAACTTATTGTTTGATATAATGAAAATGTTAAAATATTAGTTGTTATTTGGTTCATCTGCAAGTGATCCAACTTTTCGTCGCATACGCACCATCATCTTTTGCACGAGGGCATCGTCATCTTAACACGATTCCTACAACCACTTTGTTCTAAATTCTCCAATATCTTTAACCAGATCACCTGTCTTTTTCAATATTCATTCATAGCATTCATAGCAGCTCTGAGCTATTTGGTGGATTGCAGTCGCGAGGTGCAAAATCGATGTTATTTGCATTGCACACTGTAATTTGTCTTTGGCAGATCAGCCAGAACATTGGTCTGCTGCCATAACTGTCAATAAATAGCAGAAGACGCTTTTTTGGGGCATTCATCTCGATAAACTTAGGCGTTCATCGTCCCGGCTGTGATAAAAGGGCTGGTTTTAGCGCCATAGAAACAAATGGCTTTCCAAACTATGTACATATATTTTTGGGAACTTGGACTTTAATTTCCATTTTATATTTTTAAGGATCATCTTGGCGACTTGCCGCAGTATAAAAATCGTGACCAGTAATATATTTGAAATTCTGAAAGCACTAGGTTTCGTCGTGCAAAACAATACATTTGTATTTTGTAACTTGTGATTCATACAACTGCCGGCTGCGGAAATTCGCTGTACGAGCTTTGAAACTTTTCAATGAAGCTTCGCACTTTGTTTTTTTGTACAAAAGACTGAGATTTACGTACCGATTTTGCAAAAGTACGCGACGAAACCTTCAGAATTTGCGAAAATGCGCTGAGAACCTTCCGAGCACTGCTTTCATCGCATTGACCATGCTCATCGCCGCTGCCTGGCTTTTTAGTAACTTCTATTCCTTCTTTGTATCGACTCAAATCTCTGGAAATTGTCGAGTTGTACAATTTAACATTTTTATAAATTTTACGCGCACTTGAAGCCAGATTTTTTTATAAACTTAAATATATATATATATATATATATAAGTACCTGTGAACTGATACTTCAAAATTCATCCCCAATCATTACATAAACTATGTAGGCTTAATGTCTAGCACAGCAAAATTCACTTGTAAAAATTTACTTTTATAAGATAAATAATGAAAATAAATAAATAAATAACATTCGAGATTTGAATCCGAGACACACCGGCTACGACGATCGCCTCTCAAATTCTTCCGAATCTAAAACCAAATCCAGCCATAACTTTTCGAACTATTATTATCGTATGCCACCTATAAATATGCACACACCTAGACAAAAAGACAACAGCAAATATTCGCTGCGGATTATCTCACATCCATCAAGTGATACAAATATTTTAAGTGTATTTGATTATTTGCATTTTCATTAGCGCATATTGACATAAAATTATATGAATTACTATATGACAATTTGTTTGTGCAGTGCTGTCTAATAATTATAGTTTAGTTTTATTTGTGCGATAAAGTACTCGAGCCCAGCGATAAGGTTGTTCTGTCAGATGTAATAATCGCTAACAGATGCCAATACGACTTAAATACATACATATGTACATATGTGCATAACTCATAGATGTCTTTAAATAAAAAATGTTTCAATTTTGCTTGTCTTTGCTCCCAAGTAATTACTTTAAATACACCGTGGCGACGAATTACTGTTACATTTTTCAAATCCCAATTGTGTCCTTCGCAACAAGCATAGTATACAAATTTTTGCTTTGGGTTGTTTTTTATGTCCTTACTGTTAACAACAAACTGAGTAATTAAAATAATCGTTCAATCTAAGCAAATTTACGAGGATGGATGACAACTGGAGCGGGTGATAAAACTTCATCCGAAGGGTACAAAGCCATGTGAAATTGTTAGAACTCCAGAAATGGTGAAGAAAGTATGCCAGCAATACGTCGAACTCGTTCTACTTCGGAAAGGAAAGATCGCTAGAGATATGGGTGTGCGTGTCACAAAACACTATGATACATCAAAAGGATGGCTGACCGTCAAAACTAACGCAAATTTTTACTTATAAGAGTCTTTTAAAGAAATATGTATATACTGCCATAGATCATGAATTTATTTGGCAAAGCACGACTTTGTTTCCGGCAAGATTCTATTCCACCTCACAAGGCTAGAATTGATCATAGCTGGTATAGAAGCCATCTTATTTTATTTCGTCCGATCAATGACCGTCCTTTCCCCCGGATCGGAATTCATTAGATTATGACTACATGTTGGACAAAATGGGGAACATAAAACCCTCGAAGATGGAGCAATTCAAATGACGCTAACAGAAGGTATGCGGTAAAATACCGCACGAGCCTTGCGAACCAACTGTGCTGCTTTTCCGAAACGTTTGAAGCTGACAAAAACAGAACAAGAGTGAAAGCTTCGAAATTAATGAATGAGGGGCAAAATAAGAATAATATATTTTGTTTTCAAAATCCCAAGCTGCCTTTTATTTTCCAACCAAAAATTGTGTACCAGTTATTCGTCGCCACGCTGTTTTTGTACATATGTACATACATATATAGTACATACATACATATTTACGTTACAGCATTTCCACATTTGTATGTACACATGTACTATGTGCCTATATGCATATATTGTATACACTTTTTATGGATGCTTCATTCTGAAATTATCACCAAAAATTAACAAACATTCGCGAACAGGCGACTGAGTAACAGCTGTAACTGCCACAGGTTATCAGCGCTGCAACGATCATCCAAATTAGAGGAAAAATATTTTTGCAGATAAGGTTCCGATGTGGCTCACGAAAACACTCTGTCTATTGAGGCACTTGCGCTGAGTTTGTTAATCTTAATGGTTGAGTGCTCACCAGACTTAGAACTCTACATATGTACACACACACACACACATATATTTATATATATACATACATTTATGTATTGTATGTATGAAAATCACATATTAGATCACGTTCGGAATTTTCCAAACAGAATGAACAGAATAATTGTCGATAAGGTGTGATATTTTTAGGGGGGTAACTACTGTTATCTTAACAAATCGCAAAAAACTGCTAATAACTATTGGAGCAGTTCAATTATCAAATTTGTATGAAATTATCACAGTTTTAGCTTTTGTCCGCGGCACCGCTCGCACGACATTCGGTTTCTTTATGTTATGTTTTTTCCCCCAAATGTAGAAAAAACAAAAAGAAATCTAACTACTTTATAATTGCCGATTATTGTTAGAAATTCAGCTAATCCTTGTCAAACGATAGCACCACTTAGAAATCTCATTAACAGATGGCGTTAAGAAAGTATGCAGTCTGAATCTCAATCTAATATAGAAAGTATCAAAGTAGTATTTTGCTGGTCATCCTGATTGTTATATTTATAAATCAACACCGTCGGCAAAAAAAAAAAAGTTATCAAAAATCATCGCAAATTTTTAGTCACTTGAATTAGCTACAAAACTGCATACCCGAAAATACCTCCAAAAATGGAGTTTTTCATATACATATATAAAAATACTTTCTTTTTTTAATTCCTGTTAAAAAAAACACCCCAACTGAGATGTTAAAGTTGTTAGAGCTTAGAAGGTGTGAATAAAAATATTTAACAATCGTTTTGACTTCTTTTGGGAGATTGGCTTACGAAAAACTTGAAAAACTCGGCCAAAACCAGCCGGCCGACTTATTCTTATGAGATATAATTTATATATTTGTAAAAATCTCCATTAATGTACCATTTTTTTCGCAAATCTCATTCAATTGTTTCATCCTTTGCATATTTAATAATATATGCATGTTTAAAGTGAGCTATGGGCGTGTTGTCCAAGATGAACCACTTGACACCCATATTTTAATATTTCATATACGAGTATGTACATATATTAAATTCGACTTTTTAAGCAGGTGACAACCCTCTATATGTTATAAGTCTTCTTCCCAGCGAATCGAAGAGTTTGGTTCCCATATTATCATATCTCCTATAACTTGAATTTTTCTACTAGCGGCAAATCACTAAAATATATGCAATAACCTTCTTCTCGCCGAGATGAACCATTTGACACACATATTTTAAAGTTCATATAACTCGTCATCGGCATCTGGCAATCCTCTCTAAAATATAGCTAGCTTTAAACCCTATCCTCAGCGAAACGAACCATTTGAAACTCATATTTCAATATTTCATACTTATATACTTGTGTATAATTTAATTAAAATTAACTTTTCAAACAGGTGGCAACATTCTCACCCATAAAATATACTTTACGACCTATTCTCACACCTACCAAATATGCATAAAAAATTTCTTAAAACCCGGTCGAGACGTTTCGAAGGAGATCGCCCACAAAAACCGTGGCTAGAGATTGTTATATATAAGGTTGTTATGGGGTTTTTTTATAAGGAAAAACTACTAATTTACTACGTGTAGTACAAATAAATTTGAGAGTTATACTAACGTATAGCGTTTTGTTGATTAAAAAACTGAATAAGTTTTGAATAAGCTCTAGGTATTTAGAAAAGACCTTACGTTACAACCTTGTTCGGAATTAACAACTAGCAAAAAAAAAAAATAGTAATCAATATACTAAATCAATAGGCATCGATCCATATATTCACACGTGTATATATGTATGTACAGTCAGTGTCAAAAGAAAGTGTACACCTTTTTCTTATACATTTCACTCTTTATCCCATTTTTAATTTTTTTAAAATCAATTATCATTTATACATGACTAAATATTGTTCTTAAAAGAAATTAATAGCAATCCAAAAAAGTTCTACAAAAACAAAAACAACACAAACAAAACCAAATATACTCGTACGCAGTATTTCACGCGTCAAAACAAAGTGTACAGTTACGGTAATAGGTCTTGTATATTCATTTTACGCACAAAAATTACCGTTATCCATAGTTTTTTCTTTGTAACTACTTTATTCTATTGTTATTTAGTATCCTTGTGCGGATAAAATATTTTTTGCGTTTGGAAATTAGCCGAGAGCACATCAATTTGACAATGGGTAGGCAAACTTCACTTGATGTAAGAAAATTAGTGATCAATTTTAAGAAAGAAGGAAAATCTTTACGTGAAATTGCTTCGATAATTGGAAGAAGCCATAATACAGTGAAAAAAATTATTGATAAGCAAAAAAAGTTTGGTGAATTAGAAGATCGACCACGTTTGGGTAGACCAAAGCCACTCAGTAAAACAGAAATACGATCAGTTGTGAGAGCTGTAAAGGTAGATTCAACTGTCAGTGCCGTCGAAATGTTTGAAGAAGTGGCCACAGCATCCGGACTGAACGTTAGTGCCAGCACGATCAGGCAAGCATTGCATGCTAATGTTCTCTATGGTCAAGTACCGGGGAAAACCCCACACATCTCTACACAGAACCAAAAGCGACGATTGGAATTTGCGGAAAAATATAAAACGAAGGACAAATCGTTCTGGAATAATGTAATTTTTTCTAACGAAAGCAAGTTCCAAGTTTTCGGGAAGAAAAAAAAAATAAAGTTTGGAGAAACAAAAATCAGTAGTTTAAACAGAAAACCATTACATCCACTGTAAAGCATGGTGGGGGTTCGGTGATGGTTTGGGGGTGCATGGCGCCAAAGGCATTATGCATAGCACAATGAATAAAATTATCTAAACATTTTAAAAGAGAATTTGCTCCCCAGCGTCGAGAAATTGGGCTTAGATCAATCCTGCATCTTCCAACAGGATAACGATCCCAAGCATACGGCAAGAATGATAAAGGAATGGTTACTTTACCGTACACCTAAACAGCTAGATCACCCCCCACAATCATCGGACATGAACCCCATTTAGCATCTGAGGGAACATTTGGGCAGGCAAATAAGGAAAGGGAGTAAGAATTCTTTGAAGGACATTTTACAAGATGAGTGGTTCAAAACTTCCTCGAAGCAGTGTCCAACTTAGTGTGATCAATGCCATGGAGGTTGGAAGCAGTTAACAGTGCAAAGGGAAAACAAACAAAGTATTAGCTTTGTAATTTTTTAGTTTTTCTTAAACTGTTTTGACGCGTGAAATACTGAGTATATTCGGTTTTGTTTGTGTTGTTTTTGTTTTTGTAGAATTTTTTTGGAATGCTGTTAATTTTTTTTAGGAACAATATTTGGTCATGTGTAAATGATAATTGATTTGAAAATATTCAAATTTTTTTATACTGAAATAAAGAGTGAAATGTATAAGAAATATGTGTACACTTTCTTCTGACACTGACAGTATGTATATTGTGTATTTATTTATGTATGTAAACGGCATTCGGAGGTATACCACCAATTGATATATACATACATATAAATAATGGAATTATGGCCATTTTTGCATTTGGTTTACAAACCAAAAACAACGTTATAGCATTTACGTAACTAAATCAACATCCAATTTAAAAATACTGGCATACATACATACATATGTACACAAATATATAGTTGCATTGCATATACATATAATATTTTCTATAATTTCCCATCAAACAGATTGCCAGTGAGAAACCAACAAATGAAAACGTAAAAAAGAATATAAGCAACAAATACAAATTTTTAGATAAATGTACAGTAATGAGAAACTTGGTGGCGCCTAATTGAAATGCCTGCGTTTGTACGCACACACATCCCTATTTATATAGTTCGACTTTGCGCATTAAGAAAGGTAGCTTAGGGAAGGACGAGATGTGCCGCTCAAGTGGATTAACAAACGTCCGTCCAAGTTGGAGGATAATGTAATTATCATAATCAAGAAGAACAGCCCATGACAACAAGACATGTCACCAGAAGAAAGCGAAATTCGCACATGTACAAATCAGCCGAATTAAGAAGATAAATGTGTAAGAACTTATAGAAAAAATAAGTTTTGAAGTGTCTCTGCACCAGTTAAACTTCAAAAACCTCTTAAGCCTAATATTGCCGTGGCAGGGTTGTCATACTGTCATGTTCTTTTCCATTTTTTATGGGCTGTTTGTCCTTTTCTAAAAATTTTGCACTCTGTCCCGGCAAAAGTGCAACATTTTCTACTCGCTGATTTTAATTATGTATGTAGTTTGTTTGTTAGTACAATAGTTTCGCTCAAAAGTTTCAATTTTGACACTAAATGCAAGTTATTTGTTACATTTTCATAATAAATACGTTAGAGGGGATTTATTCATAAAATCTGTATTTATGATCCGATCCGATGTGACGGTGCCACCTTGTATGAATTCGCTTTGGTTTATTTGGTTTCACTGCATTTTGACAGTTCTTTTCACAAATAAAGTGGACCGCCGAAATAATTACTATAAATACGATATTTACAAGATTAAGTTTTGATCGCGTGGTACTATTCCCCAGGTTCGACTTAGTTGTAGTCTTAGCCAAGATAAAGTTGCTACTAACTTTAGAGTCGACTTATTTATTATTTACTGTGAGGCATTGTTTTTCAAAGAATTGGAGCCAACATATTCTATTATTTCCTCATCACCGTCCTTGTGTTTATTTCAAAAAAAAAATGTTGACAAATTTTTTGTTCTTTATTTATGTAAGGATGTCATACACTTAACAATTCAAACCGCAATAATTTCTGGGTTAAATACTTATTTTTTTATTTTACTACTAGTGGGCAAGAAAATGTATCAATTTAACTACTCAACTCTGAGTTAAATAGATAAATACCCTACTCCCCTAAAAGCCGGCCTAAAGTAAACAATTCCAATTGAAAAAGTTTTCCAAACAAACGAAATTCAGTACTCAGCACGTAACAGAGAAGCAGTTGGTTCCACGTCGATTTTCATTTATCTTTTCCCCATTCCATTTTGGTAATTTCTATAGCTCACCTTTTATTTTCTTTCATTATTTCTTACTTATTTTTTCGTATATTTGTGACTGAGCAAAAAGGGGGGGCCGGAGGAATACCTAAATAAATAAGATATTTGAAGCCGCAAACACTAGAAACCCGTTTTGCTTATTTGGTCCACATGTTGGCGTTATTATTATTTTTTTGAGTACTAAATTTCACATGCAAACGATGAATGCGTGCAAAACTCGTGAACGAAAAACGGCACTGATTAAAAAGATCACCAACGGCAAACATACCATACACACAAACTGAAGTAAAACGTACTCGTTAAGTTTACAATTAGACAATGAAATAAAAAAAAAATATGCTGATGATTGCCGGCTGTCGGCAGGGAGTTCATAAACAAGGCGGGATTGACGGAATGTGTGTCATTCCAACTAAAGTAACGACACAAAGAAATCATATACATATGTTTACACATACGAGTATATGTACATATTTACCTATACTGTTCCTCAGGCGACAAATCTGTACCAAACTAAAGAAGAGGAGTTTTCTTTTCTTTTTCCATTCCATAGCATAGTATTCTTTATTTGCAAATTGAGATTGTAGAGCAAAACTTTTTACTATTGTAAATATTTTTATTTTGTTTTTATACTTTATATTATATTTGGCACCACATTAACCTATACGTTTTCCTTTTACTTAATTATCGTAAGTAAATATTATTAACAAACAAAAAGAGTTGAGCTTTTCCAAATATTTCTTATCTTCGTTGATAAAATAGTTAAAAACAAAAACAACTAAGAAATACGTTTTAATGGATGGTAGACCTAAAAAGTCTAAGCAATGCTTTTACATTTCGCATGCGTAATATGAAAATTATATTACCTTCCAAGTAAATATTTCAGGATCGACAATATTTATTTCCCTAATTTCATTTAACTTTTGGACAATGGAATGATCTAACTTTTTTATTTAAAATATATTCTCTCTACTCTCTATTTACTCTTCACCTATTGTAGTTTAGTCAAGCTAAGAAGTCTATTAGACATTAATGTACAGGTGAATCTAAAAAACAAAAAGAATCACAGTTACCGTAAAAAAAAACACATAGCAAACAGGTCCCACTAGCGATCCGGATAACTATGTAGTGCCCTAATTGACGAAACAAACGCATGTACATAAGTAAGAGCGAATCCTACAGGCAGCCTGCAATTTTGTTCCAAGAAACAGCCTAAAAATAATATGCGGTAAAATTTCTATACAATAAAATCCCGGTAAAGAAACTTATTTACATAGAAAACCTTTAAGCAAAAATTATAAGAAAAGTTAGAAAATCTTATTGTGCACTCATACATTTGTATTTGGTTGGAGGATTAAAGTCTATATCCAGATTTGCAAAAGGATATGTGTAGATATGTAGATTGTACAGCACACAACAATACGTACATTCAAAGTGTTTCATTGAATTGGACTGGGACTTTTGCTGAAGATTGCTAATCTTAGCTTTATTACTTCATGTTCAGTAAGCGAATTTGTACAAAAGCTGTTATGATTCATTTTCATTATTTTATTAAAAATATGAAAGAATTTTATTGTTATCAAAATATATGTGTACAATATTGAAATACTTTCTAACTCTTCAAAATAATATCATTTTGCTTTAAAGCAACTTAACTCTTCGAGGAAGGGACGCATATAATTTCTGAATGCTTTCAATTCGAATTTAATTTCAGGCTTTACGAGTCATGACGCCGGCGAAACAACATTCTACGTATGTACGTTTGTAAGAAAAGTAAAATAAATTATTCCTTTGGATTAGCAGTTGGCTGGCTAGTTCAGTAATACTTACAGTTCTATTTCTACTGAGAATACGAACCAGAGCCCCTTCGCCACGTTGAATTATTATTGTTTTACGCCCTAAAACTCTTCTATTGAACATCGGGCCATATCCATTATATATGTATTTATACATCTCAATTCTCATTTTTTACTATTTCATTTAACTAAATTCGATTTTTCAAACATAGAATTTTTAAAAACTAATTGATTATTCATTATTTTAGACGTTTGTTTTTGTTCGGTTCGACCCTGAAAATCGGTTGTTCCGTCGTTCTCTACTTGTTTCTTCTGTCTTTTAGTAGTATCCTTTTCCTTCTGAAAAATCAATGCAATGCAGTTTTTTTTATTATTTTTCCTCGTGTATTACAATAGCATATGGTGATTATTTTATCCACCTCAACTGCACTATAGCACGAAATATTTGCCTGCTGCCACTATACGCCAACAACAATACAGGTCGTATTTTCTTTCCAGGATCCCTTGATTTATGTTTTGCATATTTAACAGTTTTCTTGTTCCGGCATTGCAAGGCCTAGCGAATCACCACTATGTAATATGTGCGAGTATCTTATTCCATCTGGTCTTCCACAACTACATACATATTATCCACTTTACACGAACATCAATAATAAAACTGCCAATCCAAAAAAAAAAAAAACCAATCTTAAACAAAAAAGAACATTTGTCCAATCGTATGACCATCGCCAAAATATTTGGCTCTTAGGCTGCACGTAGGCAACACGTTTACAGTAGTGCAGGTGGTCATCGGTGAATTGTGAAAGTACAAACAGTGGAGAAAAATGAGGAAATAACACAAAGCATTCACGTAATTTCAGCTTTTAATATTTCAAAATTTCATTGTAATTTTTCAAATCACGTTTTTCTTACACATGTATAGAATTTCAAAGAAATTACTAACCAGAGAGCAAGGCTAACGATATGTAGTGTTGAAGTTATTTATGTATGTAGGACGGTTTATAAAAAGCCCGCCATTAGCAGTGATGAAATAGCACGCATTAATTTATTTTTATTATTTATGTACATATGTACATATGATATGTGGACGAGCCTCCAATAGAACTGCATTGACTGTTGGATGGTTTTGCGTAAATTACATTGTAAAATATTTGATATAAAATGTATGTATGTATGTATGTAAATGTTTTGCAGAATTTGGGAATTCCTACCCTGATTTTAGCTGGCTCCCCTTTTTAATTAATTGCTATGTACGAATAATAATTTCACCAGCATATTCAGATATTTAGCTAAGAAATTTCTTTAATTATTTGCGAAATATACCAGCGCCGATTTAAATAGTTACTCAAAGTGCATGTGAGAGACAAAAGCTTCACGTGCGAACGAGCTAAAAATCACGTACTCAGCCTCAGAGCGCACTGCCTAAATGGCAATCGATTGCAGGCACCCAGCGACAACAACGACTAAGTACCGGCTGGATGAGCAGCAATACAGCAATGAAGTAATATAAATGGAAACGAAGTCATGTATGGAAAGTTATTGTTTGAACAGCTACAAACTCCAAGTCACTTGCCTCCGGTCAACATGGGCTGCGACTGTCATTTTAGGCAATACATTTGTCAGCGATACTCGTTACAGTCAATGTTGACACAATAAACCCAAAAACTATTCGGGGGCTACGTGCGCACACGCCAGGTGTCTATGGATAATTAGGTAGGTACATGCAGACTTAGATAGATACAGTGTTCGGCAGATGTAGAAGTAACGTCACATGGAGTTCAGGAGATTGCCGAAACGCATACACTATGTCTGTAAATTATAATAAAATAGAAACGAAAAGATGCAAATGTATGTTACTACTATATACTCTTGCAAGCAAAACCGTACGCGAACGTCTAATAACTCAAGTACGATCATTGGAGGTCTTTCACTCATTCCATCCTCATTACCACCTCAGCAATGCGTCACAGTAAAATTATGAATATAAAAATGTATTTACCTATTCATCATATAAACAAATATATTGTCAGTTGCCAAAGACTTTATAAACGGTGATTCATTTGGAGGTTATTTTTGTATCTTTACAAAAAAATTAATTTTCTCGATTGAGCTTTATTATTACTTTATGTAAAAGAAATATTATTATTTTATTTACTGTTTATAGATTATTTCTCTGAAGATTTCATCCGAAAGTTCCAATATACGATGGCGATGATGAGCTTCACCGCTGAACAATATTTTTACCGAAAATAGTGGATCTTCTTCTTCCAGGTTTTCAAGAGCCCAAAGCCTAAGTTGTTCCATGATATGAATAAAAATATTGTAACAGTTTCACAGACGCACGCGTCATCTATCATAAAACCCCTACTGAAAAATCGTATTTAAATGAATCACCCATTAAAAAGGTTCACTCAATCACTCTTTTATTGATTGAGCGGTTATATCAAACCTGTTGGTGTAAACGGAGTTTATATTAAAAAAAAACTCTACCTGAGATACCTACGCTAAGATACGTGAAGCGCTCTTTATGTAAAGCTTCAACGGTCGGTAGATCTTCCTCTTAAGAAAAGGCAGGCAGAAAGAAAATGAAATAGGTAAATAAAAAAGTGCCGGCCGGCGTTTCAAAAACTATAAAACGGCACTGAAACCGGTTTTCATAAAAGAATAACGACAAAAGACTGAAAACGGACATATCAAAACAAAAACAATCGAGAAGCACCGCGGAGATAGAAGAAAGTATCGATATGGAGAGTTGTCATTTTTAATATCATGTTCGTCTATTTTTTGTATACATTATGCCTGCGGTCAACTACATCTTACTACTGAACGTACATGTACACTCTTGCAGAGATTTACGCTTAAAAATTATTCAAATTAGGAGGCAGACCTTAAACCGGACAGACAATGTTATACACAAAAATGTTGTGGAATTAGTGTCAGAACTGGCAGGAGGCGTCTTCAAGAGTTCATACTTTCTGGTAGACGACCAGAATCACAGCGAAATGATATCGCGATGTTTTCCTTATAGCATATGCGTTTTATTAATGGGATTATAACAGCTAATTTTTTTAAAGACGTTGTAATAAGTGCAATCATTTCAATTTTAGATGAACAATATGAACATGTCTTTATATTTATGGTTAAAAATAGATAGGTTGGCCAGGGGGGGGACTCTCCCGAAACGAAACGTAGAACAGCTAACGTGAATATGATAAATTGAAATAAGCAGAACCAAATAGAAACTTGAAAAATACGAAGTGGAATATAAAATAAATATTGAAAATGAATTGGCTATAAAACTGCATACCCGAAAAGTTTCTAAAAATTCGGATTAAAAAGTTTGGAGATTTGATGAACTATTGTGCATTTCGTAAAAGTTTGAAACTTTTATTTACTTGATTTGTGTTGTAAATGACTGCATTTCTATAAAAAATTAATAAAAACAAAATCCAATATCACATGTCCATCACTGTACATATTACTCGTATACATATGTACATACATATGTACATACATATATACTTTTTAAAAATTAATTGTTTCAGTACACAAATACATACAATTTAATTCGTTGTACATTTTTACTTTGGGAGAATTTAATTATATAGCTTTACTTCATTGCTATTTAAACTCTATCACTATCATTAGCAATTTAAATTAACCATTGTTTTGCTCTTCTAATTTGCACTTGCAAATTTTGTATGCACATTAACAAAAAAAAAATAGTACATTGTGACAATTTAGTGCAAAAACACTGTTGTAAAAACACTGGTAATGTACAGAAAAAACGAGAGGATGAATACAAAGCTGAAAAGAGAAAATAAAGCACAGAATAAGCAGCGGCAATCAAGTGAGATTGCTCGATGCCAAGCATACCACAATTTGACAAAGCATCGCAATTTATTAAGCAATTAATGCCATCACCGTTTGGTATCATAATCAAATGATTATCTAAATAAAGTTCAGACCCATGACGCAAAGAACGACAGCAACGCTGGCGGCAGCAACAGTGGCAATCAAAAAATATAATACTAATACTTATAGATTCAAATATCAGCAGAAAACATCAATAACTCAGCACACGAAGTAGCGGGAGGTGAAAGGAAAGAGACGCAACGCACGAGGCAACTAGAATGAAAGTGCAGAATGTCTCCGCTAGAATTTAGGCAATTACTTGGGTTGGGTTTGACTATAGAAATTGGCATACAACAATTGCTCAAGCGGCAAAATAATAAAAATTAATCAAAATTGAATGTATGACAATCAACATGCACTGCAATGAAAGAAGAGCAAACATCGAACAAAAAGGAAAATAATTGCAGAAAACAAATAAAGAGGGACAAAACCAGTAAACAGGATTGTGCGAATCGACAGTTTTTCGAATTTCCTTATTTTTTTCACGGGTTGTCTTTGAACAACTCTCCACTATACACAATCAGCGGTGTTTTTCTGCTCTTCCACCAGTTGCTCCTTGACTCTTGCAGTGTTTATTTGAACGAGTGGATTTCTGTATTCGAGTGCCATATAAAAAGAGGTGACAAAGCGATTTGTAGTATTTATCGTTTTCCAGTTGCTTACTCTGAATTTGTAGAATGAGGGTGATAATCCTTACCATCAAACATATCATTATACTCGTACAAGTATGTATCGTACAATGGATGGTGAGCAAATTGAAAGTTATTTTCGGTAAACTTTGTACAATCCGATACAAACATCGTTGGCATTGATTTACAATGATGTTTACGCTTTGTAAACAAATAAGTAGAACATACTTGATGCTGTTTGTAGAAAAGATTGTATTGTATACACTAAGCTACGTTTGGATGGTTTCCTTTCTTTCAAAAAAATGTTTTAAGCAGTTGTAAGAATCAAAGAATATGTTAGCTACGTTAGTTTATTTTATATGTTTGATAAAACTTTTATAATGTAATAATACATCATATTGTTCATATATATATATAATATGAAGAAATTACCGAAGAAGAAACTATTGAACAAGATCTGAAGACATGCATAAGTGTTTTGCAATCAAGGAACAAATAAGTCTACAATACTCGTACGAAGATCATTTAAACATACATAGTAGAGTAAAGAAAGTTTTGGTACAAACTGATCAGATGATTTTCTTGACCAGAATTCGGAACTTTCGCTGATAGAAGACCAGAAAGAACATAATGATATACCCATCTTATCAACCAGCATTCGCAAGAGTAGCAACAGTGCCAAAATAGTTTCCAAACTCCATTAAACAAAGGCCAAGAGTGCCCATCACTTTTGAGGATAGCCCGGATTTATATTTATAGTTGTTAAATAACAATTTTTGAAGTTTATAAAGCACTTCATACTTAAAACATAATATATGTAGCTGAAAGCACTTAATTTTCAATTAGTTTTTGAATGTTTAAAATCAAAAATAATAAAATATAAGTCAGATAAACTAAATATGATTTTCTTAATTTTTTTCAATATAAATATTATCAACACAATAACCAACACAAAAACATGCATTTAGCTTTGTTTGTTTTTATTTTTTTATTTTTTATTTATTTACACGTATTTTTCCTCGGGTATAACACCGGGTTAAAATTTAGTGCAATTAGTGTCAACGTTTCATTTCAGCTAATTGACATATTGTAGTACCATTCGTCATTTACATTTTTCAAGTATTGCAATTGGAATTTCAACTCATGTCAACTCAAGCCAACTGTGTCTATGGCGGGAAAAAATATGCACTTTGTTCACTAAAAGCCCACAATTCAACCATTTTCTTAAAAAAAAAAATGTTTTTGCTCCCTCTAATTAAGCTAACTATAAGTATATGTATTGTAAAATTTTATTATCCATTTGTATGTACATCGATGTGGGATGCATTTTAAGGAACATAAATATAAAGAACAGCAGTTAGCCAGACGCAAATATTTTAGTGGATATCAAACAAAAGCAAAAATAAAACAAACAAATATTGTTTCCAAAAAAAATGAATAATTTACAATCATCACGCAGGGCTAATAAAAATTAAAACACCAAAAAAACACTGTCCAAGCAAACATTGT
The DNA here is from genome assembly GCA_951828415.1 of Anomoia purmunda. Classification (NCBI taxonomy): domain Eukaryota; kingdom Metazoa; phylum Arthropoda; class Insecta; order Diptera; family Tephritidae; genus Anomoia; species Anomoia purmunda. Next base: position 203,035,314 of record OX639993.1, read on the forward strand.
TCAATCGCCTGACTAACAACGGACGAAGCGCTCTATTCGAATCAACATACACACAGACACACTTACGTATAAATACACCCATCGCAAAAAAAAACGCCTTAACACAGTACATATCAAATACTAATAATAATAATATTATCTTGGCGCTTACATCATAATATACTTAGCTTGATGTTTGGCCGATTTTCTTCTATAATTTGTGGTGAGCGTCAAAGTTTTACGCCGACTACGAACGGCTAATGATTTTTGTTAAAAAAAATGTATACCAGAAATACACTCGGAGTTTTGCCATTGCCACTTGAGGGGCGGCCGCTGCTGGAGAAAAGATTTTCTATAATTTTTAATGTATCACATACTAGTCTTCCTAAAAATTGTGATATATCGATTGCAAGAAATTAAAAGATAACATTTGGATAGAAAACGAGACGTTGTTTATGTTTCTATGATTGATGTGTTTCCGTAAGGCAGAGGGTTAGAAAACGATTAGAGAAACTGTCGAGAACTATGGCATTATATACAAAAAGGGGGCTTAGTTCTCCATATCGATAAAAAAAAATTTAATAAATAATAAATTGATATAAGATGTAAATTAATTATAAACAATGAATTGTACCTATTGGTGCTTTGATTATTTTTTATAATTTTGGTGTGCTTTACTTATTTTTCTAAGGATTAGAGAAATATTAGAGAACGACATTAGAATTCTAACATAAAATCAAATGCTTCTTTAACGTTGGAGACTGTGTTTGATATATTTTAAAGAAAATCTTTGAGGTTCGTTTTTTTGTTGCGATGAGTGTATATACGATTTTTGCTTTGACTAAATGACCTTCAGCTCACAACGCGTGCTTTTAAGTGAAAGATATTAAAATTTGGAATAGCAATAAAGTGTGAATTACGAACTAACTAATATATTAAAGAACAGTAACGATTGAAGGAACTAAATAGATAAGTACGGGGAAAAAGTCGAAATTGTTGGGAAGATTGTCAAAGATTACTTAGCAATACATACAAAGATGGCATACAGTACACAGTGTGTTTCACAAATCAGATTTGCCAAACATATTTGGTAGGCAGAGTGTGATAAATCAGCCACACTGCAAAAACCCCATTTGACTGAAGCGCATATTCAAAAACGATTAGCATTGGCAAGAGAGAATTTGGAATGTGATTGGATCAAAGTTATATTTACAGATTTACAGATGAATCATATTTCGTTGTTTGCAACTACTGGAATAAAGTTTGATTTGGTAAATGCACTAAATTTTTTTCAGCGGTCGGTCAAACACCATGCCGAGGTCTATGTTTATGGATACTTTTCTGAAAAGGCGCTCGGTACTTTGACCACCTTTATGATCAAATTGTATGAAAAATGATTGGAGCCTTCAAGACCACAATGACTCAAAACGCCAAAGTTGACTATGCATAGAAAACATGCAGAAAAAGGAATGCAACAACTTGATTGGCCTTAACAAAATCTGGATGCAAACCCAATTGATAATGTGTGGGCTATAATGGAAACAAAGATTCGAGGTAAAATGTCTACAACAAAACTTGCTAGAGCGCTAAAATAAATTTGGAGGGATTTGTCTAGAAAACGATGTCAAGCTATTATAGACGGGAATGGCGAGTGATTGGCATATTAACTACAGTGTTCAGTAGGTATTGGAATATGTAACAAAAAAAGTGTAACAAATTTCATACACTTTTTCTTTAAATTTTTAATTTTGTGAAACACACTGTATGAATAAAAAATAAGGGTGTTAATAGAAAGTAAATCTATTTATATTTTTAAGTACATACATTCTTCAAAATCCTTTGCATAGTACCTTTTATGAAATCGATACTTTGTTTAACATGCACCGCCTTAGCTTAACATCCTTTGCCTACATTTAGGAGTCCCAGAACATTTTTACTTTGAAATGTAAACGCACGCGTTAGAAATAAATGAATGACTTTTGTTGGTAGGGCGAAAAATATACGGCGACATTTGTAAAAATTTAATGGCTCTCGAAACATTGAGACGTAATGGAAAAAATAAACTCTTTAATCGAGAGTAGCAATTCGATGAAGGATTTTTATTAGGTAAATTTTATTGTAATTTTATAACTTCTTTGTAAGGTTATTCATTAAAATGAGAGCCCATTAAGGCAGCAACTTCAGTGGTGACGCCGACTTCGGTTGATTGGCATTATATATAATTTATATGGTATTCTAATATTTTTCAATAAGTTCGAGGGTTAGATGACTGCAATTTGGCGGAATTAGTTATCCAATCCCATTCCTACTGAATATTTTATTCAATTTCTAATCTGGGTTCAAACTGATTTGGGACCAAAGCAAATTAACACTAATGCACTGCGTTTTTATAAGTTATCTCATTTTGCATATATTATTTGCTTTTTATTAGGTCAAATTTGAAGTCAAATATTGACATACAATTTTTTTATATAATTCGATTTTAAACCTTTGGCCAAATGAAAACCAAGATTTGTAGGTTTTCTCTAACCTGATTTTTACTTCGAGAAAAATTAGAAAACTCCATTAAAATTTGAATGCGATATCAACTTTTCTCTCTAAGTTTAAAAAAAATGTGTGATGGGGTGTCTTTGGTTATACTCTGTGATTCAAACTAAAGGCATATTTTGAATATTGTTGATTGACTTAGAAGGTGTGCACTTTATGAATAATAGATTATGTTTGCCAAAGATTCCTCGGGCACACGCGATGAAATTGTCGATGGAAAAGTAGTAAGCAACACAGACCAAGTCATGGGTATCAACTAGCATTTAGAAATATAAGTATACTTACGAGTATCTTACGTCGCCTGCCGTAGGCGAGTGTGTGGCGCGTACCTATGTATGTATGTACTTCACTCGGAGTTCAAACAAATCTCAGCAAAGGTAAGTAACAACAGAAATTATAGAAAATTTTTTTCTAATAGCGTACGCCCATAAACAGGCAATACCAAACCTCTGAATTTTCTGTCATGAAAAAACTTCTCACAAAAATCACAAATTTGTCAAGCTATATGGTGCCAAATTATTGTTATTATTATTATTATTTTTATTTTTATTATTAGTATTATTATACACATCTTGTCCAAGATGGGTCAGTCTAAGATATTTAATATTCTTATAGTTGTTTATACCTTTTCTTACAGCAGAAATCAAGTTCCAAGTATATATTGCTTTCACGAAGAATAGTCTAGTCGAAAAAACAGAGTAATATTAGGGTTAGGTTAAGGATTCAATGAGACATCCTTCGAGATATACAGTATGTTGTTAACATAAATCGATATTGAAATCCGTTAACGGTAAGCACATTTCCAGCTGCAATGGCACGCGTTCAAATGGAAATGTGCTTCATCTGACCAGATGAGTTTTACAATATATCTAACAGGTCTCCATAATAGGAATTTTTGTTCGGTTTCGTGAAAGTATATGGTCCTTACCATTTTTTTATCATCGCCAATGGTGTTGCTCAAAAACAGCTGTCACAACAAAACTATGTACATATTTGATAAATCACTCAGGAAGTTAGAGTGTAATCTTTTGAGAGATCGTTCTTGACAGGCAAACCATTTGCATTCGAGATGTAGCGCCATCAGTTTTAATTTTCGTATACTTATCTAACCACCCTCCTAGCTCTATCAAAACATTTTCAGCAGAGTGTTTCTCACATATTTGCACTCAATAACAACTTATTAGATGTATAACTACATAGTTATAGTAGAGGATCACGTTTGTGTTTTCTAAATTTACACGTCACATGTATCACCGCATCAATCAGAATATACACAACGTCATAAATATAAAGCCAAAAATTTGGCAACCGAAAAAACAAAACATTAAATTCTAATTACTCACATATACCGTCGTATATACCCTCATATATATGTACATACATATGTATGAAAAAACACAAAATAATAAAATCAGCGTTTAAGGGTGCTGCCTGCAATACAAAAAGACTACTCTAGATGATGGCTACTAACTATTAGCTGATCTATTCAAGCAAAAAGCATCAAGTAAATAGCTTACGTGACCTGGCTCAATGCCAAGGTAAGGCGAGTGGCAACGACGCATTCGCATACTTCTCATATGTATGTATGTATGTATGTGTGTATCTGTCGTTTTATTCAAGTTTGTGGGCTTTGGTCGTAATCCCGTAGAAATCCATTTGTTAGACAAATTAATGGGAAAATGTGCAAAAGAATTTTTTGTTTTTTCTTTTCATTTTGTTTTATTGATATTAAAATGTTTTAACAATAAAAAGAAAAGAATTTTTTGAAAAATAAGATGAAATTAAAGCTAACGGAGGGTTTCACAAAAATTTCCGAAACCAAAATCTAAGCTTCTCGTGCGAGCCTTTTCATCAAAACATATTTTTATCTTTTTCCAAAAGTTTGTCTTGATAAATTCATATACTAAAACTGTTTTTCAATTAATAACAAACATATTCATACACTCACTCACGCACACACTCTCACATTTATTATATATCCTATTAATACACCAATTCAGTACAACAAAAAAAAATTAAGTAAATAAGTAAAACAATCAAAAACAGAGCTGTTTTCGGTTCTGGCAAAGCCTTTATACCTTTCATGAATTTAAAAAAAACTTAAATTTATTACTACATTTTTAGAGTAAAAATATTGAATTCTAAAACACTGTATATTTTTCGTATATGAAATAAAACATAATAAAATAAATTGTTTAATAGTAAGACCTCGTATCATTGGGATCTATACTTTATAGAGTACCGAAATAGATAATTTCCTTAGAAGTTTTTGTATGATTAATAAGTAAAAACCTCGTAAAATATTTAGCGTTAAGCTGTCTAATTAAAGGATCTCATATCTGAGCAATCAGCCGTATGACACCTTCTACATGTTATTTGATTTTCATTGTACACTTTCATTGTACACTTTCATTCATTTCATCTTCATGAAAGGTATAACAAAAAAGCATGATGCAAATTGTTGTATCTACTTTCCTATTTTATGGTCCAAGTCATATGAGCAAGTTAATGATTTGCATGGGCGTGAATGAAAATTGCGAAAACGACAAGGAAGTTATAAAACAAAGAGTAAAAAATTTTCAAAAGCAAATAAATATAGTTGACATTGTTTACAAAATATGCTGATTGAAGTCACATGAATATGAATGGCTCACATGTGGCCGGGGCAGCAAACGAAAAAATGAATAACAAAGACGATGCATTCATGCGAGTGCACAAACTGAAATGACATGAGTGTGCCCATTGCTGATTTCAAAATGTCGCTAAAACTGTTGTCCAATGTTTTTGACGTTATTACTAAAGAACGGCCGAGCTTCAGCTTCAGTTATGTTCGGCCACCAAAGTTCGGTTCGGTTTCGGTTCGGTTTTGATCAAATAAATACTGATTTTGGCCGAACATTGCTCGTTCCCGTTTTAAACAAAAATAGTTAATATCGTAAAATGAAAAATGCGATTCACCATTTCAAAACTTTACCAGAAAATGGTTGCGATAATGTAATTCGCAACCTGATTGTGCAGCTCCTTGGTGAGAAATAAATACTAAAATCAAAATCACAGCTAAAAAAAAAAGCTAAGGATAATGAAAACAAATCAAACCTCCGTACAAAAAACTACATACTGAAGATATCTGACAGTACTTTACGATATGTTTGATAGTTGGAAAATTAGTTTCTTTTTTTTCATAAATAGATCTTGAAATTTTCTGAGCTATTTTAAACTATTTTGAACTATTTTAAATTTAAAGAGCAGTAAAAAGTTTTTCATTTTCATATGTGTATAATATATCAAAATATACGATGTCATCAGTGGACGGCTCCCTCCTTGTTGTCCATGGAACGCATAGAGAAACTTTCTTCCTTACTTGAGTATGACCAAGTTGTCTTTCAATTACTAATAATAAAGATAAAAAAATTGTTTGTTAAATGTCATTCATTTAATTCATGATTTTTTTGTATAACAAATTTGTTGGTCCTAAATTTAAAATTTACGAATGAGAACTGGAGCGGTATCGAGCTATGATTTTTGTTTACTTTGCGTCACAATTGAATAGAATATTGACTGTGGAGTTATTATTATTTACATATATAAAATCATTTGTTTATGTGAAAACCCCGGTAACTTTGGCTGTATCCATGTACGCTCTAGCTGCATAAGAGTAGTTTTCTAATAAGCCCAATTTGCAATTTTAAATTATGTATCTCACACTATTTTATTTAAATTAAAAATCATCGACCTAAAAGAAAAAACCTCTTAGAAGGGTACGTAAGTAATAGAAAATTTCGGTCTTTCATTTACAGGCAAATTATCAGCACACAGATACAGAAATCACCAACTGTTTCACAACCTAACGGCCCATCTATCAAGTTGTTGCAAATGAACACTCCCGTATAGCAATATCTAGATTGACGAGGAGAGCTGGTATTGTTTGTTTTAACTGGTCGGTAGAGAAAGCTACCAAATGCTTATTGACTGCTTTCAGATGTTCACAACAGCAAGGAAACCCGTCCATCACTCGACTACACTCACTAGCCCACCACTCACCGACTATCAAAGAGGAACTCTTCTCCTGTCATTGGCCTTCTTTTTGTTTTTGTTTTTTTAAGGCAAAGGAAAAAACATGTCCTATCATAAAATTTTCGATTGGTATGGGTTTGCACGTGTAGAGAAGTAAAAGCAGCTGTGGGAAATATACGACCAGTGGGTATACAGACAATTTCTATGTATGTACATACGTAAGCATTTTTACACAGCTGATGAGAAAAACTGTAGTTAGTCGCCTAAATATCACACTACTTATTATTTCGACTCTCTTTCCTACGCTCGTATTGTGCACGATTTTTACATTTCGATTTTATGGCCTAAATTTAGGCGCATGGCCATAAAAAGCTCTCCGAAGAATGTGAGTGTGATTAAGCGAGCTACTACCATCTCACTGAGCATGCGGCTTCTCTAGAGCCTTAACCTTGGGCATTGCTCTTGAGCCGCTTTTATTTGTTTGCTTTGCTTGCTCTGCCTGCTCCGCCTGCCATGAAGTGGGCCAACATTTATGGAATAGAGTGTGGCTGATGTAGGCTGTTGTGCATGTACATGATATTTTTATGTGAACGTGTCTGCGTTTTTTTTTTTTTTGTAGGCTGAACTTTCACTTTCTAGAGGCAGTGACATCGTAACGAGAACGCTGTATGTATCCATGGATGCACCTACATAGAATGCCTATGCCACTCTACATGTATATGTATGTATATGTATTATGCATACAAAGAAACCAGTAGTAGGTCGCACGGAAGCCGAATAAACCACGAGCCATATCATCAACTACCTACCACCAACCAAAACGAAAGTGAAAATGAAAGAAAGCTAAGGATTGACGAAATTAACCCAAACATCTATGTGCGTAGATATATACCTTTAATTTCGTATTAGCTTTATATACATATATTTTGGATAACCTTGGCATGTCAAGCTAAAAAAAAAAAATTGAAGACGACGTAGTATTGGGTCAATGAAACACGATGATACGAATATGACAAATTCTAGCGTATTAAATAAAATAATTATACTTCAGATAAACTCTTTACCTATGAAAAATTTAGTAGATATTTCTAGCAAGCTACTTTCATAAAGATACACACAAATACCATGAAATTTTCCTCATGTTGGTTTTAGGGTCAATTAACGTCAACAAATTTTTACTTGCTGCTTCCTTTCGCATAATCGTCTGCTCTTCCATTTTTTTGTTGTTGTCAGAATTAAGCACGAAATAACGGGTGAGGAGAAAAGAACACTCAGACTACATACTGACCAAAGTACTGTTTTAATTCGGTTTCCTTTTAATCTGTATTAAATCTACATGACTTACAATTGAAGGTAAATCCAAGCAGACTGTTGGGTCACTGCCAAAAGTAAAGACAGGAAAGAGAATTAGGGTTGCCACGTATGCCAATCACAATCAGATGTTTTCAGCATGGAAAATTATCAGTCATCGCTTCTACAAGTTTTTTGCAGTTCCATCTGCTCAATGCAAGCAGATACTTAGCTAGACCGACCTTCTGGGAATCCTGCAAGACCTCAACTCCCCCCAAGAAATGCATAGCCCTCTCATTACTACGTTTGTCCGGGTACCTAGATTAAACAAACTCGTTATGTTGACCAATATATTTAATTTACTTTGACAGCAGACTAGATAGCACTACACATGACACACGAACTCCAGTGTTTTTACATATTTTCCATCAAATAGTTCATAGCATTGCGAATTGAGAATATTGCGGTTCATAATGGTCTTTAGATTTATAAAAAAAATTGGAATATTCAAATATCTGAATACCACCGGTGAAAGTTTATGGCTTATATTGTCGAGTACATCTTCTAAATGGGCCTTTTCGGCCGGAAAATTCTTACAATCTATTATGTATTTTGATAGTCGAGAAATCGAGAAACCGAGTTGTCGATACAATACGTACAATACTGCACAGACACAGTATAATTAAATTGAGTATCTCCATCTCGATCCTCGCGAGAAATTGCTTCTCAGCAGAGCAATCTCGAGAAATCGAAGGCTCTAGTTTATATCCTTTTTATTATAAAAAAACATTGCAAATATTATAATTCTAATATCAAACAACGTTGTTCGACTAAAACAAGTATTATTTATTAACTTCTATAGTTTTTGTAACAAAGTAATTGACGCTGATATTTTAAAAGCAAAAAGGTTGATAAATGAAAGTTAAAGAAGGCGAGCGTTCTCTTATTTTGTATTCATTAAAAACATGTCGAACCTGACTATTATCCCGTTTGTACTATTTGTACGTCCCTCGTGTTAACGTATTTTAATCATTTTCACCAAAATTCCTAACCATTCCTGAGTTTTCTTTAATTGCCAAACGTTTATTTTATGAACGAGAATCGCAAAAATAGATAGCGCGTTTAACTTTTCTCTTTTGATTTCCTTTTCGGAGTTATGGAGAAACCCTGCCTCAGAAATTCTTGTAGCAAATTTAATAGCGAAAAACGCGTGCAAACTAAATGATAACGCATACAAGCGCACAAAGCAATAAAATGCAAAAGAATAAATATAGCTGCGAGAAAAACAAGGACACATCGAAATTCTACGTAAGCAAAATACAGTCCCATACATATGTACATAGTAGGCGCCATCTTTTCAGGTGTTATGAGAAGAGGCATAAACTTTGGCGGACCCACTGACTCACTTGACAGATACGAGTAGGTAGTCACTAATAGCGTGGGGTAACAGTTAGATTAGTAGCAAGGCAACCACCTTACAAAGGACTTCAACTTCATTTATAGCCGCCCCTCAGATTAACTAAATTTTTTCGGATTAGAAATCACCTGCGCACTTGTAGTTCGATAAGTGATTTAAATTTTCCCAAATGACATTTAGCGAATCACTGTGTATATATTTTTATTTAGATAATTAAAGTTGTTCGTGACTAATTGGCATATCTGTTATATTAGTTGTGTCATTTCGACAGTTTCACTTTTGGACCTGTTTTAATTTAATTTTCAGCAATCCGCTTAAATTCCAGGTAAATAATTTGGAATACAATTTTAAACATAAACCACAATGGTGTACATCTTTTATGCAAAATCTTTCTTATCGAAGGTACAATACATTAACTTAAAAATTGTATAAATGTTATTTTTTCTTTATAACAGCATTGATCATTAAGAGGAATTAAATTTTACACAGACTTTCTACACTCCTCTAGTCAATCAACATCAACTTCAATTCAAGAATTCTTTATATGCATTCCAAATTATTATCAAACTCGTTAAATGTATGCGTATTCGATGACAAACCATCTGAGTAGACAATTCATTGCAAGTATACAAAGTGTAACAGATGTTTTAGAAAAAAAGAAAGGCAGAAATAACGAGCGGGAATAAACTTTAAAAAAAATATACAAACAAAAATTGTAAGCCCGCGAATATTATGTTTATGGATAAAAAATTAAAGAGAAACTGGGGTCGTGCAACTCATACGGTATGGCTAATGTTCTACAGTTGACTTGGGAAAATTCGTGTTTAGCCTTGCAGACAGCATCAGCACAAAACGAGTAGAGTCATAACTTTTCCAAGCGTTTTCACATGCAATAAAATTTTAAATTACTTTCGAAATGACAAACAAAAAGGCAACATGTTTACAAAAGCTATTTTGAAGAGAATATGAGCATAAAAATTAATGATATTCGTATATGAAGAATTTGATGATGAAAATGCACCGAAAGTTAAGTGCAGTTGGGGACGGCAGTTCAAGTTGTAAATAAATTCGTGGAGGTACTAGCTGTTTTTTTTATCGATTTATCATTATATTTTCATAGCTTCCCTTGATTTTATGTAGCAGACCATATCGAGCTACTGGCCAGCTACAATGAAATTTGTATGCTTGTTGAGTGGACGATAGGAAAAGAACCGGTAAATTGGAGATTTTGATGACTAAAAATAAATAAACGAAATGATTTTCGAAATCTTGCGGTCCTCTGATGTGAATTTCGTATTGTAATAAAAGGAATAGCGAGCATTTATAAGCAACAAGACGATTTGGTCGCCCTAGCCGAGTGTGTAGCATGTGTGCGCTTCGTTCGGTAAGTCACGGATTCAAATCCTGGGCGAGGCAAGTACCATTAAAAATTATATTGTAGAAAACATTTTTTTCTAAAAGCGGCCGCCCCTCGGCAGACAATGGCAAATCTCCGAATGTATTTCTGCCATGAGAAACCTTCTCGCAGAAATCATTTGCCCTTCGGTGTCGGCGTAAAGTTGTATGTCATTTGTGTTACAACATCAAGACGCACACCACAAATTGTAGGAGGAAGTTCGGCCAAACATCAAGCTATGGTGTAAGCGCCAAATTACTATTATTATTATTTAAGCCCACTTAGAAGTGTCAATAATTAAAAACTCTAAAAACTGAATTATCCATTAAGTTTTCCCATGCAATCGGAGTTTGTCTCTTGGTTCACGTTCGGTCATTAACTGTAGTTTTCTTAATACAGATATCGAATTAACTTAGTTTAATAAACAAGATACTTATTCAATTACAAGAATGTTTGCAGCCAGCAGCAATTATTATCTTTAAAAGAACGAAAACATTAATGTTAAATTTTTTTTCTTTAATTCAATTCACATAGTTCAATAAAACAAAATTTATAATTTTTAACATATACCAAAAATGTCTGTGTAATTTGCTCCCAAAAGATAAGCACACCTCCCCTTCATGTTCCATGTCCGCGCACATAGACCGAAACCCACCGATCGGCAATTGTGCATCTCTACACTCCCACATGTCAAGCATCTTAAAATCTTAAAACACATACTGGTGGCAATGGGAAACCTTAAAAATGGGCGTGACAAAAACCAACATTAATCAAATAAAAAAAAAACAAACAATGTTTCGATATCCAGTTTAAAACTAAGTACTAGTGGTTGATGTTATTATCTCATTTTGATATTTATATTTGTAAAAATCAAAGCAAGTAAGTAAATAAGCATGTGCACATAACGGTTGTTTGTACCGGCTTAATATAATCTAGTTATAAGTTTTTACGAAAAGATTTTCTTATGAGACTGGCCCAGTGCACGCTTGATTTGCCTGCCTCCTGTAAGAACTATAAAAAATTATTAATAGAAATGTCCCGAAATGTAGGAAATTTGGTCAAATTACAACTTTCCTTTAAGCCCCTCAGGCGCTTCAAAGTTTCCCCAAGGGAAGCCAAATTGTTCCCACGTGGTCCTTTCAACGTGGAGGAAGTCTTAATCTTCCTCTGCCACCATCAACGGGTATGCCGGTGAATACTTTCAGGGCAGATTCATTTGCTTTTATTCGTACGATATTTCCCAGACAACGCAGCCGCTGAACTACATATATCTAGGTCAGTCTAAAGCTACCCTCTGCTGCTAATAAATTCACGACGATTGTTCTGGCTGGTAAATCGTTGGTTGCAATATGAATATCAAGTTTTTATTATTTTTTCAACACCACCATTTCAGCCTAACGAATATCAACAAAAACAAAGGGGCATTCGAAAAAAGGGTCTTCAGAAACTACTCGCTTCCTGTATATTCTTTACTTTACTCAAAGTGATTTTCTCAATTAAACATACTATATATTTTGATTTTAAATCAATACATGTATACCTGAAATTAAATAGTTTACCACTTGATTAGAATATAAAAAAATAGAAGAATTAAAAGAATTGAAAAATTGTTTAGTAGCAAAACAAAATTCCTAGATTTTAACAGTGGGATATATTTTATTATACTCACTAAACAATGGTTAAAAACTACATCTAATTTTCCTTATGGCTGGCATTGATTACCGTGGAGCGACCCAGATACATAAAATAGTACCTAGTATTTAGTATTATTTATATGTGAAAATAAATTCACAAGCCAAAGCTAAGTAAAAGCGTTTATATGACACGTGTCAAACTGGCTAGAATAAATCATGACGCCCAGCATCAGTCTGATATACATAAATCTATATGTACATTGTATATATGTAAATATATAGTTATAAGTATATAGGTTGTTTGTAAAACCGGCATTTCCTATTCATTTAAATTTTGCATTTGATCATGAGGTTTAATTTCTATTATATCTACTTCTCTCTCTATTTCTGCATTGTATTTTACTTTCCATTTGCATTTTAGCCGTTCATTTTCCTCACTTTCCGCAAATGAGTGACACCACACGCTTGAAATAAATTTCAATTAAAGTTCATTGAAGCGAAATTTTGTTTTCGGATGCGTTGTCGTCCAAAATAGTACAAAGAAAAATCTTTAATACTTGCTATATTATTCGGTTATTTGTTAATTTCAAGTGCAAATGTTAATACATACATATATACAGTATGCCATAATATTCGTAGACCCTTATTTAGGATGAATAACTCGCAAAATAATGGCATAAAAATGTTGTTTTTGACGAAGAATAAAGCAGCTATGAAACCAGAAGGAAGGCATTTTTAAATTTGCACTTTGCACTGGTGGATTACGAACAAAAAAGCTATATCGGTATTCATTCCTTCCATGTAGACGTATCGAATTTTTCATTTCACATAAAAATAAGAAAGGTTCTTGCTATAGGTAGGTACGGAAAGACTGTCTACTAAATATTAGTAGATATGTTTAGAAATTTTGGTACTTACACACCTACAGTGCAAAATTGCATAAATACACTTTTATTTAGAAGAATTAGTAAATAAAAAGCATAATTAAAAGTTGATAATTTTTCCAGGAGTACTTGAATAAAAAAAAATTAATAAATTTAAAAATATCCGACAGGCCACATGAAATCTGGAGCAAAGTGATCGATTTTCTTACGTGTAAGTTACGTGTCTGGCAGGCGGTCAAAGCAGCGATAACAGCGTTAATTTATATAAGTATACTATTTTGAAAAAAATGCTGTGATTTCACTCAAGTAAATACAACTTTTTGAATTTATCAAAAAAAAAAAACGCATCTACCAGAAAGAGGGAAAGTTATTGTAATATACAAGAAAGGGATTTATTAATTTATGTATGTATTAAGTTCAATTGTCCTACGGGATCCAATCATTGTTATACCTTTCAGGAAGATGAAATGGTATTATAACTCTCGTTCGATGTTTGTAGGAAGAAGAAGAAGAGATATACCCATACCGAAGTATACCCAAATGATCAGGACCTCGAGATGATTTGATTTATCCATGTCTATCTGTTTGATTACAAACTTGCCCGTCAGTTTTAGAAATATCTAACAGAAACTTGGTAGGCAGATGTATTTCTAAAATCTATTAATCAATTGTCGGAACCGACCAGATCGGACATCAGTTGTAAGATATGAGGTTTTCCATTATAACTCCTACACCACAGCAGCTAAGAAGCTAAAAACATGAAGTTTGGCAATCCCTTCTCATATTACCATATTACACTGCCGAACAACAATTTCAAAAAAACCTGCGGTCATGATTTTGTTAATAGTTTTTATTGGCTCTAGTTCTTGAGATAAACGAAACGTAAGAAATTAATGAAAAAAAATTATGTGACCCAGTTCCAGTTGTATTAATTTAATTATTCCTCAATAAGTTTTGTTATATAAATTATTAAAACAATATAGTTCGTTGGTTTAAATATTTTATATCCCTTGCAAGAGAGCAAGGCAGCCGGTTAAGTGGGGTGAGTTAATACAACTAAACATTAATTCGACGACTCCGCCTAAATACCTGAAAACTCTAACAGTCCCTGCCAGCCGCTGCACGTTATCGACCGCGTGACTTGTAAATGCAACTTGTAAATGGGCCAACAAAGTGGGTATACTAAATACCCCTGTTTGATAATTATCAATGAAAAGTGCCTAATGAAACCCATTAAGATCGGATTACTATAACTTATAGTTTCGATTAACTAATTGTTTAGATATGAGTTTTTGCGTTATAATTCCTACACTGAAGCACCCTAAGCCAAGGTGCTGAGGTAGTCGTGTCGAGGGATGTATGCTCACTGGGTGTTTACAACTGGCCGCTGGCTGGTGCAGCCAAATCAGGAGGCGCCAAGAAAAAGCATAACAAATCGTTAAACCAGATAAGGAAGAGCCGCTATTAGAGAGCCATATCCATACATGTTGGACAAAATATCCAACAGTGAGGCTGCTAGCGGTTCCCTTGAGACTAAAGGTATAGATTACTATAAACAAGTGATCCAAGAGTACGAGACCTTTCAAAAGGAGAAACAGTCCGTTCCTGTCAACGCACCCAACCCTAGACAAGACTGAATCGGTCAAGTTTATCTTAAACTTGTCTTCCAAGAAAAAATCATTAAAAACAGCAACAATAATCGCATTTTATGACCCCGTTAGAAAGAACTTCTAAATATATATATATTATAGCTTAAACTGTTTTATGATCTGGGATGATTTTTACAAACTATTTTTATTTATAAAAAGAAAAAATTTTTTGGAGAAGTTTTATTGATGTCTTCAAATATAATTGGTAATGATTTTTTTTGTATGGGGTGTGGTGCACCCTAATGTGTATGTGTTTTATGGATTATTTGAATTCAACACCTTAAAATACATACTTATCTACCTTGGTATCAATTTAAAAAAATTTCAATACTTTCGATAGTGTACGTATTTTCCACGCAAATGATTACATCATGAGTACAATGCAATTGCTACTATTTATTATTTACTTTTCAATGCTATATCGTATTGTAGTTATTTAATTTGGTTTATGTAGTATTAATTTATTTGATAATTTTTATTATTTGTTTGTTTATTTTTTCAATTCTGATTCGCTATGTATTGTTATGAGTACATATACTATATACATACATACAGATCCATACAGTGGCGGTCATATATTTGGCACTAAAATTCAGTAAATACTTTTTGCCACTTACGTTTACTAAATTATTTTAAATAATTTTTATAAAAATATGGTTCTTTATATAAAGTAAACCATGTTAATTAAAGTTGAAAATTCAAAATTCAAAATTTAAAAAAATTAAATAAATTTAACTTAATTGTCATAAAGTTTTCACACTCAGTATTTTTAGAAAATTTCGGGTATGCAAATTTATAGGGCATTCAGCTCGTGTTAATTTTTGATAGTATTATTAAAAATCAACGCGAACTTTCAGTCACTAGCACTTTAATATAATAAAATTGTATAGGAATACCCATGAAGTTTCTAAAAATTTCGAGTAGAGTTTGAAAGTTTGATGAAATTTTTTCATCTATTAAATTTTGTACGAATATGTAAACAAAATATAAAAAAAAAAATTAAAAAACGTGACTGACCAACCGTATTAGATTGAATTTTGGTGTTAAGCGTAGGACCACCATTGTATATTGAGTGTATTCATTAATTAATTTCTTTATGTTATATATTTTTTTTATTTATTTAATCGAATTGTTTATTAACTGTACCTCTTATTTCTTTATTCATTTCTATTTATTTTCACATTCATATTTTTAATTATTTAGTAGTCATTTCAATTACAACATGGATACGTTCTTTTTTATTAGTACATATGTATATATTTTCCAAATTGAATTAGTCGCGTTCACTTTTTACTTATTCACTATTATCACCGATAATTTTACACGGAATTTCACTCGCGATCAAAACATTCGTATGCGATTGGAATGATTTCCATGCATACAAACAAAGAAGGTACTGAATAAAATGAAGGAATAAAACTTCGTACTTACCTTATAACATAATTTACGCAAACAACACTTTGAGGTTTTAATTTATCATAAACAATTGTGGATTGTGTGATGATCCAACAGTAACCGCCATATTTACCCAGAAATCTATAACGGCAAGACTCGCCTTGGCCCTTGCTCAAAACTAAATTAAAAAGAAAGAGAATAGAAGAAAGAGAACAATCATATAGATATTAAGTTTTAATATACCGATGATATATAACTACTAGTAAGACTATATTCACACTTGTAATATGATAATCTTACTATAAATACGTATGTACATACATACTACATATTTATATAAGCTATTCGGTTAATTGTGAATATTAGATGCCTATTGTATGTCTCCACATGTTAGATTTTAATATTTGTTGTGGTTTTGTACGGCCTTGGTTACTTAATTACGAAATAATTTATATCTACTGACTGCTCTTAAATTTCCGACTGCTGCACAGTATCCACAAAAAAAGATTGTAGGTGGCGTCCCTTCCGAGAAACTTGAGCCCTTTTTGTTTATTATTCAGAGTTTGAGGTTTGTTACAGTATATTATTATAATTTTTTTTTTTTTGCATTATGAATGCATACGTTTTCCTATTATTACGTTTTATATTTGCCAATATGGCATGGATGTAAGATGTGAAAAATGAAGCGGAACCAAAATAAGCAATAACAATAAAAAATGCACAATCTTTGCAAATAAATTGAATTTAATGCAGCAATTAAAGTAACAGCGTGACACTTGGCTGCGTAATTTCAAATCATGGCTATGTACAAGTTATAACTGTAATTATTGTACAATCAATCCACCAGAAGACACCTTATGATAAATGGCATATGTATGTAAATATAAAAGCAGTAAAAAAAAAAGTTGGGTTTCCACTCCAATATCTGCCCTGTATCTGCAACACCTGTTACCATTGAAACTGTCGCGTATTTACCTAAAACCTACTGCTTAATTAAATGCACTTTCAGCATCTTGCAAAACTTTTATGATCATCCTAGCTTTTGCCGTGGTGTCACAGGTGGGGATACCTCAACAGCGTTAATAAAAAAAGTCATGAAAAATTAGATTTTAGTAATCCTAAAATAAAACAGGAAAGCAAAATTGTCAGAATAACCGCAAATCCGTGAGTGTGGGTTTAGTGAATATTTAAGTAGCCGAGTGTGTGCGTTTCATTATGTTCAACTCCTGGGCGGCGCAAATCAAAAATTAAATTAGAGAAGCATTTTCTTTTTAATAATGATCGCAAACCTTCGCTGTATTTCTGTAATGAAAAAATGTCTCACAAAAATCATTGCCGTTCGGAGTCAGCTAAACACTGCAGATCCCTCAATTTATGTTACAACTTTAAGACGCAAATCAAAAATAGTACGAACAGTTCAGCCAAACATCAAGCTATACGGTGTAATATTAAGTCGAAATAAATTGCTACACATTCATAAATTACCCCGTATTCGTTTTTTTTTTTCAACTTATTTGTTTCTTGACATGGCCGTAGAGGATGGTTTCACCCTATTTCGGGTATAGAGAATCGAAGTGCATCATTCGTTTTTAAAGATTTCTGTATGCCTCCATACATATTTTTTGTTTCCATTTATTGGCTCCAAAGGAAATTTCCCAGATTTTCTACCCATGTGCACTTAAAAATATAAATGAAGCCGAAACATCGCTTCCGTTCTCTATATGAACAAGTAACATTACATATCTTGCAAAATTAAAATAACTCATTATTTTAAGTTTAATGCTCTGGATACTAACGACCCGAAAATGTTCAAAACCGCTCCTTTTCACTGCAGTTTGGACGTAAGTGCTGTCATGAACCTACTTTATATTACAGTTTATAAAGGTTTGTCGTTCATTCGAACACTTCTCGAGTATATGTACATCCACACTTTTTTTTACTAAAATAATGTCTGTAAATAAAGATAGCTTATTTGGTTCTTTTGTTTAGTATTATCCTTATTAAAATAAATACTCTACCTATATTTGTATGCATTATTAGAGTAGATGAATAGAAGAAATTAGCGAATTGTGCAATTGGGCGGTTCACTTAAAGTCCAAATAATCCAGGCAATCGCTCAAACTCAACTGAACCTTTCATTGCATTACAACATCTACTCGCTCCTATTGACTTATGGTGTTGAAATGTATTTTTAATAAATAAAAAACATGCGTGCACCTAAATCCGCGAGCCAGAAGTAAAACTTATTTACCGAATCTATACAGGGAAGAAGAGGGTATTGTGAAAAAGAATATGTGCTTCGAAGAAAAATGAAACCAGTCCCATACAAGCTTCGAATTAGTTCCGAAGCTTCCCCAAACTAGTCCCAAATTAGCCGCGAACTTGCGCCAAACTAGTCCCAAACTAGTTAAAGAAAATTTGCTTATATTTAGAATATTCATGAATGATAAAGCAAGGACCACATCCCGTGAGATTCAGTTATCCCTGGGTTTGAATTCAAACGATATTGCACGTAAATGATTTCACATGCAAATTTTAGAATTAAACCAAATAATGAAGGCAAGTGTCAAACTTCATTGAAATTGAAAAAAACAGAAAAAAATATGTGTTTTATTTTGTAAACTATTGCAGCTGATTATTTTCAATCTAAATAGGACTTCTTTGGAAACAAAATTCTAAAATTTAAGTTTGAAATTTTTGCGAGTAAAAATATCAACAAATTCATTAAGTGAACTTCTAGCGGAATTTACTTCATATATGAATTACAATTATTCGAATACTTTTTATAATTCGAACGTTCGATCATAGCGTTCGTTGTGAAATTTTGGAGCATGTAAATAAAGGGTGGTTAAATTTTAAGGGCCGATGGTGATTTTGAATAAAACCCTAATTATTTTGGAAATTATTGAAATTTCTTTTTATTATGATAATATGGTGTGGTTCAATTATGTATGGACCAACATATCGGCCAAATGTCCGCCGCGACCTCGGCGGCTCACCTCCATCCGATGGTCCAAATTTTCGATGACGCTGAGGCATAATTGAGGTTCTATGCCGTTAATGTGCCGAATTATCTCATCCTTTAGCTCTTGAATTGTTGCTGGCTTATCGACGTACACCTTTTCTTTCAAATAACCACAAAGAAAGTAGTCCAACGGTGTCAAATCACATGATCTTGGTGGCCAATTGACATCGCCACCACGTGAGATAACACGGCCATTGAATTTGTCGCGCAAAAGAGCCATTGTTTCGTTGGCTGTGTGGCAAGTGGCACCATCCTGTTGGAACCACATATCGTCCACATCCATCGTTATTATCTCACGATTGCGAACACCATTCACAGTAACTGCCTGACCGGCCTCATTTTGGAAAAAAATACGGCCCGATGATGCCGCCAGCCCATAAACCGCACCAAACAGTCACTCTTTGTGGGTGCATTGGTTTTTCGACAATCACTCTTGGTTTATCATTCGCCCAAATGCGGCAATTCTGCTTATTGACGAATCCACTGAGGTGAAAATGTGCCTCATCACTGAAGATGATTTTCTTCGAAAATGCACAATATGCATTTTGATTTGAACGCCCATTTTCATAATAAGCCTGAATAACTTTAACACGTTGCTCGATTGTGTGTCTTTCCATGTTCGAATTGAGTTATTCTGAAATTGAGAAATGTCAAATGAAATGTAGAAAAAAACTTGACGTTTAGGAGTGGTTCACATTCAACATCGGCCATTAAAATTTAACTACCCTTTACAAGCTCATGAAAGTATTTGCAATGTAAAGGTATGAAAATATATTCAGTCCTATTATTATTACTAATTATCTATCATAGCTAAATTTTCTCAGATTTTACGAAAATCACACCGCTGAATTCGAATAGCTACGAAAGAATACATTCAAAGTACATATATGCGACGATCGAGCTATGGTGATTTCGGTTATAGAAATGAATATATTCAAAATATTGTACTAAATAAAAACGAAAAATTATCTAGAAAAGATATTTTTACACACCTTAACCAAGTTAATAAAACGACTTTATTTCCATCAAAATCACCAATCATCAATCAAGGTGTTTTCACACCTCATCGCCGTACCAGAAGTCATTCATGAACATAGAAAGGCAAACGTCATCAAATATTCCACTAGTATACAAATATTTCAATAACAATTTTTGAGTCGCATTGATTTTTCAAAGATAGGCAAAATAAAAACCGGTTTCTAGGACTTCTTGTGGCTACTGCAAAAAAAAACTTAAAAAAAAAGGTCCTACCACAGTACAAAAGTTACATTCAACTTCTTTAGATGGATAGATGTTTGTGTCAATCGGAGTAGTATTTGAGTTACAGGCGTGTAAAATCAAAAAAGAAGCAGACTTTCAAGATTTTTAGAAAAATCAAATGTTTATTCATTATTTTTAGCAGGTAAGCTTTGCAAACTAATAAGGAAATTACCTCGAAAAAAAACTATATTACGAAAATGTAAGCGGCCAAATCGGGCAGAAAAAAAGCTAAAAGATGAAACTTAAATTTTTGCTACATCTACTTTTACAGTTGAAAATCTGCCATATATTGATAAATTGTGCATCGTTTCTTCGTTTGCAGTCTTCTTTTTTGCTTATGTCCCGAAAGTACTTCTTTGGAAAAATACATACATAGATTAATCTCATTTTCGTGTTCAGCAACCGAAAATTAGTCAAAAAACACTTTTTTTAATGAATTACGTATAAATTGGTGCTATGAAAACAACAACTCTACACCTCTGTTAGCGCCAGCAAAAAAAAAAAACCTTGCCATTCGCGCAATGTCAACGTTAATGCCATCGGCTATGCCTAAAGAATCCTTTCCATATTATGTCATTCACTATTCAGACTCTCAATTGCATACGGTTTTATCATTTAGAAAGTTATTTTCACATTAATACTATTTTAAGCGGAAAACTTTCACTATGTACGTCTGCGAATACATATAAATTTGTATTATATCGTAACCTGCCAACTATAGCCACAGAGAAAATCCAATATATGCAAGTACGAGTATTACCACTATCGTCTGCCATAGAAACACCAGCAGTAGCGACGGCACTTCCAGCTTTTTGGGGTCAATGAACAAAAATGTTCATGAGCAGCCGTGATGACTGACTGAATTTCATATTGACGGGGTGACAGTGAATAGTTTGGAGTGAACTACAACACACCGAATGCAATATTCAACAATGCATCAAGATGTGCCGAGTTCCTCCTCTATGTGCCGCAGTGTGCCGTTATATACAAGTACGAGTACCGACATGCGGATGCATTGGAGTATTTATGGCATTAACCGCCACTAAGCTGGACATAGAAAACAAAACAAAAAATATGAATCAACAAGAATGAAACAAACAAACAAACAACACAATACAATACAGTGATTTTCCCATGAACTTGATGTGTCCTTTAGTCAAGGACTTTTTCGGGTGGCAAAATGGTACATACCTCAAGAAAAGATACATATGTACATGAGTTTTGCAATGGCGAGGCTATAACTGCCACAATAAACTCCACTGTTGCCGAAATTTATAAACACGCGTTTGCGTTAAAATTGAACACAAATGCATCCTACTGTGCCAGCAAGAGCAGCAGACGAAAGCCAACAAACTGAGAGAACGAGTTTAAAACGAGATAAGAGTGACAACAAAATATCAAAAGTATTTTTTTTTTTTTTTTTTTTGTTATAACCAAATAGATTGTGGAACTGTGTAAAATACCACATACTGAATTATGCTTGGATCATTATTGTCCATGAAATATCCAGTGGCAAATGGGAAAATCACAGGAGCAAGAAAATGTGCGACTAACGGCAACAAAAAGCAAACGAAGAAATATCAACAATCATGAGCAACTATAAATACAAAGTACAAGTAAACAAATATGTGAGAGTAAACATCACGCCGCATTCAAGGCTACACAGGAAGTGGCCGAAAGTCCTAAAAACAACACTCACGATGGTCTTTCTCTGATTCCACAGTTTTTTAATATAATTTTCAATGAGTTATTTGCCAAAATTAAATGTAACTAAATTAAGGCTAAAATGTGCTCGACTGTGACCAAGGGGCATTATTTTTAACCGCATAAAGCTTATTAGGTTGGTCGAACTATAAATACAGATTTTCTCGGAATCTCGACCACAGAGCTATCTAATAGATTTGGATACATATTTTCAATATTTTTTTTGCAAATATAGCTTGCATACATATGTATGTATGTCTTCAATATCATCTAAATCAGAATATAAGAGCATTTCTAATCGCAGCTGCAACATACTTTTCTTATAAAGGGTGTTTTTTTTTAGACTGATAGAACTTTAAATTGAAATAAAACACATAAAAAATCAAGTATGATGCCAAATTCTTTTTTTATTTGAAATATATTTTCATGACATTTAATATTTAAAAACGATTTCTGGCATATGTCCGCCACGACTAGCTTTGGTGAATCTCCCAATTGCTCTTTCAACAAATCGATAGTTCAAGTGGCAGTATGAGGCGTGGCACCGTCTTGTTGGAACCAAAATGTTTTTTTTTGTGCAAATTTGGAAACCAATAATCGGTAATTATTGATCAGTAACGATCACCATCGACAGTAATATTCGCTCCGGCTTCATTTTTAAAGAAATAAGGACAGATGATGTCTCCATCAACAGTTCGACGAATAAGCTGTTCTGATGCTCGATTAGTGGACCATAAAATTCACGAAGTGTTCTATAAGTTTAGCGAACAGAACACTGATTTTTAAAGTAAATTTCCACAATTTGTAAACATTGTTGCGGCGTCATTCTTTCCATGATGATTTGTCAATGTTTACTGAACCGAAATGTTAAAACGAAATGTCATTTACCAGCTGTCAAGTGACAGCTATCCATATCGAAAGTTCTATCAGTCTAAAAAACAACACCCGTTATCATCAATATCGGAACGGGAATACGGAGTTTCTGAATAACTTGCGGATCATTTTTCGTAAGGGTATTTCTCGTCGCACCCCCATTATACGTTTCTAATTTCATCAAAGTCGGATCATAAATAGAGATTTTCTGAATACATCGCCTCTAAAACCACGTAGCGCAACCATTTTTCATGAAAGTATTTATTATCGCACTAGCAAACTAGAAAACTTAAGAAAACAATGAAGGAGAATTCTCGACGGTGACGCGACAATGGAAGTGGAACTTTTGGAATTAGAATTGATGGACTGGAATTGAGGTAGGATAGGAGAAAGGGATAGGGATAGGAGTAAGGGATAGGGATATATATATCGACTCTTTGCTGAAGCTGAGAACCTTGTCGAGGGATAGATAATGAACGTTTTTCATTCTCAATGTATCTGGCCCAAATATTCTCCATACCATACTTCAGGCAAGATGTGCACATCGGGTCATCGATGTGTTGCTCCATGAATTATGCCTAAGAAGGAATTTCGCCACCACTCTGTTCGCTCCCCTCACGAAGCACTTAGTACTTTTGCCGGTGTCCGTAGTGTACCAATATTTTTCATGCGTCTAATTCACGACATCCTTCATCTACCGGACCGTCGCTGCTATACTTGGCACTATAATTGGCTGCGGCTCCATGGGGTTTGCCAATGACACGCTATTAGCCAACTCGTCAGCCAGTTCGTTACTTTGAAGGCCGCAGTCTCTCGACAGCAACGTGAGTTTTAGCTTATTTCATTTTCCACCGGGCGCAGCCTCAACTTGGAAACAACTGTCACAGCAGACTCTAATTTGTATCCAAGCAACCTTTCGCCACATATCCAGTCTGATTGATCTTCTTTTTTTTATCGGAACGGCACGAAAGCTATTATTGATTTATGAAGAACGGCGTTGGAACAATAAACATAAACAATATCTGTTCACAAATGGAGCAGTGAAGCCTGGCTACAAAGAGAGTAGATAAGATTCAGGCGGTCGACCGAATATTTTGCTTTTGGCAGCCCCATCTATATGACTTTAGGCCTCCTTACGAACCTCCACAAAAATTATCCAAAAATATATTAATTACATGCATGCAAATGTTTGGAGAATGGGCATAATGTACAACAGTTTGATTTTGTCCAGCTTAGCAGGACTAATATGGCGCATTCTATAGTATTCCTTATAGCAAATGTCTATTGACTATAAAAGGTGACCTTGGAATATCGTTTAGTACCTTAGGTTGAAGCAGCATAAAACTATCTAAAGTGTATATCTTTTAAACTATAACATTGCAGATTCCATATTTTTAAGTATTATAACACTGGCAACCAAAAAATAAAAATAAAATGCAAAAAAGTGTATGCAGCCCAATTCGTAGATATGTTTAATTTTGTTTTATTATTGACAGAGGAAGAGCAGCCACTTGTTTTATTATTTTTGAATGTACTCGTAATATTGAATGTTGTGTTTGATTTTCAAGTAAATCCTTGAATAAAATCACATAACGGTAAATCATCGTCATCGTCGTCATCATCGCCATCATTTAATTGGACTTCATGGCATTTGAGCGAGCGGGAAATGGCAAACGAAAGGATTCAATGGCAGGCAGACAGACAAATGGATAGTTGCAACCGTCTGAGAGCGTAGCAAAAGTGCAATTTAGTGCGTAGCCAATGTGACCATTGAAACAACACCAAATGCTATGATACCCATGCACAGTGCAAAACGATGTAAGAATGGCGAAATGGAAGCAGTTACGTTTATAGCCGCTGCTATCAGTACTTGCGGTCGTTTGTTTTCATTTGATTATTTGCGGTCATCACGAAAACGCAACGAAACGAATAAAACTAGGCAGCTTCTGATATACCAACTTAAGTGCTACATATTTGTCTTAGCGTCCGTTCGGCTTACGGCTAGCCGGGCATGGATAAGGAAATACAAAAGGAGCAAACAAGCAAACGAGTAATTCGCCTGGAAGGGATATGAGCATAAATCAAGGATTTGTTTGCCTGGATTTCGAACGTGCATTGGTTACAATGCTGCTGAAGCATCTCACTTCTCTCCTCAACTATCCTATTTTAGTTGGTCGTGTGCGATCAAAGGATAAAATCATTATGATCATCAGCTTACGGCTGCTTAGGAATGACTGCAAAGAATGGCAATGGACTGAATTGAGAAAATGTGACAGTAAATAATGTTTTTGCCCAGGTACTTGGTTGGTGAATGCTTACGATTATTTTAACCCTCGAAAAAATTAAGGTTACCGCATGCTTCTTTTGGACCAAACTAATAGTTTATTTAATACATTAAGTCATCAAGAGTTAATTCTGCATTTTGTGGATCAATCATTTGTAACCACTTTCCAGATATTGAAATTCTAGAGTAACTGTTAGCGCACAGCGTTACACCAATTGTGATTTATATTTTTTATTGAGTTCAATATATAAACCTTTTTACCAAACTAAGAAATATTTTAAAGTTGTCAATGGTCCTAGCCATTTTTATGCGAAACCGGCAAATGAGCAGGCATAGCAAACCCCAGTATTTGCTCCTAAATAAAAGATAATGTTACAAAATATCTATAAACTGCCGCACGAGAACTTTCCGAAGACTATTTAAAGTGCTAGCCATTCTACAGAATGTTAAAAAGTACGTGATGGTTCCTTTAAGAAAAAAAAAATTCATTGGGCAAAAAAAAAAATCGAGAAATGATAACGTTAAGGTATTTTTAAAATTTTTATTTCTAAACTTTTCACTTCAATTAAAGAGACATGTTTAGGGCCGTAGCCAACCGAACATTTTCAAGATCTTAAATAATAAATAACCAATGAACATTAGCAGATGTTCATTAGGAAAAGTGTGGCCCATTCATTAAGGAATGAATAACCAATTTCAGTATTATTATTCCAAATCATATCGCTATCAGCTACGGGGTTATCAGGTTATCAGGGTTATTTGAATTTTTCCTAAGAGAAATATAATAAAAATTATTAATATTTTTTTGTTCGAAGCCCAACCTTAACCGAATCGAACTTTGGTAGCCGAACATGGCCGAAGACGAAGTTCGGTCGTTCTCTACTTCGACATCTTGAAAAAGTCTACATATGTTATTCGAATTTATCGTCATACTATGCATTGCAGCAAACAAAAAAGGTATGTCTTGTTTGATGTCCATCCCTACAATACATCAAATAAACATCAAACTTTCCAAATATGTGCATTCGCTTATATTTACATACACACATATTTATGTCCATATGTGGGTTTGTATTCTGATGTTTAAACTGACATCGCATCAAAATATCACCTCGTGCAAATCATTACACGTGAAATGCACGTAAATGTAGTAACGATAGTGACGATAGTGAATTTATGCAATTTCGAAACAATTTGATTTTATGAAAATGTTACTCATACGCCAACGCGTTCAAATACAGTATGGCTGCAGATATCAACACATATGCAAAAGTACATCAGACATAGTTAGAAATACAAAAAAAAAAAAACAAAAAAAAATATCTAAATACAAAACTGCATATACAATGGCAAACCGTGGCCCAAGCACTGGCAGCGAACGATGACGCTGAATAGAAATACTCTTACCGTTGGTTGGAGTTGTTATAGCATTGTGGCATGCAACAAATTTAACAGCAGATTTAGCTGCACATCGACGTACATATCATAACTGTCAGCGAAGGGGAAAATTGCAATTATACGTTTTAACAAACTGCATCTGTACGTGTATGAGATATGTACATATTTTGTATGTATGCATGTACATACGTGGTGGGTAGTAGACGAACTCGACACCAACAAACGGCGATGACTTGGCAACTCATTGCTTATTATGTGTGGGGATGGACTAGCGCCGCACCAAGTTAAGAAAGTCGGATTAAATTCACAAAAAGTAAAGAGTTGATTTGATATAGACGCAAGCGACAAGCGAAAAGGTAAAATTTAAACATGAAAACAAAGAACAACGACTTTAAACAAATGGGATGGAAGAAGATACATACTAAAAATATCAAAAATAAGCAGTCGTCCGAGAAATAAATAACAATATTAAAATATCAAAAATAAAAACTTGATTGAAAGCTAGTTTACAATCATTTGAGAATTCTTGAGACGTGTATGTTGAAAAGAAAACCCACTACTCTGAAAAGAACAGTTGTAAACTATTTTCTTTTCCTTACTTGTTGTTGGTCATATCTTCTAGAAGAGACATTG
This sequence comes from Anomoia purmunda, assembly GCA_951828415.1. Classification (NCBI taxonomy): domain Eukaryota; kingdom Metazoa; phylum Arthropoda; class Insecta; order Diptera; family Tephritidae; genus Anomoia; species Anomoia purmunda. The sequence goes on from OX639993.1 coordinate 203,062,696, forward strand.
CTTGAAACGTCAAGATAAGTTCTTAAGAACGATTATTTTGCCCTCAGCTAAAATAGTTCCGTACGATTTATATTAAAATAGAGACGAGTAGTGGGAAATGTTTCTTGTGAAATTAAAGCTTCGCAACATTTACGGACCGCATTTTCCCATACATAGTATTGGCAGCGCCTGAAAGCAAAGCTTACTCCTTTCGAGTTTATCAATTGTTTAGGAATAAGTAGTAGTGCAATTGCAAACATCTAAATAAATACATACGAAAATGAAATAAATGAATACAAATACAAAAAGTAGAAATTAATATATGTATGTTAAGAACTGTGTAAAAAAGGTGGTGAAAAAACAGAGCCGGATATATGTATGTACAATATATCTACGCATGTCAGAATTTTTTAAACATTTGTACATACATACATACTGAGATATGTGTAGGCGACCATGTTCGGACAATAAAGTACGGCTTAGTTTCAGTTCAGCGTCGACCAAAAAAAAACCGCCCGAACTTTATTATACGAGTAAATTTCGCATAAAGTTTAAAATTTAATATTTTTCTGTTTCGAAAAGTCAAACCCTTTCGGCTTTACATACATGATAGCGATATGATTTGCAATAATAATACTGAAATTAATTATGCATTCCATAACGAATTGGAAACTTTTCTCAATGAATATCTACGCTAAGAAATTGTGACAGTTTTGAATACCTTTTGCTCCTCCCTCCATCGGGTGTACATATCTAGCGATACCGTTATACGGAATCGGATGCAATGTGGAAATGTCAATAGGCTGTCATTTTTACATTGCAATAGAAAATTATTAATATACGAACATTAACAAAAACCATATAAATCCCAATTGCATACGTTGTAGAAAATTCATAAGAATTCAGCAAATCTAACAAAAAATTGTCATCAAAGCTGTGAACTCTTTAATTAGAATTTCCAAAAAAAAAATGTGATTTATGCAATTTTTTAGCCGATTGATTTCAGTAAATTTTGTACATGCGTTATATGGAAGAAAAGCAGCAACGCCGTAATCAAAAAAAAAAACTTTCACTTTTTTATACTAAAATTGAATGGACTAAAAAACTGCATAGTTCAAAATTTTCTAAAAATCTCGATTAAACAGTAAACAATTTTAACGCAATTTTTTTTTTTGACTTGCTTGAATTTTTCAAAATTTTGCACTTCGATTTATATGGTTTACGTTATATAATAAACAATACTTTTATAAAAAATTATTAAAAATAAATTAGTACCCGTGGTAAACGGTACCTATTATATTGAAGTTTGGTCAATTTTAGATCAAAGAGTTTACAAATATAGAATATGTTTTAAAGAGTATATATTTAGTACACTGCAATTCAATAAAGGGGATTTCTCTCGAATTTTCTGTTTTTAGCGCTGCTAGTAGGAGCAAAGGGCAATTATATAAATGCCAAATGTTTGAAAATAAGTTTGGTCCTTCATCTTACATTAATAAATATGGCCAACGTTGTGATAAGCCAAACAACCATGCTTACATTTGGTTTGTGAATACAAATTGCAATGAGTAACGCAATTTTATTATTGTAAATGAAAACAGTCGTCTTTATGTTATTTTCATGATCATCCATCTTTAAAGATAGAGAAAACTGTTAAATGAAGAAATATACGACAAGAAGTTCATTCGCACTTTTTCTTTTCGAATGAATAAATTTACATACAAAATTAAATGGAATGCTTTGACAATCGTCGGTTGGTGCGCTGTTTTTAGAGCTTCTTTTTCATGTATTACTTTCTTTTTAATTCAATTCCTCCAAAGTTGATTTAGAACAAAAATTGCAACTTGATTTCTTTTCTTTAGCAAAGTTTATGGTAATACTTGCAGAACAGTTGTATGAAAATTTGTAAATGCATTAAGTTGCAAATGTTTGCAACAACTCGATATCCTTCTGATTATATTATCTTAAACAGCAACGGACAAATTTTGTTCATAATTTTTAAGAAACAACTTTAACGTGCTTACTTTGTTGCACGCAGACGTGCCCATATCTAATATCTAAGTTAAATTTAAAATTACTTTATTGTATCCAAGGGCTCAATCCTTTGCCCCTAATTATACAGTGAAATCAGGAATACCTGCAGTAATGCTAACGTTAATTAAGTCAATTTGAGTAGAATAGACATTGCACCCAACCAAACCCATAAAAACCGATTGGCAAGCAGTCCATTTCATTTCCCACTTAGCCATCTAATTGAATAAATAACTCGCAACTACTATATCCAACAAACTCACAAACCTCTACGAATTTCGCTCTTTGACGCACTCGAAATGTGTTTTTATGTAATTGAAATATGTATGCATGTACGAGTACATACTCACACAAAGGTCCCAGCAATACAGATTCAATTGTTTTACAAAAACATCAACACAAAAATAATGAAATAGCATATTATGCATTAATTAATTGAAAATACACTTTATCAGTCCTGCTGATTTTGTTATACGAGTATTCTGCCGGAGGTTCACAACCAGCAGTGGGTACAAGGTTAGAAACTTAAACGTGAAATGCAGTAATTATTTAGTTAATTGAGAAAGAAGATGTTTTAACTTAGCTGCCAATCACCAGCATCATTCAAATATTTTACATTTAATGTGTTTGAGTAAATAAAATTTGTTCGTTTGTAGTTCAAATGTACCACTAAGAATATTTCGCTGGCGTTTGTACTATGTATTCTGTTGAAAACATAACGGGGAATTATAAGGAAAGTTATGATTCAACTTTCGAAGGATTGAAATTCGCATTATGGAAATATTTTTAAAGACATCAGCATCTGCTGGTACCTGAAGATACAAAACTATCTTTTTTTCTTTTTTTCTTTGGTTTCGTGTTTGGTTCTGAGGCTTTTGGGATTCCGTCTTATTTCAAATGTAACTTCCAAACTTCTTAATGATTTGTTCAAACAATTTCCGGAATATGAAACAAAATTTTAAAAAATTAAAAAGTAGAGCATTTTAGAAAATTCTTTTGTGGGAAAATTTATGAGGATAATCAAACTTAAATTCTCTGACTTACGGTATTCAGACAGATTTCAGTGCTGTTGGTAGATCCTTTTTGCTACCCCCATAACTTCTGAGGAAAAATTGTTAAAATGTGCGTGGATTTAGCCCGAATACCATGCTACAGGAAATCACCACTTTTTTTTACATTTAATGTGGAATAACTGCATATTAGGGTGTCCCTTATTTTTCAAAGATATAAACAAAAACTATGCATACGCTATAATTATTTTTATTACGTCATATTATGCACTCAACCCATAAACGACGGGTTACCGACTTGCCTTTAAAAAAGTTCATAGACGTCATATGGGATAATGGGCGCCTGTCTGCGTAATTAGTCATTGTTTTGTAAATTCGGGTGTGTATGACACATATTAATTTGCTATGAAAATAGCGGCAATTGAATCACAAAATGATAAAAAATATATTTATTTAATGGGGAATATAAAACATATGCTATTAGTAATCGGGAAATTAAATTAACTGTAAATGCAAGTGCTAATCCTTCTTCTTTCATCTTCTGCCCTCTCAAATGTATATGAAAACAGGTAGAAACGATTTATTTAACCTGAGTTAGGGGCAATGGATGTCAGTATTGATGAATTTTTCTATTAACAAGTCGTCAATGCGACGAGTTCGTACACAGTATCGAAAGGTGAGAGCTGGAGACATAAAAACTGGTTTTCAAGTTTGGGATCTACGCGAAAAGGTACAAATAATGTGCTGCAGTACGATGGCACCCAATGCAGGTCGTCACATTGAAAAACTCACTTTGAAAATTGCTTTTGAAACAAAGTTCCTCAGAACCGAGAAATTTAGAAAAAATTGGTAATATGTTGATTAGGATAGCATCTAAACTTGCGCTGATTTCGGGAATAAACACATATGTAAATGAAATAAGGTTGAAAATTGATAAGGCCAAACTAAAAGAATTCTTTATGAGGTACGACTGTCGTGTCTTTTATGTTTTTGGGTGGAGATTGAAAAAAAAATCACAATTAAGCGCCGAGCACGATTATTTGAAATATGTTTGTTACATCTCCACATGCCCTCCATGTAGTTTAACATTCAAAACAACAGATCAAGATTTATGTTTTTTGAAAGCTTTGAAAAAGTACGGAATAATTGAAGATTTTACTTCAAAAGCAGCTTTGAGCAAGTTCTGCCCATGATAATGGTTTCCAATTCAGAATATGAAAAATAATACAACGTTGGAAACAGATACATACATATGTTCCGTCTGATGAGGAATATATTCTTTAAAGGCTGTAAACGACAGCGCAATTAAACTAATGCGGGATCACTTCCGATGAAGAGCAGAAACAATTTCGGTAACCTTGTCTGCAAATAACACAGTCACGTCGGCACGGATTCGCATCCCATGATTAAAAACAAAAATCTGAAAATTTATATTTATTTATATTTCAATATTTTTGGTAATATTTTGAACTGAAAACAAAAACTTCCTTCCTATAAAGAACACCCTACTGTATATGTATTTCCAGCTCGACTTGCATATTAATTTTTAGATACAAATTTAATGCCATAAAAGCTATTGATGGTCTTTGACAAAACAAAACTTAAATCTCATCAGCCGGAGGGTTCCCCAGTTCAAATCATGGCCGGGGCAAGTAGCATCAAAAAGTATAGAAAAGTTTCTTCTAATATCACTCGCCACTCGGCAGGCAATGACAAAGCTCCGAGCGTATTTCTGCCATGGAAAAAGCTTCTCACAAAAAAAACATTCGCCGTTCGTAGTTGGCGTAAAACTGTAGGCTCCACAGTTTGTGTTCCAACATCAAGACGCACACTACAAATTGTAGGTGAACTTCGGCCAAACATCAGGCTATGGTGTAAGGGCCAATTTATTACTATTATTAAACAAAAATCAAAAATTCATAATAAGATAAATAAAAATTATTTATCTTTTATTTTGTTTACTAAAAAACCTTAGTTCGGCAAGTTTTTTCTTTATCGATCGTAGAGAGCCGATGGAAACAACAAGAAAGTAAAAAATCATTTTTCTTCCACCCATAACAAGGAGCAATTGAGGCGCCGGCTGTTGGATATGCTGTTTGCAAAACTTTACACATTTTCATGCTGTAAAACACAAAACAATTAAAATCTCCAGAGAAAGCTACAATGCATCCAATTAGACCGTTACAATGATGCAGGCGTTAAGCGTGATGAAGTCAGACAGATTGGCAATTGGAATGGTGATGTGAAGATGCAGCCTGGGTAAACTTGGCAAACGAACTAATTGTCGAGCATTAAAACTAATAGCAAAAAAAAAGAGAGCACAAAAAGGAAGCAGCAGCAGTAAATGAACAGCAGCAGGACAGATGTGGCGTGAACAGCGATGTGAAGGACCGCCAAAGGCAAGTGCAACAATTGTTTGTCAGTCAACTGAGATTACAAGAGAGTGACGAAAATGAGCAGCAACAACACCGTCAATAACTTTAAAGTGAACTTTAATAAAGTTGCAGCTGGCGCCTTACATGTGCTTGGTATTAGTTGTTGTTAGTTATTCGATGGTCGCATGACTGCAGCAGATGTTCAACCAAGGAAAGTACCATGGATTTAGTGGTTTGAAAAATTGTTAAACATCAATGGTACTTTTGCAAAAAGCAAAAATAGTTTTATTTATGTTTGGAGCAAAAGAAGGATTTTTAAAATATAAACAAACTTTTATAACTAATACGAAAGAACTCAATACAACAAACATACGCTAATGATAGTCAATTTTTCTCAAGTGGCGCTGTATGGTTGTAAAATTTACACCAATGAGGAGAGTGACTACAGCAGTCAGCTTGATAAACGATCAGACTCTTTTTTCACATTTTACACTTTTTCTTCAAATACTTAGTCGTTTGAGTGTTGGCGTTCATTGCTAGTATCGTAAAGTTGGCGCTGAAGAGCAGACAAGTCATAAAAAACTACTTTTGTTGATGAAGTTTTCATGTGTCTGCGGTAGTGATAAGATTTTCAGCTGAAAACAAAAAAAAAAAACGCCGGAAAAGCAAATGGCAATGCAGTTTTTCAAGTGTTACCGGAACCAAGCACAAAAATTTACCGGAAGTCAACATACAAGGGTTAATTAAAAAGTTTCTGCCCGACCAGAGATACAATTAGTGCTTGCTTAGATTTGTATTCATCTTTCGGCAAACACTGCTTTTGAAACACCGAAGCTTAATCGTTTTCCGAAATGTTAGAATATGTTTAGAAAAATTCCGAATTCATTGGCTAACTTTTTTTTGGTGGGTGTTGCCAGCTCTACGACTAGATTGGAAATTTTTCAGCAGCCATTGTAACTACATGATTATTTATTTAAAAACCCTACTTTGAAATTCCGAGCTTTACAAAAAAAAATGTTAGCGACATATGAAAATTTTCAAAATAAATGTTGCTTCAATTTTTAGGGCTCGTATTGTCTTATAAATCATTTTCTGCGCAAATTCGATACGATTCTGAGTGTCAAGTACTCGAATCCAAAAAATATCGCTTTGAAAGTATCGAATTATTGGTATCGAACGGTCTTTATGCTATCGTGTCGTATCGAAATTCGTGTCCCTAGTAGTTCCTAGTTGATTGGTGATTTTTTGACAATATTAGCTCGCCTTTCGTAAATAAATTTAAATAAATTCGTTAATTATACATTAAAATATAGTTGATTCTATAACAAATATCATGTAAATTAATATTTTAAATTTCATACAAACTTTATAAAAACTCAACAAATTTTCATAAAAAATTTGAATATTTTAGAAGAATGTTTACGCAGTTTTGGGTATGGAGTTTTATAATAATTATAATGCTTACCGCATATAGCCTGATGTTTGGCCGAATTCCTCCTATAATCTGTGGTGTGCGTCTTGATGGCTTTACGCCGACTCCGAACGTCAAAAGTTGGTGATGAAGTATTTTCATGGCCTATATACACTCGGAGATTTACTATTGCCTGCCGAGGGGCGACCGTTATTAGAAAGAACTTTTTTAAAATTTTTGATGTTACTTTCCTCGGTTACGGCGGCCGTGTTAATTTAGTTATGGAAGTGAAATAAGCTAAACAGACCCCTTGTTTATCCTATTATCAAGTTATTGTCATTTAGCTGTCGGCAACATTACATATTCAAATGTCAAAGTGAATTTTCATTCTAAAATGGAAGTACTTTAAAATTGCTTTTGACGCAATGTCCATATTGACAGGCAAATCCCAAACAGAGTAACATTGATACTCCAATCCAGCAGTGGGTAGATGCTATGAGAAGAGCATAAGTGAGGTGAGCGTTCACACTATGACGAAATTTATGACGCGCATAAACGACATGTAATAGAAATAAAGAGAAAAGCGATGAAGACGGCGGCGTCGAGTGCCAAAGCTGCTGCATCAAAATCGCCAGTTAAATGTTTCATGTCAATTACAGCAGCAACGCGATCCCATTTTCATTTTTAGATATCGTAAACCGTCATTTGATATGAAACGAACAAAAATCTAGCATCCAACAAGCCCCTGGGGCCCCACAGCAGGTGTCGCGGATAGACCAACAGTGCGGGAGACAAAGAGTGAGGTACCTAGTCAGCTAGTCAGTTATGTTGTCATCCCGAAATGCACACAAGCGGAAGTAACAGACACACAAAACACATGCAGACTGACAGCAACGCCTTTCCTCAGACATGCATTTCCTTTTAAGCCAACACACGGCCACAAAATAAGCCACAGCAGCCAGCCAAGTCAGGCAATCCGCGTAAGCAGCACAGCAATCTGAAAAGTGACAGTAGTGTCTGCTATGCGATTGGAAGAAGGTAACAGGAAAGTAGAAGAACATAAAGTCTCTGTATGAGGCAGCGGTTGTCTCAACTCCCAGCGTGTTCTAGGTGAATGCACTCAGTGATTGTCGAAAATCTATGTATATACCATTATACAAATTTAGGAAAGTACGCATGCAACCCTGTGGTTATCAGCAAACCGTAAGTAAGGATTCGAGGATGCTGAAAATAAATATATACATATGTACGTATGTACAGTACATGCTAGCTGTACAACTAATATATCGAATCGATTATGTATTTTAATGAACAGTAATATTGCACTTGGGAGGTTTGGTGTTTCCCCTTAATAAACTTAATGAACTCTATATATTTTCTTATTAAGCACCAATTCCTTAACGATTTCACTAATTTTGCTACACTCATTGTGTATTTTATGCTATTTTATTTAAAACTCCAATGTCAACACTCAGTAAAAAATCAAGAATTCGCAGCTAAACGAAGGCATTAAACAAGTTAGGGAGTTAATGTCTAAACTCGACTTTAATAGAATTTAGTTCCCTTTTTTATTCCACTTTTCCATTTTTATAAGATGGGAGTTTAAAGTAGAAAATGAAAAACATTTTTTCAGGTAATTATCAATGAAGACGAAGATCTATAAAATATAATAAAAAAACAGTTTATTGTTAACTTGAATTAATAGGCATTTAACTGCTGAGGATTTATACTCAAATGTTCACAAAAAAACTCAAATTCCATATAAAAAATTAACAACGTTGAAGTCAAAGCAAATATTGGCGCGTGAGAATTAAGACTTGAAAAAAGAAAAACACAAATGCAGAAACGCAGAAATGCAGAAATGCGGTCGATGATCAGTGGTTCGGAAAATTGGTCTGTAATGATCTTATCTTTAAATTTCTCTATTTCTCTTTATCCTCATTATAAATGCAGGAAAATATTTTGGAGGGAATTTCACGCTAATTTAATAAAACAAATTAATTTTACGAAAGTATTACAGTTTTAAAAACCGGCTGTTGGGTGCACCAATGATACATTAAAATACGCTTATTTGAACCAAAACGGAAGCTATAATGCATAAATATTAGAGCTGGTAGGCTATCGATGGCACTATCGATAGGGCTGTTTTTAGGTTGTTACCAACCATTGTTGTAGCCAATATCGATTGTCTTTATGACTATCGGTTGTTTCTTCTCTCTTTTCACTACTCTATCATTCTAATTTTTAGAAACCACCAAATTTAGTTCGTATTGGGCGTATTTATTAGTTACGGGATGGGAATATATGGTCAAAAATGTATCCGATAGGTGACGCCAATTCTAAAACATTTCTAAATATTTTATTTACCTAAAAAGAAGAAGCGGGTAGAATCTATTTCTTTATTTACTCCATTATTTTTGAAAGATTACTATTTTTTTTTAACTTAAAATACGGCGTTTTCTCCGGGCAGTTCGCAACTTGGTGTAAAAATCAGAAAGCTGCATATAGGAAAAGACGCATCATTGATTTTAAAACAACAAATACTAAGATATGTTAATGTGACATTGCTGTGTAATTCACCATAAGAAAAAAAGTGTTTTGTGGAATCGGACCGGGACAAAGCTATTTTCTTAATTTATTTATAAATTTTATTAATTAAATCTTAATGAATTCAAATATTATACATTAATTAAGAAATATCCTTAGTCTGTGTACACTAACGAAACCAGCATAGTAATTAAAGTTTACTTATCAGCTTTGGTATGTTACCAATATTTTTCGCTCTAGCTTTCGAAAAATTAAAGAACCTCACTCTAATTATACTTTCATATATGTACGGACAGAAGATTCTACTAGCTTTAGCATAAACTCCAAATAAAAATCTTTCACCTTCCCCACTACAACTCAGTGTATGCGACAGAAATCATACCAATCCATGAAGCTGTCAAATTATCAAACGGAATTAATGTAAACTTCTCCATATATTCAGACTCCTTATCTTCCTTAAATGCCATATCGAACATTGAAAACAACAAATTTTACCGCCTCCCAATCAGAAATGCCATTATCAATAGCTATCCAAAAATTAAGCTTATCTCGGTTCCAGGACACGGCAAAAGCACAGGTAACGAATTTGCCGATCAATCAGCAAAGGAAGCCAAGAAAGCAGCATTAATTTTAACAACACAATCCAATCCAAGTTCATTTAAATCTGGGAGCAAGCTTCAAGCTGGTACAAAGATATTAAACGCAACAAACAATCCGGCTGATATATTTAAAGTACAAACAGTATATTTCTAAACAGACTTGACATAATAAAATTCGATCGCTTAAGGATTGGACACACTACCCTTGTTGACTAACGATACCCCGCAGCCCGCCTACTAGACTCAACCCTACTTCCATCACCATACCTCAAGTCACACTGTACAAATTTCAGAGGCAATATAACCCATATTCCCGGATTCCGGCCCAGTAAAAGCGAAGCGAAATGTTAACCCTAAGTTCTAAATTTTGGTTAATATTTAATAATAATAGTAATTTGGCGCTTACACCATAGCTTTATGTTTAGCCGAACATTCACTACAATTTGTGGTATGCGTCTTTATGTTATACTCGTAACACAAATTGAGGGGCGTACAGTGTTACGCTGATTTTCGTGGCAGAAGTACACTCGGAGGTTTGCCATTGCTTGCCGAGGGGCTACCGTTATTAAAAAACAAACTTTTCTACAATTATTGATGCTTATTGTCCCGGCCAGGATTTGAACCTGTCACTCACCGAATGAAGCGCGCACACTCTACACAATTGGCTACGGCGGCCAATATTTAGGTCATACTTGAATAATGACTCATTATCTCCGAAGACAGCTTTTTCTTCTGTGATAGAGTAAGATATAGTGGAGGTTAAGTTGCTACTAAGATATTAATAAAAATTTTACCCGATCCGTACGTACGATTTTCAAGTTTTTTCGTTCAGCAGTTACAGCCAAAGGTAACCCGAGAAAGTATGAAATTTTTCAGTTTTTTTTAAGTTTTTTTTTCGGCATAAAACTGGCTCTAACAGTGAGAAAATCTATACAAATTTAAACGCTTTGAATATTAAAACTTGCGTAATTTTATGCAAAATTAGAGTTGCGTCAATTTAGACATGATGGAAAAATTTGGGTGCCTTTCTCAGATTCAACGATTCAAGTCCACATAAAAAGTGATATTTTACCAAATGTACGTTTGCAAAATTGTTTTTGTGTTAAGGTGTTTTCTATCGTTTATCAGTTTGCAAAGTTGTTTTTGCCGACGTTTTAACGTTAGCCGCTTTTATTTAATTTGTAAAAACTTTCATATTTTCTACCCAAATAATATAGTATAATGATAACAAAAAATCTCGAAAACGTCTTAATTTTGTTAATTTAATCACCATTATTTCAAAAAGCATTTGCGATGTACACAAATACGTATTCAACGCGAAGAAACTGAATGTATCTTTAAAATTGTTTGGCAATAACTGCAGAGGGGCCTTGAAAACAGATTTTTTGCCTATATCTCGAAAACGCTTATTTGGGAAAATATGTATATGAAAATCATTTTTTTCTTTAGCGACTCAAAATTTGTCTGAAAAACACGTTTTAATTAAATATTTTTTCGTGTACAGTAGTGAAACTTGAACAGTTGGTAGTAAGTGTTGTTGGACCTGCTTTGGAATTTCCTAGCAAAATCCTTTTAATATTGAAAACAAACTTAACATTTTTTAACAAATTTTTACACGTGATTCTCAGTGTTTTGAATAAGTAAATTGATTTCTTTTGACATTTCTTTTGTATCATTTTAGGAAAATCTCAAACCTACACCTGTTTACCATTATTCCATTCAATGGCACAAAACTGTTTCGCTATGCTACATTAACTTCATTCTTTATGAGCACAGAAACACACAACACACACACGCATTCAAACACACGCACACCTAGACAAATCCTCGCACCAGCAATCACTATTTGCCAATTTAGTATTTTTCTTTTATCCTGCCGGAAATTCAGCTGTCCCATTCAACTTTTCAGCAGCAACGTATCAATGAAAGCATTTTGCTTACCACAGCTTGTTTATGTATTTGTATCTAAATACTTACATATATACATGCATGCATATAAAAAATATGTAAATACAGTATAGGAGAATTTATTGGGTTCACGACATTTTGGCAAGTTTTAATTACTTTTCTTCTATTTAATTAATGTTTATTAATTTTTTATAAAAGTATAACTAGCTTTCTAACATAAACTACACATGTATATCGAACAAATTTTTTTTCAAATTGACTGAATTGAATTTGTAGAAACAATTCATTAAATTTTAATATAATAATGTATAACTCTCAATTAGCTGAAAATTTTCGTTTATTTTTGATAATTTTTTTACTGGTGGTGTCAAGCATGAGAAAATAACAAAATTTTACGAAAATGTTCAGCTAATTGGAATTTGCACATTATTATACTAAAATTTAGTGGACAATAAAAGAGCATATTTAGAAGTTTAATGAAAATTCGAATTCAAAAGTTTACAAAATTTATGACTACAAAGCTTTAAATGTCGATTTATACGGTGCTGGTTATATAATAAGCAATATTTTTATAAAAAAAATACAATTTTAAAACATTAAACAAATAAAAGAAAAATAGACAAAACTTGTAAAAATGTTGTGACTCTATTAACTTGTACGACACTGTATATACTTACATACATTCGTGCTTTGGGTAATGGCTTAAATTAAACTGCCAAAAGGAACAGCCACTGAAGCGAGGACGAGCAAGCAAAGGGCAGCGAACGAAAAAAAAGTGAAGCAATCAAATCAGTTCCTACGAATTCAACTAAGTATCTCAAAGTGAAAGCAGGCGAGCGCTGAACCAAAGTGAAAAGAATCAAAAAATTAAAAGCTCCATACAATCACATTTGCATATCCCCAGGATGGTGCAAGCGCATTGTGCAAGGCAAACACGTTCGCGTATAATCCGCGTCTTGCATCTGCTTTGCGGAGAATTTAGCGAGAATTATATGTTTACCATTTTTTTCTGCCACTGCTTAGAATGCCACTTTATTGCCGCGTTTCTTCTTACTTTTTGCATACTTTTTTGTTTGCATCATTTTTAATTTAATGAAAAAATTTTCCACTTCGCCGATTGACAGTTTACATCCTCGTCTTGTAGTGCCACAAATGTGGAAACTTTACTTTTTCGCTATAAATTTATTTGTAAGATTACACTTTTTGTTGTTTTTTTTTTTAGAGAAATAGTATTCTCTCGGCGTATCCCTCTGCAATGTATAATGGGAAAGTTCAAGCTGCATAGATATTTATTTTTGCATGGGAATGGGCCGCTACACTAAACCATTAGACCATTCGTTTTCTATTGTGGCATAACGGTTGTTTTATGATGTTCAAAACATTTCATACCAAAGGTTTAATTTCGAATTTCGAAGCCCAATATTTCGATTTCGGAGGTTAACTCATAGCAGAATTTACCCTTGGGTTTGTCATTGCCTGCCGAGCGGCGCATGCTATTATAAAACACATTTTCCTATTATTCTTTGACCTTGCATACCGTGGTCAGGGTATAACACGAACCCCCTATAGGTTCCGATACGGCGGTAATCGATATTTTTGCAAAAGAACGACCTATCTCGGACTAAATTTCCTTTTCGTTGGCAAAGCAACTGTTATTCTATTATTGCAAGTTTTTTTGAAAATCATGAAAGTTGAATTAATACAGTCGCAAAATTTTGTATGAAAAGCGTGGTGTATGTTCAAAAAATGTTACCCAATATGGCAACTTCAATCTAAATTGCAATTTTGTTTGTTAATAAAGCCGATAGGAGCAAGCAAGGTTGATTTGCATACCTTTCCTTAAGATGAAATGGTTTTATAACTTTAGTTCGATGTTAGTAAGTATAAGGAGAAGAAGCGAGGAGCTATCTGTCCGTATGTATTTTTGAGCGCACCTCAGTTTTTGAGATATCTGACTGAAACTTTGGTTGGCAGATATGTTTCTATAATGTTAATCATGAAACCATGAAATTATGTTGGCTATAAATCATACAAGGTCCATTGAGAAAATCATCAAGAATAGGTTTTGGTTGTAGACTTTAACATTTATAGCATTCCTTGAATTTACATTAATTGCTAGAGTTTTCTTGCTACAAAACAACACTGTGATTGATTAGTTATTGATGAATTTTTCTGTAGACAAACCAATGGCGATAACTTATGAGATCATGACCGCATATTTTGTAGTTCTAGCGCTTTTAATATCATTTTATTTCCATATATAACTTTATTCTTTTCTATACAAATTAAATTTATTACACCATTCTTTACTTTATTTTATATGCGAACAGTAAATAGTAAATTGAATATTTTTGCGGTAACAATTCATTGTCTTACATAAATGAAAGGCTTTATACCAAGGCCGAAGACAACACTCATTTGCTTGTTTTTGTTTCAGTATCAAAAGAAACTCCACAAACTTGGTTTAAATTTTATTTTCATTTGACAATTCATGTTTGCAAACCAACAATAAAATATATGAAATAGTGTATTTTTATTCAAACAATAATTTAGGAAATTAGTAACTCTAAGAATTGCTCCATGTACGTCATGAAAATCGAGAACATGGTTGATGGCGTAACATTCTATTCAATAAACCTTGGTTCCAACGTTAATTTCGAGTTATCTTTTTCATTGATATATTTGCACAAGAGGACAAATATATAAATATTTATGCTATTACATTCAATATAGATTAAATAATAATACATAATTTTTAAAAGCGATGTGATGTTTATCAGCCAAAGAATGATAATCCTATATGATTTAAACTTTTTGTACTTTTTTTAATGAAGTCAGAAATTGACCGCTATTTTTGGACTAATATCAAAACAAAAACAGTTAGATTTTATTTGTTCGGTCAAATATAAAAATTTAAAACTGAATTTGTTTCGATCAAAAATTAAATTCTAAGTTATGTTGTTGTTTACAAAAAGAGTGATTTGTTTCGTTTTCAAATGTATATATACTTTTTGCTGAAAATTTTTTCCAAAAAATTAACGTACAAAGAATATTAAAAAAAAAACAAAAAAAAATTAATTTTAATAGAGTCCAAATTTCGGAACATACACATGTGATTACATACATATTCACATAGATAACATAGATACACAAATCTCTGCTTAATTTATCTTCTGTGCTCCCAAACACAAACCATAAACCCGAAAATCAAATCACATTCAAGTAAATAGTCGCAAAAATAAAAAAAAAACATCGCGGGCAAACATCAATATAAGATTCTAGAGACCAAAATAAATAGCAGTCGCCTCTTTGCATATTTATGAATATTCATACATATGTTGGAAAAACTGCTAATTTCTTAACTCCCATTATCTTTAATGTAACTGAATATACACACAGCCAAACAAACAGTAACATTTAACTACCCAAGCAAAAGAGTTACAAGTCCCAACAGCCGTCAACATACAGCCTGATTCTCTGTCACGAATGAAAAACCAAACGAACTATTCGTGTCCAAAAGAAATCATCTGAATTCGGAAATCTCTATCTCGATTGAAAATAATCGTCCATCCTCATGTTCTTATGTTATCGTCTCGAAAAACCCTATCAAAATAGGTTTGTTTACGTTATGTAAAAAAAATAAGTACAAGCTATAGTTCTTCCGCAACTTACAAACATGCTTCCCAACCACAGAATAAATACTGAAGATCGACAAAGGCTCGCGCATCTGAAGTTCGCAGACTCCAACTGTCATACCCTCGCTCAAGCGATATGCTACTAAGCAGCGGCTTATTTATTACCCCAAATAATGCTAGACAGCATTCACAAAATTTCAAACAGCCTATTAGCCCAAAGTACCATCTTCGGTTGCATTTTAAGTGGCTAAGTAGGAATTGAAAAAAATTTCCACATTCACAACTCAAATTGAAGAAATTTCAAATGAATACCTCAATTCACAATTAAGAAAGTTTTAAAAGTTTGAAAAACTAACTCTACCACAGAAAACAAAGCTTCCGAGACATATTACAAAACCACAAAAACGCGAGCAGAAAAAATCGACACGTTGTACATTTACCATTAAAGCCAGAATGCCCAGACACACTCGCCTTAGGTCGCTCCCGAACCTCTGCACTACAGCAGTTTTTTGGTATGCAAAACACTCGACTCAAAAATGGCAAACTCAAAGCAGCGTACGATGTTGTCCTGGAAAAACACCTCCATTTAAATCATATGCAGGTAGTACACCCAAACAAAAATACAAACGGCAAAAATTTATTCCGAATAAATCGATGGAAACGAATAAAGATTATCCATCATGAATTCATCCGTAGATGGAAGGAGAGTATCTCAAATACCTGGATTGGAAGAATGCTCAAAAAATCGGAGAATGTGTCCTCATTCACGATAAGTGTCTTCCCACTACCGAATGACGTCTTGCACAAATATAGAGGTTGCACCGTGGCTCCGATGGTCGCATAAGAATAGTCGGCCTTCACACCCAGAACGGTATATGAAATCGGTCGCTTGTCAAACTTTGTTTTCTACTGACGAGTAAATGTCGATCAAATTAACTAAACGTTTCCGAACGCGCGAATTAATAAAAAAAAAAGCCCGTGTCAACTCTGATGAGATGAAAATTAATCAAAATCTTTGTATAGAGTAATTAAAACTTAAACAGCTTGCATATGCGCCATTTTCCTTTAATTGCATAAAGTGATATGATTTTTCTACCGCAGAGATGGGCATGGAAATGCCCCTGTAAACGGCACCCCCACTCCAACAGTAAGGTCACCATACCACGCGCCGCAGAACCCCTAAGTTGGCACCACGAGCCGCCACCCCACTCGCTGTGACTTTTTCGACTGCGCTACGCCCTAGCCTACATATAGCAGCAAAAGTCATACTGCAGACTTCGGAAAGACAGCAAGTTTCCTCGGTGGGGGAACCCGGTGCGTTTGGTCAAGCAATGAATAGATTCGATTTATATCATCGACGCTACGCACCTTAATTTCCTTGCGCTGTCCCACTGCACCAGAGAGTGCATCTCGACCGGGCTGTATCGCGTTAACCACCGCCCACACGATACTCTCTTTCACCGCTTCCCCGGTCGCACCGATCTGCCTGCGACGAATCGACCACCACCGCCTCAGAGTAGCCGCACGCCACGGATAAGGTCAAGGTATTTCCAATATGCAGAGCAATCATCCTTTTTGAGTGCCTTTTTATTTACATTTCAGCTAAAATAAATTATATGTAAGGGTTGTTCTTATAACGCTCATAACGCTATCACCTGTTTAATGTGCCTTAGATATCGCTCTTAATTACAGTTTGAAATCAAACGTAAATAAGAAACCGTTTGGGATATAATTCCATTGCTTAAAATCGAATTTCTCCAAATACATAAACTAAATAACGGAATTGAAAGATTAAATATCATGGGACAATGTAAACGAATATAAAGCGTTTGCACAAAAAAGTGAATAAAAGCAATTTAGCTTAATGTAATTCACTTTCTCAAATATATGTTATTGACTTATAGCAATTGAGTTGCAACAATAACAGATGAAGAAAGTTGAACATCCAAGGAAATTCCCATTGTCATTCAACCATTTAACAAATTCTATAGAAAGTCATCGTGAATCGCTACTTGCTCGACACACAAACGCATTAAGGGGCATGGATAGCTTAGCTCATTTATTAACACAAAAACTGCAGTTAACTGGCAACGTAATGCAATTGCTAAGACAATTCTAATATTGTAACGTGACAATGAGCAGCAATTGTCGGAAAAAATCGAAAAAAAAAATATAGTCGGAAAGGACCCAGCAGAATGTGCAGATTAGATAAGGAGAGGAATGTGGCATTCAAATACAAGCATGTAGTAAGTGCTGAATGACATTGTCGGCGACGTGTGGCTGCCAATTGTGATGATGTTCGCGTGACTTGTACTTGTACTAACTCAACATATGCTTTGCCGACGTGTTGCCAATTGGCAAGTATGGCAAGACTGCAATACTCCAATGCTCAGAGATGAAAGTTACTAAAACGAAATTTGAATCTTAAGTCAGGAATATCAAAAGGCTGAAGCAAAAGTTTAAACCCGTATTGTTTGCTAAACGATAGATGATGTTTGTTGTATTCGTATTAATATCAGCTTTCAACAAAGTTCAGAAAGGATTGTGTTCATTTGACACAATATTATTTTCAATACCAATATTAGGTGCTTTGTTTGTTCTGCGAATGTTGTTTCTTGTAACATTCCAGTGGGATATTCGGCTTAAGAATTTGACCAGTTGTGGATTGTAAATGTCATCAGAACTTTTGCAAATGTGAAATATATTTTTAACATGAAAATAAGTAATGGTTTAAAACAAAAAACAAAAGCAAAAAGATTGCTTCTATTTTTTGAAATATATACTACGGCGTGCTTCGCTATACCCTAAAAATTTGGAAAATATGTTCACATACATACGTGAGTTCTAAAACCTACAAATGGTAAGAGAAGTTCGATCAATCATCTAGTAGCTTTGATGTAAGGAACAAATTATTATAGCATGGATGTATATTGGAACGATTTTCTGTCATCCTGTGTTCCTCGTTCCCATATGCACACATCAACTTTGGGAAAAACAAAAGATCTAAAAGTAACTACTTTATTATTACTACGTTAGTTTAGATTCTTAGGGATATTTCGGCATCATCGCCACCTATCCGTCCAATTTTCATATAAAATATTTATATTTATGGGGTTTTCGATTCTGGATTAAATCGGACTGTAAATTCGGTTTTTAGAAATATCTCGACTCCAGCGCCAATTATCGGAATTTGTTTTAACCTATGCGTAATTGACACCATTGCAAATGCATCCTTTGAATTTGAACTCAATCGGTTCAGTTATTTTCGAGTCTATAACCTATATGCCAACAGCCACACTCGGCCTTGTTATATATAAGAAGAAGGAGATGAAGATATACTTTTATTTTCGTATTGTATTATTAATATGAGTTTCAAACTAAATGTTTAAGCAACTTAGTTTCAAAAATAATGTTTGTTTAACATATGACAAATTAATTTAAATTATAATAAGATAAATCAAATATTGAAATATGAATCCCAAAGCTTATGAAAGCTTTATTCTGAAAACACTTTTGCCAGAGTGACGCGAGACTCGCGGAGCAGCAGGGACTCCTTATCTGCTACAGGTGGTGGTTGGGCTCCGATAACTGCATTTGCCTGGCGAGAGTCAATGGTGGTAGTGACTGTCTCTCTGTGGATGTTGCTTAGGACTCGCCGGTACTCCTTCGGATCCAGCGGTTGCGTTATGAGTGGCTGGAACTCGTCCTTTAATTCTAAGAGATGTCTTCTGATGTGCCTGGGGGGAGCTCCACTGCAAGCAGATGCTTTTTTGGCAGGTCTGCATCTTCGTCCACTGTGTCCTGCTGGTTCCCGGCGACCAACCTGGCGCAGCATAATTTATTACCGGCCGGCCAATCGCCTTGTATGTTGCCAACAACGTTTCTTTGTCTTTGCCCCAAGAGCTGCCGGCGAGCGACTTGAGGACATTGTTGCGGCTCTGTACTCTATTGGCGATTGCAGTAGTGTTCACGGAGAAGGAGAGCAGGCTGTCGAAAGTCACCCCCAGAATCTTCGGGTGATTAACCGTCGGAATGGGGGATGCCATCAATATGGATGTTGAGATCCACCGTTTCAGTCCCTGCGGGAGAGTCGATGCTTCCACGTCAGCTAGTAGCGTGGAGTGGCTGACTGTGTCAAAAGCTTTAGACAGGTCCAAGGCTACAAGGACGGTTCTCTCGCAGGGGCGGTTTTGGTTAAGAGCGTGGTTCACCCGTGTGTTTATGACATTAAGTGCTGTTGTTGTGCTGTGCACTTTCCGGAAGCCATGTTGATGCTTAGCCGACCCTAGGTGGTATGTGTAATACGGGAGGAGTAGGGCCTCGAGTGTCTTTACCCCTGACGAAAGCAGGGAAATCGGCCGATAGGAATCACCCTTGTCGGCCGGTTTCCCTGGTTTCAGCAGTGGAACCACCCTCCCAACCTTCCAGATGTCAGGAATGATGAGGGTGGCCATTGACAGGTTGAAGATCCCTGTGAGGAACTCAACTCCCGCGGGGCCTAAATTTTTCAGCATCAACACGCTTAGGCCGTCATAGCCAATGGCCTTGGAGGATTTCGCCTTCCCGATGACCTCCTTGACTACGCCACAAGTTAAGGTAAGAGGCGCGCTGTTGTTTGGTAGTTTGCGCAGCCTTCTGGTCACCTTCCGCTTGGCTCTATCCCCCGAAGGATGCAATATGAATTGTCGGTTAAATAGCTCGCGCATCTCTTCGGGTCCGACGAGGCACGATCCCCGAATGAAATTTCCACTCGGACGTCGCGCTTCGTCGGGTTGGCTAAGGACTTCACGGTGGACCAGAGCTTACCAACACCCGTGATTAGGTTACAGGACTTCAAATGCTCCTCCCACTTGTTCCGCTTATTTTGGTCAACCAGCCTCCGAATCTCCACGTTCAAATCCTTTATATAAGGATTTCGGGCATCGGAGCGGCGAAGATGGTCGCGTTCATTCCCGCTTCGGCCGGGAAGTTGGGACGGATCTCATGGACCCTACCTGCCGGGATGAAGCGAGCTGCAGCTTACGCAACCACCTTGCGGAACTTCTGTTCGCCTTTGCGAACGTCAGTGGGTGTGGGAAGAGATCTGAAGGCATTTTCAGTGAACTCCACGAACCTGACCCAGTCAGCCTTTTTAAAGTTGATGTAGTTCCAGTGGTCCGCAGGTCTGTCAATCGAGATGACTATGGGTAGGTGGTCTGATGCAAGCGATAGCATAGGTCGCCACGTTATGCTATTTATCAGACCTGCGCTAGCTATTGTTAGGTCAGGCGAGCTGCTGCAACTACCCATAATCCTGGTGGGGGCATCATCATTCATCGTGCAGAATGCCGAATCGTCTATCTGCTCTGCCAAATCATTTCCCCTACGATCAGCTGGTAGGCTTGAATGCCAGAGATCGTGGTGCGCGTTAAAGTCACCAACTACCAATCGGTTTTCACCTCTGAGGAGCGCACCTATGTCAGGGTGATATCCTGCCGGGCAGCAGGTGACAGGGGGTATATAAATATTAAATATTTCGAGCTCGACATCGCCTGACCGGACAGCTATTCCTTAACATTCTAAGGTAGTGTCCCTGCGGTCGATGTGTTCTTCAATAAGACGATACTGCACAGTGTGATGGTTGTGAATGCTAAGCCACTACCATACCTCGCTCGCGATCCTTACGATGCACATTGTAGCCGTTGCAACGCACAAGGTTGAGTTGCTGTGCAATTTCGTTTCCTGGTTCGCTGCTATTGACAGATTATTCCGACTCATAAAGTCTGTTATCTCCTCAATCTTCCCCTTCAGCCAGTTCCAGTTCAGCTGAAGGAGTCCCGTTTGCCTCGGGAGAGTCGTCGCGGAAAAATTCATTCATTCATGTCATTCCCACGACAGTCGGTTCTACGTTCCGGAATGACCTGGGTTTTACCCGGCCAAGGACTGTTGTTTCGGCGATCTAACCCTGTTTAGATCGGCCTACCGCATAAAATTGTTGATTCAATTCAATTGGTAGGGAACTGGATCAAACGAAAAGTGTTAAGGAGACTTTTACTCTGAAAAAGGTTGCCACCTGTTTAAAACAATTACGTTCATCTAAATTTATGCGATAAATGGAATGATTCAACACTGGTTTGAATTAATAGACTTTTAGGATAGCTTAGGTTGACGACAGAGTACACGCTATAAGCGGAGCGAAGCAGTAAATATCATCTTGTATTTTCTTATGTGTTTGCTTGATGCATGTCAGAGTGAAGGCGAAGAGCAAAGTGTATTCATACTATAAATGAAGTATGTTGTGAACTGCTTTATATCATGAATTCGCTTGAATTTTTGCTATTCTTCTTGTTTGCTGTCATTTTAACAGCTGTTTCGCGCTTAAATTATTATGTGTTTATGGAAAGTGAAAAGTAAAAAAGATGGAACTGAATGTCGAGGTACTCATTGCAGAAGTGTTTCAACTCCCTGTACTAAGGAATCAAGTGGATCAACAGTATCACAACCGTATTATAAATGAAAAAAATTGGGATTCAATTGAGGAAGCAATGAAACTACCAAGTACGTACAAAAATGTTTTATTATCTATTTGCACATACAAACTCGCGAAAAGCGTCTCTTACAATATGTCCAGTGGTTGAATTAATTGGATTGAAGACTCCAACTCGTTCAGTGATGGCATCATTTACATACATATGTATCATTGATTTCTTGTTGTGTATTGCTATTTCCTTCAAGGTCAATGATTTTGTTGTGCAGAACACAAATAGCTTTAACGACTTTGTCGGCAGAATCTGGTGAAGTTTAAATTGGCTTCCACAATAAACGCCACTTGGCGGTCATAATTCCAAACGCACATTCCACGCAACGGCGTGCTCGAGAAAGCCGACTATTGAAATATTATTTATTTGCATTGCAATCTCTTCGAGCGTATGGCCTCAAAAGATTATCCATCAATGGGTAAGCCTCATCGCCAATTAAAACATATGGCATTATAATGTTTTTATATTAAGCAAACTAGCATACACTCAGACATGTTATAGCTTTGATTATAGCAAGAAATATTATCGCTTCAATCTTCGCTCCGCTTATAGCGTGTACTCTGTCGTCAACCTTAGTCTCGAAAAAAAGTTTAGAGTTTTCCAACTGTTTAAAAATTAAATACAAATTTATTATTAACGTAGGTAAAACCAAAATATCTCGCGTATATTTATATTTACACAAAAGTTTTTTGAAAGCAGTTCATAAAGGAGTTGTTCCCTTTCCAAAATTAAATAAAATTTTGTGTAAGTTAATAAAATAATACAATTAAATTGTTATCCAAACCGGTTTAACATTACCAAGAAACATTTTTCAATAGAATTCTCACCCATAAAAATTTGTTTAAAATCAATATATGTACATATGTACATATGTACACGAAAGGCAAGTTCTTCATTATATTGGTGCATATAATATAATTTTTAATTTAATTTAATTTTATTTTATTTATTTATTTCATAAATTAGTTGTACACATATGGATTACTAGAACCATATTACAATTTTAAATTGGTTTTAGTTATAAACAATAATGGTTACGAAGTAGTGCAGTTAATTTATTCTTAAATCCATATCTTCCGAGAAACAATCAAACTAAGACAGCGATTAAGCGGTTCATTTAAGGAGTAGTAGTAGATATGGTATACGAAATGTAAAAGAGAACGTTAGATCACGCGTGGGATAATTCAAAATAATTAACTCCAGTAAAAATTGGCAGTTAACACGGTCTGTTACTAAGTCTCTTACCAACATTATGAAATAAAATTTCCTACGTGTTTCTAATGTTGGCAGCTCGAGTAAGAGGCACCTGCTTCTATGCTCGGGCACGTTACCACTCCAATTCAGCCGGTGAATGGCATACCTAACCTAAAAAACCGGTAAAGTCAATCAGCAATCAACCGCGATCGGCAATTATGAAGAAGGTATCGGCTTTTATTTTTTAGATAATACAAATTTAGAATTAATAGTTATTCCCTATGTTGAAATTATCTAGTTCCTTTTCTGTTGCATTCGAATTCATAAAGTTAAATCGAATATGGTGCGAACGAATCCTATGAAAAAGCTAAAAGAAATGCATACGTTATATGTATGCACTATTTGGGTGTTATTTTCCTTATTCTTATTAAATACAATATGTATGTATGTACGTAGTATATATGTACATATATATGTACATATGTATATCATCATTTCATATTATTGTAGTTACATGGATTTATTGCTGACGAGTGCATTATTTGCCTTTCAAGAATCCTACTAAAGAGAATAAAAACAAAAGATCTGCAACATAATTCTAATAAGAGTACGCGAATAACACGCAATATTCATTCATCATCATAAGTCATGGCGTTGTCTTGCAAATGAAATGAAATATACTTGCTACAAAAAAGGTGCACAGCTACAGCAAGCAAATACAATCGTACTATCTTCCTTTTCATTAATGGATTTGCTACCTGTTAGAAAGTTTAAAAGCAGCATCAAGGTGGCAGACATGAAGTCACGAATCAACAGGGAAACAAACATTGGGCATTATGGTAGCTACATTTCAGTTAATTCCGACTTTCTCTACGGTTTCAGATGTTACACTTGCCATTTGGCGAGTAATGGCGTAAACACAATAGGTGTATTCTCTAATATTAGGCGCTGACAATTTTAAAATTTTTCACTGTGTGCAATGTAACAATATTAAAAACAAAAATAAGCATGAACTTTTTACAAATCTTATTAGCTTTTATCACGAAGGAAGTCACGGATATGTCTGAACTTAGTTCGATGCTCAATAAAACTCAAAACACAAAATACATAACTTTTCAAAGTCAAAAAACGACCAAACAAAAAACAATTGTTCTTTAAAATAAATGTGTGCCCAAGTTAGATTTGACTTAAATTTAGTTTGCTGTATTTTTAGATTTGTTATATTCGTTCTCGTATAATTTTCCTTTTAACAATTATTCTAGACTTATGGAATACCCCTATAAATAACACAAACAAAACTGCATTAACCTCTGCGTAGTTAAGAATCCCTGTATTCAGCCCTGCTATAATTCAAACTCACGTATATTTTACGTCGCTTTAAACCAACAAATTCCCAAACCAACCTAATGGGAGATAATTAGAGAGTAGACCGGGTCGATTCACTTAAAGAAAAAATGTAGTTGACTGCATGTTATCGACAATTTTGTTAACTAGCTAATTTTTATTATTGATAATCATTTCAGCTTTTAGTAACCGCAATTCTGGTGCAAATGTTGGTAGTAACGCTGCCAATAGTGATTTGTATCAAATGTCGTAAGTTACACAACCCTTGGGGCATTGTTCACATTTTAGCACCGCAAATTTTGCGAAATTTAAATTGTGGTTAAATTGTTTTCATTGACTGTATTTTCATAAATTTTGTGCAAAGTTTGAAATTTTGATTTATACGCTTTTTGTTAAAGAACGAACAATATTTTTTTTTAAAAGTAACGAAAAATAATAACGAATATTATAAAAAAAAACACTATGTGGTCAATTGGTTTAGTAACTGTATTTATGTATTTATCTTAAATTAATATTTATATCTTTAATTTAGATCTTTTAGTAACAATTAAAAAAAAATAAGCTTTCAGAGTAGGTAAAAATACCAGTAGTTAAGATTTTCTTATTTAATTTTTATATTTGTATACGCCTACCCACTTTAGTTCATTGTGAACAGCAAGTTGAAGCAAGCTCAAATCATAGGGTGGTTGGTTACAAACTTTTTTACCTTGTCCCACACTAATGCACACATACAAGCGCAAACGTTTTTATGAACTTAATGAAAGAAACTATGTACTTCCATAAACAGTAAAAAGTAAAAAAAAAGTCCACTATGAATGGTTTATTTCTTCTTTTTTTTTATAAAGAATAAATTAGTTCTTTCAGACAATCCGACCCAGCCGTGACAGCGAGGAAGGCGATACATTCATTGGCTTCTTTTGCACCTTTAGGATTGTACAGTAAATATTAATAATGCATAGTATATGTACGTACATATGTACAAATGTATATATATAGTATATATATATGTATATATGTATATAGTATATATACATAAGTAGCAACGTTAAAATTCAAAGATGCATTTTACCATTACTTAATTAAAATCGAACTTTTCAGTAAATTAAAACTAAATAAAGTGCAGCTATTTTTTGGATATTTGTGAAATGAAAACTTTCAGCAAACGTACCTAGTGTATACCAAAATTTTCGTTAAGTCTTAAAATTGTATAAAGTATTTTAAATCGAGAGGTTTTTGATACGTATTTGACCCTCATTACACGCTGATAAACGAAACTAAAAGTTTGATAAAGATGGATGGATGGATTTGATGGATGGATGTTATCGCTGGTTACCGCATAAATTGACAATTGCACAAAAAAGACCCCAGTCGTATTTGGATATATGGTGCAAGCGATTGCAAAAGCTTATTGACATCCATCCAAGACGAATATTTTGGAAAACAATAAAACCATTTTCAATTTATTCTACTGTGTTTTCATTTTTAGGCGCAAAATATAAAAGGCAACCTTCGTATAACAAAATACTTGGTTTAATCTAAAAATACCAAGGTATGCTTTAGAATACTTAATTCTTACACCACCTTTTTTGATTGTTCATTCCTTTTTTAGCTTGTTCTTATTCCTTTGCTAGACATTTAATTATAATCTCATTAATTTGTACGTTAATACCCATAGATTATAAAGTTTCTGCTAACATTAATGTGCGCACAAACAACAAGTGTATTAAGTTGTTCAGGATGCACTACATCCGTACATATATACATACACACCTACATATATATCTGTAAGTATGAATGTCCATGTACAAGTCCTATAAACTAGTTGGTTACATTAGGTGATATTGATAAAGTTGAAAATTGCATCGCGTATTTGAATATTTCAGTTGAAGCAAGTAATTAAAACGAAATAAAGGAACATAGGAATGTGAGTATTGTTGCCATGATGAGTGTTGTGGGATGAGTGTTCTGTCTGCGTTGCTAGAAAATTCTATTAGAGAACAAAATACTCAACCAGAAATAGCAAATTGAAGCGTGCACCCCCAGCAAGAAAAAGCTGAACTAGGTAAACGTATTTCTGATACGGTTTCCTAACGTGAAGGTCCGAAAGCGGAATAGAATAGAAAATGCAAATAATCATCAAACTCGCAGAAGACAATCATGAAGCCACCTGAAGACTGTCAATTTGATTTCGCTTGCCTTGGAATATATGGATTTTTCAATTAAATAAATGTAACTGATTGTATAACACCGTGCGACAAAAACCATCAATATACGAAACTACCTATACTATACCTTTTTTTGTATTTAACATAACACATACAATTTGCATTAGCCCAGGTAATCTGTTGTCGAAAAAGCCTTCGCATTTAGTAAAAAGTATGATGTAACTTGTATTGAGTGTAATGTTATATTAAAGACACAAATTAGGTCCGTTTTTGTAGAGTCTACACCCTCATGCAATCGCGTCAAAAATTTTAGTAAAACAAAATCAAACTGGAGTTTGAGAACATTGTGCCTTAAATTTTTGAATAAAGTTTATTAAAATATTTTACTATTTTACATTAGAAAACCGCATCTCGCGTCCACTGGGCGTTATCGCTCGCCGCTATAGCCTCATGCGACATCCACTAACAACAACAAGGCATTGGCCATTGCACTCATCAGCCGACTGGCAGCAGCTCTAAAACCACCAACCGAATCCAACATGAATTTATTATTATCGCCGCTAACGCAACAGAACCCAGAGCCAACGAAAGAAGGTGTTAGCGGCAATGGGATGCGACAACTCTATTGGCATTTTATGTTAATGCACTTAAGTTAAACTCGAGTATATGCGGAACAGCGTTAACTGCATTGGCGATGAATGGTGAGCGTGGTGTGGTCGGTAGTGATTCCCTAGTTTTATTACATGCATAATTTGCTAAAGCAAAGTGTCGTGGGAACGTGTTGGCGTCAATGATGGCATTCGCTGGCAATGCACTCCGGTAACTTGTTGAGGCTGCGATGAGTAAGTAATGAGCCCAGTTGGCAGAGGTTGGATGTCTGCATCAACTTTCAAATAATCCCGTTAATATCGTCACTGTCTATATCGTTGTCTCTGTCCACGCTGAAGGCATGCAATGCAATGCAAAACAAGATAGTTTAGGATATTTTTCTACGTCATACGTATACGAGTCGCCTGCACTTTTCCTCTCATCGAGTGCATTAATGGTCCTCTACATCGCTGCCGTCGCTACTTCCAGTTATCAAATAAGGCAGGCGAGGCCAATATTAGCTACCAAAATTGGCTGAAAAAAATTTTTGATTCAAACCATCTTCCGCCAATTGGTGAAATCCTTTATCAGAAAATTATCGAGCCACAAAAACTGAAGTAATTGCCGAACCAAAAATGTCACAAATGATTACTATGGAAAGGAGATCACATAGAACAACAGAAATGCCATTTTCTCGAAAATATCTTTTTCTTTATTAGATAACATTGATATACAGCTAAATAAAGTACAGAACATCAGCAGTTATTTCAGGTTATTTAATCCGGAAAATAATGTTCAATAACTTTTTATTCAACCCTGCATCGACTGTCCCATTTAAAGAAATAACCCATTTATTTACCAAGTGCTCTTCAACTAGTCAATTATTTGCAGAGCTCTATGGCATGTGTTACCGTCCTGTTAGAAAAACAATCAAAATTATTCAGTCAACATTTCATTCAGTTGGGGTAGAGAATAAGCGGCAATCATGGCTCTATAGCGCTTTCTGTTTACGTCAATGTTCTCGATTCTCTATTTTTTAAAGAAATAAGCACCACAAATTTCACCGCCCTATAAAGAACACCAAACATTGAGTATTTGTGGATGTAACGATGATTCACGAATCTCTTGTGGATTATCTTCATTTCAAACGCGATGATTTCCAAAATCAATGAGCACAATTTGCAAACCTTTGCAATTATGTAAAAGCGTTGCCAGATCTGACAATTGTTATAGGGAAATAGGACAACACATTAAATAGCCCGATGTATGGTCAAACTTTTCATTCAATTCGTTCTGTGCATCTTGGATTTGTAGCGGAAATGAAGTGACTTTCAGTTTTACGCCGACTAACTACATACATGGCACCCGTCAAATTATTATTAACTTGTTCATGTCATAATGCCATCGGAGGTTTCGGTAAATGTTCAATAAAATAAGAATATATTTGGTTTTGAAGTAACGATACTACTATAAGTTTCTTCATTACATTTAGAAGGAGGAACGTATATACATATGTAGATATTTATATAATTTAAATTTTTTAAACTGTGAATATCAAATTATAAAGGAAACAATATATTCCCAAAAACTTGAAAATGTAGAAAACAGGAGCAGGAAAGCAGATAAAAATGGTCTAACGTGCTAGTGAGGGCAAATTAGTATACAACCACAAAAAAAAACCAGAAATGCAAACTAAGCGAAATGAAATGAAATGCATCGAAAAATGAATGCCTTGTAGATAAAGACTGTAAAATTGTTGAGTCAACTTCGCAGCAGACAGATATGATGCCATTGCCATCAGTTGCCGCAAGTTCAACAAACTCACACCCTATTATGCACTTTGGCAAATAAGGAGCAGCATCCAAGTCGTAACTGGTGAAACTGCTACTCATTCGCTTTTGTGGCATGCAACAAGCAAGGATGTGAAAATTTCCCAACGCATAGAGTGCACATTGCCCCAAAAAATATGGTAGAGGAGCTAGGTGGTCAAGCAATAAATTCCTCGCAAGCCGTGAGCGCCAGAAGAAAAGCTTCGCAAGATACGCAAGTTTCTCTAACTAGAGGGTCGAAGGCATGGTGTCATGATGCTCAATATAAAATGTTGCACCAGTAATAGTTGAACAAAAGACAAGGGGTTGGGAGTTCGGGTGCATCAAACAAATCAGCGTTTTAACTCTGCAGCATTTAAAGAAACGAAACGAAAATGCATTTTCCACACGCACACACATGTTCTATGCCACTCTAGAACATACATACATACATACATACATACATACATGCATACAAACGTACACTAGGCGAATAGCAAAACGCTTCTGCAACTTCTGTGCAACAGCATTAACACTACGTATTCCGGGTGCATTACCTCCGCACATTCAACTTTCAACTTTTGCGTGGCACGTGAAACGCGTGCATTCCACCGACAAAGCCCGTTATTATTTTTCTTCTTTATAGCAGCAATGCTTTCTACAAGTTTGCAATTACATACTTAGGAATTATTTGCTTAAAGTGCGCCGCTTGCTGCCCGAAATAAAGCGCGCCACCAGCAAAGAATAAACAAAATGTTGAGTTGCATGCCGGCAACGGTCGTCGTAAATACATATACATACATACATACATATATACCTTATGCATGCATAGTATGTAATACTATGTACATACATACATATGTATGTACCCATCTACTTTATTGTTTTGTTTGCTTGGTATTTGTTTTAAAAGTTTGACATTTTATTGTCACTATTCTTTGAGCATTTGCCTGTGTTTTGTATTTTTGACTTAAAGTTTTCGCATGTACTAAGGACGCCTGGCAAGCAGCAATAATTCGAGTTAAGTCGAATGGCTGGCTCTGCGTCACATTTAAATTATTAGTTACAGCTTGTTAAGGAAATATTCAAATAACAAATACAAATATTGCCCTCCCTATATGTATATGTATACATATATGTATTTATTAATTGTCCTTTGCAAATGTAACCAGAAAACGCTTAGCGGTGTAACATATAACAGGTGGCAACCCTCTCAAATATATAGGTACATACATATATACACCATGACCTCGCCAAGACGAACAGTTTAACACTCATATTTCAATAATTGACATCCTTGTGTATAATTTATTAAACTTTTCTTTTAAAAAAGGTGGCAACACTCTTTAAATATACCTATACACTTGACACCTATATTTTACTATTTCACGCAACTTGTATTTAATTAAATTCGACTTTCCCGAGTATCGTCGCTGTTAAGTTGAAAGAAACGGAACCAAAGCATACTAAACATGTTCACACTGTCTCGTTGTTAGTATAATCTGTAAGTAACTAGGACTAAATCGCACTTGATGCCGTATAAGTGATTTCTAAAAACAGTATTCCTGGATCTATATAACAGGCACAGTCTAATTAGATTGCCAAATTTTCTATATATATACTTATGTGTATATATATATATGTATGTATGTATATATAATATGTATATATATATATATATATATATCTTTAGCTATCTCGAGTTGGAATGATAAATGCGGAAACTATGAAAGAAAACTAAGCAACCTTAACTCAACTATACTCGTAAATAGGAGACAAAGTTAGTTGGTTTAACAAACTCAGTAAGCGAAGTTTAGTTAGGATATTTTCACATAACAATAACGATGTATGAATACTGAAGAATCAGTATTTATTGATTTGAAAGCAAAAGTCCAAAGTCAATTAAATAATAAAATACACATAAGTTAAAGCTAAACACAAAAGCATAGGTTCCATGCGCCTTTGTATAATTCTCCTTAGATGACCTAATATGCGTATCTACCATTTCAATGCAATTTGATTTACAAGGCAACTCTAGCAACTATCTTTCAATACCCCACGACCTTTTTTAGGCAAATGTCAACTATGGGAAATAACTTGAAAGCTCATTTCTGCCTTTTAGAAGACGTATTGAAATATACGCGAATGAGTAGGTCTAAGCGTTGTATTGTTTTCATTTATATTGAAAATTATTTAAAAGAATGTTCGAATGTGATGCTGGGAAAAAAACAATTTTTCTTAGAAATGAATTATTATTATTTTGAATACAATTTTCGGCGGCATCAACGATTGTCGGTATTTATTTGTCGTTATTGGGTACATAATAATAGTGGTGTAGTTAAACAATATAGCAAAGCGAATATTTTTATAAACAATTTAAAATAACAACGAACCTGAGGTATAAAAATTTCAAGAATGCAAATTATATGTAAAATGTGTAAAAAAAACGTCAGATAGTTGAAAAAAACCACCTTGTCTTTCATTATTTTTTCTAAAGGATGTTTGTTGTTGTCAAAAAATCTTTTTGCAATGAATGTTCAAACGAGAACTTTTTGGGTAAGATTTTTTTCCAGACTACAACAAGTCTTTCAAACTATCTGTACAATTGTCTTTCGAAACCCTATGAACTATCTTTGTCAGAATAGGCCTATTATGGTTTGAATATTATGGCTTGCTAAATATTAAATGTCATTGGGCGATACCACTCAATATTGTATGTAATTTGTCAAGTGAAACCCAGGATATTTTATTGGAAAATCAAGATGGAACTCTCACTGGGAGCACTATGATTTAAAAAATACGCCAATGTAATTCACGCATATATTCCTACGCCCGCGTATATTGAAAACTACAATTTGGTGGAAGCTACTTGCAAAAAACAGGTGGCCAATTTACTTCAAATGCCACAAAAAGCGCTACAGGATGCGCAACGTATACATGAACATAAGGTTACCTATTAGATACTAAAATTAATGTTTTTGTTGTGTTTCGTAATGTCTAGTTAACTTAAATTAGTTTATCATCAACTCTGTTAACACTTGCCAGTTTCTTGCACAAGGAAAACATAAAATTAAGTAGACGTTAATAAAAATAAAAAAAATTAAATTGTGGATTACAGTCAAAATTAAAAAGTTCACGTTGTTATTTATACTAATACGAGTATATATTTTGAAAGCCGCTTTTGTTCATACAACTCGAGAGCGGCGGTGGCGATTTTTTTGAAATTTTGTGTACAAATACTCCCTAGTGGGTTAGATCATTTAAGCGAGGTTTTTCAATTTTTAATTAACCTAGTACAATTTTCCCCCTATTGAGTATCAAATTAACTTATTTCACTAAGAATTCATTGAACATGCTTTATTTTTTTTTAATTATAGTAAGTGGAACCCATATCAAATTTCCTGATCGATTTAGTAGTGAAAAAAATTAATTTTTTAATTACGTGCCAACAGATTACTCATACGCCCTGACACACGGCTGTCCTATGAAACCAATTGTAAGTATGATAATATCAAGCGGATTTGCGTATTTTCTCGCTGCATGTTCACTCTTGTGATACTTCAACAAAATTCGATTGGTTTGGGATGGGTACGTTTTCGGGGTGTGGTAATGGTAGTTGTACAAATTTTGTTGCTTACATATCATTGTGTTATTTATTTAGTAACCTGATACCAGGTAATGAAAAAATGCATCCAATCCACAGATAACTACACCACAAAGACCTCTTTTCCGACACTTCAATAAGTACGGTGCCGACGGGCAACAAATAAAGTTACGAGCACTAAAATGATTTTGACATACTCGCGAAGTTTTGTAATGAAGGACTGCGCCTATTTACAGAAAATTGCCACTTGATTTGACTTTAGCAATTTTGAAGGGTTTAAAATTGGCATATCAGTCGCAGTTCAAAAGCAATCACTTCTACTTTATTAAATATATTTTGAATACACTTATTATTTTCTTTAACTAATTTATGGACATTAAAAAACTACTGAATTGAAATAAATATCCTGTCCTGCTATTTTAAAATCAAATTCATCAGCAAGTTGCGTTCTCTCTTGCACTTGTTTTTCACTTAATGCAGTACTGCATTCGAAGTGTGAGGAGTGCATTCAACGCCCTGGTATCACTGAACTGCAATCACCGTCAATGAGCGAATTCGGCAATGTTAGCCTTTTTTGAAAATATTGCATAATGAATGTCACGTTTTTTGCAAGTGGCTCATTTTGTCAAAATCGATGATTCATGCAAATCTGTGATACGTATTAAAGTGCGAGTAGTCGTATGTGTTTATTCAGGATTCTCAAGCATATTAGTGACATAGTTATATTTTATTGAATATTATTTTTGCAATTAACGTTTTAGAGATATCAAATTAAAAAATTCTAACTTAAGTTAATAGTTTTAGTTTGATGACACCAATGTGCTATTTCAATCAGTTAGCTTATATTTGAATGTATGTATGTATGTATATAGCAAGTTTTATTTTTTTAGATGGGCGGCAACCACTTGGAAAAATATATCTTTAGACTTTCCCCCAAATCTCTTGTATGAGCAACCATACGCAACGCAGTCCGAAGTTTTATACAAAAATCCTAAAGATAGAGGCACTTTCAGTATTTTTTAGAGATCGCAACCGTTATGATTTTTCAAACAAAGATCAATCACTATTTTAGTTCTGATCCTAGAAAAACAAATAAGCCCATAAAATAACGATTAAAATAGTTCCAAAAATAAATCCAAAAACTAACGATTAAATTAGAATTTCTAAATAAAAACCTTCAAACCGATTATTTTCGGTCCTTGGTATTTGCCCTTTTTCGCAATTTGTTACCACCTTTCCCAAAATATAAACTGTTGGTATCAAACATAGAATGTACAAATACTTTCCTACAGAAAAATTCTTATAAGGATTGCAACTACAAAATACTTGGTCTGCGTTTTTAATAACGAGTTGCATTTTCACTCACCAGTTTTGAATGTTGTCATTAGCCTATCGGAATCACCTCCATGGTGATAATCAAAAAGTGATTCATCTAGCAGATCTTGCTGTTTGTAACCTAGTAGGTTTTGCATTCTGAAAGGCGAAAACATAATTTAATTAATAATAATTTTGAATCATAAGCTTCCATATATGTTAAAGTATTCATTTACTTCTCATCCACATAAGTAAATTTCATATCCAACGAATGTTTCGTCAAGAATGTTGTACTTCCCAACGGAATTTCAATATTGGATGGATGTGGTATAGGCCTTCCAATTGCGACCAGCACCCGATCACCTTTCTTATTGATCACCAAATGACCGGTAATGTGTATAACCTGAAACCAAAAAGCCAACGATTCAATTATTTTATTGGAATGTTTCATTAAGTAAATGCTAGTAACATTAGAGACGTACTTTATATGAAGCACTTTTTATGTTGATGCTACGCCCACGGCTAGTCAATGTGCATTTGAAGCGCACAAAAAGATCGCGGTGGTCTGTTGTTAGTCCTTCCTCTATCATGTTCTCATCTTTAATCTTATCAGTAAGACCATTGCGTTTTATGTTGAGTGCCTCTTTAAGTTCCCCGTGATCGCATTGATGACTATATTCCCAAACTTGTTGGCCAAGTATATCAATCTAAAAATTTTACAAAATTCAAAAATGTGAGTTACGAGAAATAAGAAATTGATTTATATGTGGAACAGTTCACACCTTTGCCAAGCCCAAATAATCTGTGATGTTATCCGAAACATAAGTTATATCACCATCATTTGAGAGGATAATTAGAAAGCCATCTAATGTCTGCTTGATGAATTGATTTGATTCGGCGCATTTGAGCAAATCGAGTTTTTCATTAGTTTGTTTCGTGGAAGAGGCAGTAGATCTTTTGGAATCATCTTCAATATCAATATTTAATTTCAAATCTCCAATAAAGTTTTGAGTGTTCGGAACTGCAAAAGAGGAAAATATACAGTTTTCACTCTATTTTCTAGTTTTTAGAATTTGTGTGCTTTTTTCGAACTCTATGAAGACAGGATAGTCGATTTCAGAAACGGAATTTTCCCCATATGGTGTTAAAAAATTTAATGATGTCATGTGACTCTCAAAAGTTCGATTAATTGGTAACTCTTGCTTTTTAAAAATAAAAATAATAACAAAAATACGAAATGTTTTGCAATTCTTTTGCGAGACTCATTTCTAAATTTCGGAACGATCGGCTAAAATGGAGACGGAAGAACTCAAGATGGATCAAACGAAATTCCACCACCAACGTAAATAGAAATTCACTTTTTCATTCTTTTCCCACTTCATATTCGGATTAAGCGGAACATTTCATCTTAAGAGTTTATAAAAAATCGTCGCATTTTAAATAATTATTTAAATTTTGTAAACTTGGTGGTTGATGTTATATTGTGAGAGAATTGTGGGTGAAAAAGAAAATTATTTAAAAAATGTTTACACACAAATTTTCTTTGTTGACTGTGTTATTAATAGTTTTGTATTTTTTTTTATGTACGACTGTAGTGTAATCAGATAGATATCCTGCTAACGAAAGTAGCGATTAAACAAATTTGTATTTTTTAAATTTGGTCCTGTAAAAATACTTTAGGTAACTGAAACTAGCAGACAACAACTAACTTAAATTAATTCAAATGCAGCTGATTTAATTTGACTTTTACTTACACAACTGTAACATTTCGCGAACTTTCAAAAATGCTATGGCAATTCGCATTACAGATGCCTTATCCAATTGGCTGACATCCTCCGTTCGTAGTGGCAAAAGCTGTGCTAAATCACTGAAAATTTCCGTTTCGCGTGAACGCCGGCAACGGGCCGCATCACGAGATTTTTCCTTCCGTTTTTCATTATTTCTGCAAAATAAAAATAATTCATTAAAACATTTAAGCAGACCAAAAAAAAACAAAACAATTTGATTTGATATTATTTGAAAATATATTAAATGCAATAGAAAGACACCATTTGACATGGTAAACATATTAAAAACTTTTCATAGAACTACGAATATGGCCGGGAAAAGGTCCCAACCCATATCTCCAGAATCATCCTCAAGCTAACGATCACCTTAGCATCAACAAAGTCAGAGTGCACTTCGCATCACCTGTTGGACAAAGTAGTGTTATATTTTTGCACGCCAAATACACGCCCGTCAGTCATATGCCGTTGGTAATGAGCGCGAGAAAAAATTTCGTTGCAAAAGTGGCATGCATGTATGACTACAGGAACAACAACAACGGAAAATATAAAAACAACACACTCTCCGTTAATTGAAGTTATGATGTGTGTAGGCGTTGGATAGAGGAATGCATGAAAAGCCGTGAACGCAAGAATTTTCATCTCTAGTAAAATCAGAACAAATCATTCACTTTTACATGAGTAAAAAATGATTGAGACGTTAGTTGAATTGGACTGGTCCTTCGATTGTTTAAAAAGCAGTACAATTGCATTCAATTTGTTTGGGAATATTCCAAAGCTGCAGGAAAAATTTTTATAAATTAAGGATCCCTGCAAGAACCTGCTGATAGAATTGCAAATACACTCTCATTTATAATATCAGCACTGACTGTCAGATTGCCGTTCAAATAACTGTCACTGGGCTTGCAAAAAAGAGACATTAGCGACTCGCTACGTTATGGTTGTACATATGCGAGATTGAAAGAACCAAGTTATTCATATTTACATTTATTACTGTGTTAGTATTTAAAATCGGCGTGCTTTTACAGAAATTACTAAAAGATAATTATACAATGAAATATTACATATATTAAGAGATTTAATTTTATTCGCTTTCAAGGTGATATTTTATAATAAAACTGTTTTTAAGTAAAAGAAAAATAACAAAAGAGATTAAAACTAAGTTTAATATGTAGAACAATCAGTATTTATATTAACATATCACTACTAGGTTACATGTACACTTGCGGTCAATAAAAACGCACCACCAAATATAATTGAAATAAGATCACATGTGCAATTTGTTTATAAAGTTAGAATATTGGGGTAATTTTTATTTGTTTGGCAACATAGTGCAAATTAGTTATCCACAAAAATTTTTCTCGGAAATGGTTTTTATAAGGAATAGCGAATTAATTTTAAAAAATTAACAAAAATGTTCATTCGATGATATTCATAATTAATTAAAAGAAAACAATGTGAAGTTAACTTAAAGCGACTAAATCATTTTCACCACTAACGGTAGAAATATAGACTTCACAATAGGCTTTCCTAATAAAGAGTCGTTCCTCCTTTAGCCGCAATAACTGCCTTAATTCTTGAAGGCATGGAATTCACTAGAACCTCAATTGATTCCCTTCTAACCAGACCGTACCACACCAGTTCTAAATTCTTTATCAATTGACTTTTATTTGTTGGTTACTGTTTAGCAACTTCACACTTCATTATGTGCCATAAGTGATCAATGGGGTTTAAATCTGACGAGTTTCCAGGCCAATCCAAACGTTGAATCCCTAGATTTTTAAATATATTGGCGAACTAAAAATAAAAATTCGAGCTGAATAGGGTCATATACACCAATATTGTATAGATGTTTTATACAAGATTTGTTTCCAATCAAAACTTACCCATTTTGCACGATGGCATGGCGCTGAGTCAACCTGGAATATTAGGCGATCCGTATAAGGATAATGCTCTTCAATTGCGGGTACTAACAAATTTTTAACCACCGTCGCATATTTTTGTGCATTCATTATTCCATCAACAAGGTGTAGAGGCCCCAAAACAGGGTATGAAAAGCAGCCCCAAATCATTTGACTTTGAGAAAACTTAACTTAGCCAATCATTTTGATCCCAATTTTGATACTTTTTAGCCCAGGAAATTCGTGCAGCCTTCAATTTTTGTGTTAATAGTGGATTTTTGGCAGGGCGTATTTATGTAATATAAACTCACATCTCTAAGCCGTCGGCGTATGGTTTCGACACTGAAATCCACTTGGTGAAAATTTTACATATCCGCCCTTATAGAAAGTGCACTTTTAAAGCGGTCGCTTAAACTTATCCGCCGCAGTATGTTGTCTGTTCTCTCAGTTGGCTTTCGAGGACGACCTGATCTCTTTTTACGCTCCAGCACATAACTATTCTCTTTTTTTTTTGTAAAAGACGAACAATAGTTGAATGGCTACAACCAATTCTAGCTGCTATTTGCCGAGAAGATAACTTTTCTTCATCTAATGCCAATATGTGAATTTTTTGAACGCGTGCTAATTTCTTCCGATTATTTGGCATTTTGACCAACTTTTCAAATACACAACCAAAACACGACTATAACTGAACAGTGTGCAACCCAATTTCATAAAAAATAATTTATTTCTCAGTGCTTGCTAGATCTAGTAGACATTTTTTCAAATTTACAGTTATATAGCTGAAGATAGTCTACCAAAGTGGTGGTGCGTTTTTATTGATCGCAAGTGTATGGACATAGATAGCGAAACTCGTCATTAAGTTGTAGATAATTGTATTACATTTATAGGTAGATTAGTGCAAATTCGAATAGAGATGTTCTCTTAGTTAGTTGCTTTTGTTGAAACTGCTACAAACAAAAGCGAATAGTTAAATAATTAGGCAATATCAATTTTCTGTCCAGACAATGTTAGTTTACTACTGCATTATTCATCAAAAGACGAAATAGAAAAATACAATTTCTGGCTTTCAGATGCTCGGATATTTCACATCGCCACCAAAATATTCAGCCAGAGATATGGTAAAATTCCACTACCAGCTACGTCAATTTACTATAACAACCCCACTACATGAGTCTGCCGGTCAGGGCTAATGGTGAACAACAACAGAACCAAAATGCGAGAAAGAAATTAGCAAGATATTCATTTGAGTTTTACAAAAGCCGCGCACTCTTTGTAAAAACGCTTAAGTGCGGAGTTCAGTTAATCAGGCATGTTCTACATTTCACTTACGAGTGAATTTGCATATTGTGCCTATCTCAAACTTCCGGGTATAATACAATAGGGCATATTTTAAAAATAAGTGTTAAAAAGTTATAGTCAATTAAATGATAAGGTAAATCACACATCGATGACGACTGGATACATTGGGATAAGATTTGGTACCTACATAAATTTGTTACTATAGAACTAATTTCTTTAGGGAGTTAAATTCAGTAAAACAGAAGAATGAACTCAAATATGGCAAAATGGGTATTATTTGAAATTTTGAAAGAAGATTGCCGTCCGTTTGAAATTCAATTTAGTTATATTATATGCTCATTGCATTTGTTACAATAAATTAGGTTTCACTAAACCCGAATGGCATACTGCGCAGTTGCCAATGACAAACAAGCTTCCATGCAGTGGCATGGGTCTCAAGGGTATCACTGACAACAGTGAGGAAGTCGCTTACCAAGCTCCAACGGCTGGCATGTGTATGCATAACGGGAGCAATGCGGTCATGTCCAACGGGGGCGCTGGAAGTGATAGTGGACCTAACACCACTGCACATTAACGTAGAACAGTCGGCCAATAGAACCCTACTTAACATAATTAGGGAAGGTCATGGGAAAGGTAAGATTATATCATCCAAAAACATGGAGAAGCTGAGCATCCAGCTTCCTCTTGCTCAGCTTCCTAGGGATGAGATCATCAAAGTAACCAAATTTGAGAAAAGATTCAAAATTGAATTAGGAAACAAAGCTACATGGAGTACACCCTCGCTGGAGGGGCACCTCAAAGCAAGCACCCAACACTGGTATACGGATGGATAAAAGACTCCGGAGGGTGTAGGGGCCGGGGTCTTCGGTCCCAGAACACACCTGTCTGTGCCAATGGGTAAGATGCCAAGCATCTTCCAGGCGGAGGTGTACGCCATCCTCCGGTGTGCAGAGGTAAACCTAAAAAGGAACTATCGTAATGAGCGGATAGTCATTGCAAGTGACAGCCAAGCAGCACTCAAGGCACTAGCATCGTATGAGATTAGATCTTCATTGGTGCTTGAGTGTGTAGAAAAACTCAACTCTCTAGCAACCCACAATCACATCCAGCTCCTCTGGGTCCCTGGTCACAAAGGCATTGAGGGAAACGAGGAGGCCGATCGATTGGCTAGAGGTGCAGCGGAAAAAACACCCATAGGGCCCGAGCCCTTCCTGCCGGTAGGTCGACACACCATACGGGAGGTGCTCAGGGCAGAGGAAAATACCTTAAAGGAAAGACACTGGCACCAGACGGTAGGGTTACGCCAGGCGAAATGTCTATTGGGAGGGTATAACAGCAAACGGTCAAAACAGTTTATTAACCTCTCAAAACCCCACTTGAGGATACTTACAGGTTTTCTTACAGGTCACTGCAGACTGCGTAGCCATCTACACAGGCTCGGAATATGGTCGAATGAGTCTTGTCGCTTCTGTGACTCGGCCCCGGAGACCCCGATGCACCTGCTCTTTGACTGTGAAGCCGTCTCAAGAAAACGGAAGAGAAATCTGGGCTCATACACCCCCGATCAGGAACTTGTACGCTCGCTATCACCAACCATCATCTTAGACTTCCTAAGAGCGTTGGGGTTAGATGAGGTACTATAAAGAACGGAGGGCACAATGGACCGAAAGGTCGAAGTGCAAACCTCAACAATAATATCTATCTATCTACCGTAATCGGCAATAATGAAGTAGGGTTAGATTTTTTATTAGATAATAAAAAATTAAAAAACAAGACTCAAAAGTAATTAAAGGTTATTACATTTGCTGATATTATTTAATTCCCTTTCTGTTACATTCGAATTTATAACGTTAAGCCGAATGCCATGCGAGCGAAGCAGCGGGTAAAAGCTAGTAAATATACACACATACATACATATGTACATATGTACTTATATTCAAAGGAAAAACAAACCTTCATTTTAGAAAAGTAGCTTAAGTCCGATTTTGCTGATATTTGTAATCATTGAAGTAAATAAACTGCACAAACCCAAAAACAGAAAATTTATAAAATCGAACAAAAAAACTGAAATAGCATTTGATACAGCTCTAAATGCCAGTGAGCAGAATTGATTTGTTGGAGTGAAATGCAAAATCATCAGTTTGGGATATAAACTTTGTTCCGAGTGCTGACAAAATTGTTTCAGCTGTGACCGTCAGATGTACTATCAATTGCTGATACTGTTCTTACAGCTATGTTCACTGAACTGAGCCACATACCATTGCCACAACGATTTTTCATTTTTTTTTTTTGCAAAATTCTAGAAGGCATGTGAAAAAATCCAGAAATAATATAGCAATGTTTTAAGAACATACAGTATTTTAATATATGTATGTATGTACGCAACCCAAAACTAAAGCATCATGCGCACATAAAGCTTTCAATTTACACTTTTATAAATGAGTCGCATTCGAATTTAATTGAAGAATTATAATTAGTCCTATACAAAATATATTACTATGAATTTAAAAAAAAAGCCGATAAGTTATTTCATTTCACAACTGGTTCAAGTAGAAAAAAATCATTTTTTTTTTCAAATAACAATAACTGGTAAAGATCTTTTAATTTCTCTAGCTTATGTTTTCCTCAAAGGTAACATTCAACAAGTTATATTCATTTGCTCAAGTTTTTGCTTAATTTAAGTAGATTAGGAAAAAAGTTACTAAATTGAAACAGTTACCAAATTTGTCCTAAAAAGTAAGAAACTATCAATTTTCGTTAAAAAAAAAATAACAAACGGCAATAGTGGTTGTGATGCGGTATCCAAAATTCCCCCTTCGAAATCCGAAAAGATTGTAGTCATAAATTCTGATTCTGAGCCAGCTTTCATGCTTTTGGTCGCGGTGAGTTCGGATGGTGCCACTCCAACGATTCTGTTTTAAACAGAGGATTATGATAAGGAACAATGGTTTCACCGTCAGTAGTAAACTAATCCAAAGCTTCTTTTTTTAGCCTTCGTAAAAAGATATAAACTGAGTACATCTCTTTACTCCTTTTTTGTTTGGAGTGAAAAAAAAGTTTTGGGGACCACTTTGCACAGACTTAATACATGTTTGAAAGCCCAGTCATAACAAATATTTATGGATTAAAACACCATTATGGTTGCTTAAATACTATAAAAAGGAAGAAGGTTTATATACAAATAAAATTTCGTACCGCCAAAAAACACACTATTGCCTACTGTTCATTAGGTAAAACGCTTAATGGCACTAGTTGTCAAAAAAGGCCCAAATTAAAACCAGCCATAATCTTTTTCAATAATATAAATTGACAACTTCTGTGTGAAAAAAAAAAAAGAAAAAGTTCAATTAAACTAAGCAGAAAAAGTATCCGTACATGACAATGTGTGTTTTTCGTACTGCTCGATTATAGCCGGTTTCAGTAGCTGGTGGGGTTTCCTTTCCGTTTTAGGACCTCCACGAGTCGATTTGGCATAGAATGAACTAACTTGGATGTATCCTCCGTCGTTATTTTACTCCATTCATTCAATATAACGGTTTTAAGCATTTCTTTGGACCTTATATGGTGCTGACGGATCCTGCGCTCCAATAAATCCCACAAATGCTCAATGGGATTTAGGTCTGGGGATTGGGGTGGTGTGCGCAGC
The DNA here is from genome assembly GCA_951828415.1 of Anomoia purmunda. Taxonomy (NCBI): domain Eukaryota; kingdom Metazoa; phylum Arthropoda; class Insecta; order Diptera; family Tephritidae; genus Anomoia; species Anomoia purmunda. The sequence goes on from OX639993.1 coordinate 203,105,359, forward strand.
TGGTTTTTCGAATTATAGAGCAACCACAGTTCACGTTTTGTGCTGCGTGTTTCGGATCGTTATCCTACTGAAACCAAAAATCATCATCAAGTTCTAATTGCTGGGCGCTTTGCTTCAAATTGGTACTGGTTCATTATTGACTCTATAAACACGAGCTTGCCTACTGATACCACCCCCTCCATGTTTGACCGTTGGTATAAGATTTTCTTTATCGAACGCAGTACCGCTCTTACGCCACACTAGCTTTTTGCCCCTTTATGCCAAAGATACAAAATTTGCTTTCGTCTGAGAACAAGACACGTTCCCAGAATTCCTGTGGCTTATTTATATACTGATTTGCGAAATTCAGTAGTTCACAGCTTATTTTGCGCAGTTTCAAAATAAAACTTTGGCAACTTAGAACAAGAAAGCTAAGACTGATATCAATAAGATGCATTTACATTTTGTATAAATACTAGAAAAACTACTCAGGCGTTGTCCTGTCTATATTTATTTATTACTCGCCCTTTGCATATGTAACCAGAAAACGCATTTCGGTTTCTGCAACATATAACAGCTGGCAACTCTCTCAAAAATATAGATACGTAACTTGTCCAAACAGCTTGAGACTCATATTTTAATACTTTATATCCTTGAGTATAATTCAATTAAATTTGACTTTTAAAAGATATACCAATAAACTTAATCGTAGCGAAACAAATGGTTTGACGTTCACCTTTTAATACTTCATATAACTTGTGTATAATTAAATTAAATCAGACTTTGCAAGCAGATAGCAACCTTCTTTAAAATATACCCAGCGATAAACCTAAAATATTTTACTATTTCATATAACTTTTGTATAATTTAGTTAAATTCGATTTTTCAAACAAGACGCGACCCTATTCAAAATATAGCTACCTATAAACCTTACTAACGAATCGAACAGTTTGGCACCCATATTTTCATATAACTTGTGTATAACTTAATATTTGACGTTTCAAACAGATTCGAATGGTATTATATAAAATAAATATGTATGTTTACTCTTAAATTGATTGTTTTCTTTGCATAATAAAAATATTTTGGAAAAGAAATCCTATTGGAGTTAAGTTTCTATAGATATAAAGGAGTGCTGACCCTCCGGTCTTGTGAAATCGTACATCTTTCAAATATTTAATTCCATTAAAAATTCTTCCAAATCTTCTTCTAGATAAACACAATAAAAAAATTAGTTTTTATTTTAATTTATCATAGCAGAGAATATTCGTACTTGAAACTTCAATAATTACTTGCAAATTAGACCAAAGGAGTGACAGTTATGCGCATATTTTACTGCGATTCAAATAGTATACTCGTACAGTTATGGATAGAGCAATAGCCCACTTACACCTTAAATGTCAAAGCCGTAACAAAAACTAATAGTAGTAAGTTTAATTTAAAAATAAAAAAAAACTGAAAAAAGTGATAAACTGTAACTGGTTGAAAAACTGCACTCCGAGTACTGAAATATCCGTTAACATCGAACTCTTATTCTATCGAATATTCATTAAATGATGTAGCAATTCAAATAACTAAATTTTAACCCTTTTGTGCCTCCTTGAAAGGGTTAATTAAGTTTGATTACGTTTAAGCAAGTTATCGGTAAATACGTGTGCGATTTGAAAAAAAAAAATGCCAGATTTTAGCGTAGTAAATGGGCAATGAGCAATTTACTCATGCGCGCTTCGCAGTACACAACTGACGCTTGTTGAGTTCGTGTCTCGCATAGTAACGAGCCATAAGATAAGTGATAGAATGAAAAGATATAAACAAATAAAAATTTTAAATATGTATTTGCATACATCCCCATCGGAAAAAGGAAAGGTATAACTTTTTTAATGTGGAATTGCGGCTCCAGCTTCGGTTTCGCCATTGTTCGGCTACCAAAGTTCGGTTCGGTTAAGGATAGCCGAACATTGAGTCATTTTTTATTAATTTCAAAATTGTATAAAGTTTTAATTTTAATATGTTTCTCTTTGGAAAAAGTCAAAACAGCCTTTCGCGCCATTTTTATTTCACTTCTCAATTTTTTGCGCAAATATCAACGAGCCTTAATTTTTTTAACTATTAAATATTGGTATGCAGATCTTTCAAGCTTACACTAAGCATCCAGCTCTCAAGAAAAACACAAAATTCATATAAAAATTAGCTCAATTAATGAAAAACAAATTTTCTTCTATCGAAACTTCTTAAATTTCAGCTGTCAAGAAATAAATGTAATGAAATAAAAACGAAACATACATTTCATTCTGCATCTATTTATTTCCTCTTCTTTATTTTACCTCTAGATAGCCAACAATTGGACATACATAAAACTGTTTAGAATTTATACTGTTTTATTGTTGTATGTATATGAACCTTTTTTTATGTTCCAATTACCTATTAACAGTAAAAACTATTCTTATTAAATAAAAAAAAACTCCATTTTTTAGCTACTTTCAAATCAGTCCATCTCACGTAAATCTTAATACTTTTCCGAAATATTTAAGTGAAAGTCTTAGAATATAATAAGCTTTATAAATCCGATGGGAAAGCAGTGCAAAAATTGTTTGGACGGTCAGTGATGTACCCTAATGTACCTATTACCCAGTCTCTTACAAAAATATTGGTATTCATGGTTCCGTTCAATCTCCTTTTGGGATTTTTTCATTTCTAATCTCAATGGCGACTTCTTTAAATATTACACGAACAATATATTATTTTTATTGGGCGCTATTTAATTTAACATACAAATTCTGAAGATAGCGGGTAATATTTTTTTTTACTTCTGGTTTTCTATTGCTTAGATTTACCCATACATACCTACATATATCATTTCAGTAGTTTTCACCTATTGTCCTACCCGGTTTCATTAATTAACCACTCATTGCCATTATAATATGAGTCAATTCTGTTGATAAAATATTCACGCAGTTTTTTCCTGCTTTGGCTACCTATTTTATTTTACGTTTAGCATATCAGCCTGTTCACTAGTTTTATTATTGATAAGCGACTAAGTCTCATGTAAATGTTGTCAAAACATAAAGCTAATGCGGACAATACTTTACGTGACACTTGAGCCTTGGAGATAGCAATCATAAGAACAAAATGCGACCAATTCAACTAGTTCGCTTAGGAATTGTACCAAATGGAAAAAGGATTTAGGTGAGGTATTTATCTGGCGAGAGGAGGGAAAATGTTTGGCGAAGTCGTAACCGAACAATCAGCCGGTGTATGTCTCATTTATTAAAAAAAAAAAAACCATCAATTTAACTTTATTTTCGAATAATTTAGGACTCTAGACATTTTGCAGAACTCACTCCATGTCACATAAAATACATATTTCACCTACATATGTATCGTTTTTAAGATTTTCAAAAATTCACTTTTACCTTAATTCAGCAAATCCTACTTCACTCGAGAGTTCCGGTAATGCAGTAATTATCATCGATTCAGGTATTTTACAAACATTCTATTTAACCGTACCTGAACTGATTTCTGAGACGAAAAAAAATGTAACAGTACAGCGTGTAAAATAATAACTGTCGCACCTCTTTTTTTTAATAACAGGATAAATAGTTTTATTCAAATTAAATAGTAATTCTTTTATAAATACAAATATTATATATATTTATTTTATCCATCAATTTCGATCCTTTCTCATTTGATTTTTTGTACTTCCTTTAAACGTTTAGAAAAACTTTCGCAAGCGGCACGGACGACTTCATTTGGTATTTCGTTCCATATTTTTATCAAATGGTTTTTGAATTTATCCAAAGTCATGTGACTTAAATTCCCCAGTTTGCTAAGCATATAGCCCCATATGCAATAATCCTGTGGGTTTAAGTCCGAAGAAGACGGAGGCCATTCTTCTGCTGATATGAAACTGGGAAAATTTTCACGACACCAGCTTTGCACAGTTCTGGCTTTGTGTGCAGGAGCAGAATCTTGCTGAAAACAGAATGGCCTATTCCCAAACATATTCATTGCGTGAGGCTTCAAATGCTCTATTAGGACATTATTTAAATATTATTCTGCATTTATTTTGACGCCTTTATCAATAAAAAAGCAGTGGAAGTTTGCCACTTTTGCAAATCGCGCCCCATACCATCACCGAAGAAACATTTTGGAAGCGCTCTACACTTTTTTTAGCTCTAGGAATCTGGGACATATTAGCTGCATACACTCGATCGTTTTGAGGGTTATGGGGTTGCTGTAATAAAAACAGCTTTTCGTCAGAAAAGATAATTTCTGACTCTGCGTGCCTTCTTTGCAGCACTTTGCATCTCTTCCTTCGCTTTTTCTTCTGCATATCCGTAAGTCCATGAATTCTTTTTTTTTATAAGCTTTAAGCTTGAGGTCTTCTTTAATTATCAAATAAGCGGACTGGTGACTCATTTTAAATTTTTTACCGAGTTTCCGTACCGAAACGGAGCAATTTCTTCGAATCCGCTCACGCACAGCTTTGATCGTTTTCTTAGTTCTGACTGATCGCTTTCGTCCAGTTTTCTTCTTTATTTGCACAGTTCCAGTTTCGACAAATCTTGCTACGGTCCGCTGAACAAATCTTCTATTCGCATTATGTCTTTTCAGGGACTTAACAATTTCAGAATTTTTCTTGCCTTGCAAATGTAGTTCTAAAACTAGTTCACGTTTCACATCCACACCGCTCAAAATTTTACTATCAAATGAAATGTGAAATAAATAATAGCTAACATTGTTCAATAAGTAGGCGATGTAACGGGATAAAAAAAATTATGTGGTGATGTGATTGTAAAGAAATATGCACAGTTGTTTTAATGCGACAGTTATTATTTTACACGCTGTACAAAACTGGTGCAATTTTTCCTATATTTTTACGGAGGGTTAAAGTTTTAAAAATTTTACGAAAGTGTTGATAGTTTAATATTTAAAAAAAAACTATTTATATTTATAAAGAAAACTGGTTTGGAGATAATGTGAAATCAGTTCAGCTCACCTAAATTTGTCCGAAGTATATTGAGTTTTATAATTCTGATTGAAAGAAAGTGCGGATTTTTTTGTATGGGAAGTGTTGCACCCTAATGTGCATACACACATTATTTCATGCAGATAAGATTTGTTAAAATACCTAAAAGTGTTCATTCATTCCATTGTAATGCAAAAAAAAAACAATAACATATAATTCTAATTTTTAACATTGTAAGTCTATTTGGCATGGTGTCAACCAAATCGTGGACTAATTTGGTACCACTCTTCCAGTAGAGCATTTTTCGAGATCAGATTTGTTATGGATATGATATTTGCTTATATTTGTCTTCAAAACTGACCACGAATTTTTTTATGAAGTTCAAATCCGGTGCTGGTGCAGGAGTTTCAACAATGTATGCACATTTATTCATATTAACCCTGTTTGTACAGTCTGTGACTTTTGTCTAGGGTCGCTATCTTGATAAAAGCGAAAGTCATCTTCAATTAGCAATTTTCTAGCGCTCTGAAACAAATTATCTTGCAGAACTTTTAAATAAACATTTTTGTTCATTGTTTCTGCGATAAAGAGCAAATTTCCGACTCCGACGTTACCGCCGTCGTGTTTTATAGTAGCTCGCAAATTTTGCGGTTTGAGCTTCGTATTGGCCTCCCGCCATATAAAAGGTCTGCCAGTTAAGTTAATTTTATTTTTAACTCATCTCCGAAAAGTACAGCTATGCGCACTTACAAAATCAATTAAAATAAACTTTAGATTTATTACGATCTATTCTACCATTTACATTTGCTACTCTCAGTGTGAAGTATGAATGCACACTTTTTGTTATTTTATGTTAAGAAATGAAAAAAAAAAATCTCTGTATACCATTGTTTTCAATTTTCGCAAAATATTGTGAAATACTGAACACAAAAAAATCGTATCTGCATCTAAAGTAACGTTAGGTTAGGGACTGTAAATAAAAACGCAAAAAATAATGAAATGAAAGCTAGACATTTTACAATTAATTATGAATATATATGTATGTATATATGTACATATACATACATATGTATAAATGAATAAAAATATAAATTTCATTTCCGATAAGAAAAGCCACAACTAGAAATTTTGTTGATTGTTTTATTTCAAGCAAGCTATTAGAACACTACCGTTAGGCCTGCTTTTGCATTAATGGCGTTGGCATTGTATTAGAAATGGGCGCGGAACACGCGACCCGCGGTACCACGGTACTAATTTTAAAATAGTCGGAATAGGCGGTTGGGGAAGGTCTTCAAAAATTTGCGGACAAAAAATTCTTTCCTTTCAAAAACTCAAAAAATTTTACTAGCATTTTTTTAAAGAAATTAACACAAAAATGCATTTCTAAACGATTGTTGGACCAGCTTCGAAGTTTGCTGAGTTTTTTGACGAGTCTTTTGTAGATACACACTCATTTTTAATTATATCTTTTGAAATGAGTGAATATTTTATATGAAAACTATCAAATAAGCATCTGGCATGTAAAATAAAAGTCTGATAGATTTGTGTCAAATACACAGGGTTAGGTAAATAAAATATATTATTTTAAACTAATTTAAAATTCCTATGAGTTTTATTCAGTATATCGGGATCCATGACACCCGCGGAACAAACTTGATAAGCGTCGGGAGTTAGAAATCGAATGTCGAGATAGGCGGTATTGGGACCGAATATTCAGTCCAACGACCATCTCTACTCTGTATGATATTCAAACAGTTACATATGTATGTGTTTAGATCAGATTTTTGAGCTGCGATTCTTTTGCATTTTCTGTGCGATATGGTTTCTTGGAATTAATAATGCACCGTTAAATGACTACCTTAAGAGTTAACAGTCAGATTATTTTTATGTATGTATGTATATATGTACATAAATATGAATATGTGGCACTTACAGAAAGTCTTCAATATCAACGCATTGTATGAAGTGGCAGGGTTCAAAATTGTTTTGCTCATCGCCATAACAGTAGGAATATGACCATGGAGTATTACCCCCACACGGCGGATGACCCAAAAGACGCTGAACATTCACACCGGGTGCGCCGGTTGCGATTTGTTGACCGTATCCGGCAGGACTTTGTTGTTGAACAGGCGGCAAAAAAGCGCGCTCATTGTAATTATGTACGGGATATATCGGATGTGCGTTCGGCTGTCGATTCAGCCATTTGGGATATGAATTCTGTATTTGTTGTTGCTGATATTGTTGTGGTAGTTGTAAGTGATGATTGGACAGATACTGATTTTGTATGAGCCTTTGGTGTTGTTGGTATCCTTGCTGTTGTTGTTGGAGATGTTGTTGCTCCAATGAGTGATGATGCTGTGGATAGTCCTGCATTGGTACTTGTTGTTGTATGATGTACGCATTTTGTGACCGAGCTTGTTCAATTGGATACGTTATTCCCGGTACCGCTTCTAGCGCGGGGTAGTTACGGGGCGGATACACAGTTACGCCATACGATTGCTCTTCACAGCGGTATGGATAATGGCGTTGAATTGATCTATTGGATGGTCGTAGGGGCACGATATTATTCGTTTGAGACATTGAACTATTTGTTGGCTCCACTATTTCTTGGTTAAGCTGGGGATGAGATTTGTCTTGGACACGCTGCGACCCCTCTAAAGCGCACTCACCTTTTTCACATCCTTTTCCGTCACCACCTCCGCAAGTACTGCGGAAGCCGAACTCCGCGAAGCTATCTTCTTTTTGTTGTATCGACGGTGATTGTGCATTCAACTGATTTGAATGATAACTTACATTTTCCAGATTAGAATTCAATGACTTGGCATACGACGGTTCCTGATACTTTCCTGACGGGAATTCTAATTGTTCTTGTTGTTGTGGTTCATAGATTTGGTGTGCACATTCGTATTGCTGGCATTCCGAGCATAGGTTATTTAGCAGTTTATCCAAATTATCATCATAGAAGGGGTAGGCCTCCTCGATGAAATCCAAATTCCATGAATTCGGATTCCCAAACATTTTCTATTATTTTGTTTTTTCAGTATACACAATATTTTCTATTTTGAATTATACACACTTCTTTCGATTTCTATATATTGTATATATGTATTTGTTATTGTTGTTGGTATGTGTTTTACGTTTTTTATTATGTTGTCTCTATCAACATGGAAAACACTGGAATTTCTCTACCAAAAACTATTACACACGAATTTTAAGGAATTTCACAATCGATAGATTTGAACACTCGAAGCGGTAGAGTTTTTGGATAGGTCAACAGTCGGGCAGGCGAACGATAATGCCAAACAAGATTCGTTATTCACAACGATGTATATTTGAAATGAGCGCAAAAGTTTTCACTTATTCCAAAATAAATAATGAAAACATGTTGCCCAGTATAACCAAAGCGAGAGGAATAAATACATCATATAAAATGAAAATCTAACTTAGCTCCAGCTACTCGGAGCAAGATTTGCAAAAACGACTGTTGCTATATGTAGTTGTATTTAAACTAAACCTATAGCACTGATGACTCAAATACACATTTAATATAATATTTCTCCTAAAGAAACAAAAAATAACAAAGCTCATCTAGAAATGTTATGTTCTCTGAACGTAGAATCATTTGCCATACTCGTATGGTGCTGCCGTCGCAAATAAAACAAAAATTAAGTACTACATGAATTCCCGAGTACAATTGTTATCAGTCCGGAGAACTTTAGTGATAAGATATCGGCAAGCTAAGACACAAGAGTAAAACAGAGAAAGCAAGAGAGGGAGAGCATCCAAAAACGTTTGAAGAGAGATAGTTTATTGGTGACTATACTTAGCATATTTAATTAATAAATTAGGCAAGGAAGTGTTTGGCATCAATTTATATTTCATATTTCGAAGTTTTTCTTTTTAAATATTTAAAAAAAAAAAAAGATATAACAAACTTTAAGCCTTTTTTTCACCTGCATCCACGATTTCATGGATATCATGATTCATTTCATGATTATGAAAACTGTATGTTTGCCGCCGTAAAATGGCAACAGTACATTCATAAATTTAAAAGTTTAAGCTGGTTATCACATCGGCCGAAAAAGGGCCATCAACCGAAAACGATAAAAACATGTGCCATATATACCTTTAGAATCCGGATAAATATTTATGTATGTATGTACATCTGTTGTATGTGCATACCCTGTGGGAAATGAAATTTTAAAGTAATTTAAGACCTACATTTTTTTCAATGGCAACTAAATGTCATTCCCTACAACGAACTAATTTCTTTAAAATGGCGATGTCATGGGTACCAATCAATTGGTCTATCCTACATTTGTTTTCAATTACATACTGTACTTGTAATTTCCATTCGACATAATAAAAATCTGTTAATTTCAAATTATCATAGCAAATAAGAATATAAAAAACGAACTAGCTCACGATTCATTTGTATTTATTAATCTAGTTTAAAAGTAATTCAAAAAACTTGGTTTTTCTTGTTTCATGAAACTGACTTGTTTTTTCCCGACAGGGTACATATGTATGTTAATACAAAACAATATTTGTATGTATATTTGCATAACACATGTTTATACTTGGAACACAATTTTACATTTGAAACGAGCTAAATGAAACATACAGTGTATATCACGAAACAGATTAGCCTGTAGAAAGTTTTAAATCAAAAGTTTGTGAAATTTATTACACTTTAATTTTTATTACATATTCCAATACCTATGTATAACTAGTGCGCGCTGTTGTTAAAATGACAACCACTACCCATTGATGTATAAAATAGTGTGACATAGTCTTGAACAACTTTTGCTTCGTCTACTGGCATAATCATTTTAGCATTTTTAAATGGATTTGCATTCGGGCTAAGTCCGATCTATGTATATGTTGTCTGGATTTTTCTGCTTTCCAAGACGTGCAAGTCGACATAGTCGATCTTTCAGTAGTTGCAAACATAGAAAAATTATTAATCTGTTAATATTATTTTGCTCCAATCACGGTCTAAATTTTTCCTTGCCCTTGCTAATTGTTTTTGAAATGCGCTACAGTCAAAGGTGGTATTTGTAAGTGTTCTCCGGATTCTAGTGTCAGATTTGTTCAATTTCCGTACAAATGGAAGTCTTCGGTTTTTGATCGGCTTTTCATCGGCATTGCCCTCAACCTTTAAGTGATGATACCACTACCTTACAAAGTGCCTAGACTTTTTTAGGTAGTTAGCGGACTCAGTTATGCACAGCTTCAAAACGCTTCTTGTTAATAAATAGCACCCATTGTCTTTAAAAGTAACCACTTCGAAACACAACACAAAAATTAAATACTCACTGATCTGCTTAATTCGAATTTTAATGTTCATTAAAGTTTACTGCTTTGTTGATTGAGTTATCATACTCTGTTGTGAAGCACGCTGTGCATACATACATACATACATATGTACAAACTTATTAGACGGGAAATTTCACATTATACAGAAGCGAAACTGATTCGGCGTGAATTTAGGTGGCACATGTAGAGTACAAGGTCAAAAATTGTGTCTTCTGTAAATCATATAGCCTTTTTATGACTTCAAATTGTTTGATCAAACTACGTGCGCATGTAATTTAACAGTATGCCCTTACGACACATCAAACACCCCAATTTTTCGATTGAGTTCTAGTTTTCCCTGCTGTAAACAGAATAAATCAATAACACCTTCGCGATCCACACTCGAGTCAGAGGGCATTCAAATTTGATGAGAATCAAAACTTCTTTAATTTTTGATCAAGTAGCCATTACATATGTACATATGTATGTATGTACATAAAAAAGTGTGGCTTACATGACAAGTAGATTTGCGGATTTACAGAGGCAATACAAAAGTAAGATTTGATAAAAAAAAAAAATAGTTACACTTGGGGAAATCATATACTCGCTTAGCGGAAACGTTTATCAAAGAAGCGCAGAAATTTTATCAAACCTGTTTTGAACATATTGAAGAATGACCTGAAGCAAAAAAGGGAAAATCAACACGAAATTGATTAAAAATGGGTAGAAATAGTCAGCAATTTTAAAAACAAACATATTCCACCTGAAATTGTGTTTATTCTTCTTCAATGTACGTTATGCCATCATAATTTAGTAGATGAATGAGTTTTTCAGTTCCAAATTATTTTCGAACTAGTGAGTAATATAGATGGAATGTTGATACTCAAACTGCAATACTTACCGTACAATTTAATATGAAGTAAGTTCTGCCTATATTATTCAGAAAACGCATTTCGGTTTATGCCACAAATAACAGGTGGCAACACTCTAGAAAATATAAGTTTTCATCTTGTTCTCGCCAAGTGGAAAAGTTTAGCAGTCATGTTTTAATATTTTACATATTTGTGTATAATTCAATTAAATTTGACTTTTAAAACAGGTGGAAACTCTTGTTAAAATATTCCCATAAGCGAAGCAAATGGTTTGACACCAATATTGTGCAATAAGTCTTCTCCTCAGCGAATCGAACAGCTTTGCACTCACATTTTCATATTTCATATATTTCAGATAACTTTTGCATAATTTAATTAAATTCGATTTTTCAAACAAGTGACAAACCTCATATGTATAGTTAGCTGTGAATCTTCTTTTCGAGTCGACCCGGTTGACACTCGCATTTTAATATTTAATACAACTTACATATGACAACTTACAACTTATATATGACTATTCAAAAAGGTTGCAATCCTCTCCCAATCATCAATCATAAATTATACAGGGTTTTTCAATAGGGACGCTACAAAAGTAGACCGTTAGTGACAGCAAACGACGCCATATTTTTCCCCGCTCTTTTGACATTTCTCTTAAGTAAGCTTTGCCATTTCATCCTGGAAAGATATACGATCCAACAACGAGTCGAAATTATTAAAATTTACTACCGAAATTCGGAGTCAATGGCCTCAACTTTAAGAGCGTTACGTCCAATTTATGGTCGTCGTCATTTCTGGCTGAATGGCTTCGTCAATAAGCAAATTGTGCGTTATTGGGCAGGCAGCAATCCACACGTACTCCATGAGTCAACATTGCATCCCGAAAAAATTACGGTTTGGTGCGGTTTATGGGCTGGCGGCGTCATTGGGCCGTACTTCTTCCGTGATGATCAAGACCGGCACGCTACCGCTCAATGATAATCGAATATTCGAATGTCACAATCTATTTATTGAAAACCAAGTTTGGTGAACGTGTTATCTCACGAAATGGCCCAGTCAATTGGCCGCCACGGTCGTGCGATTTGATGCCGTTAGAATATTTCCTGTGGGGCTACGTCAAGTTTATGGTCTATGCCAACAAGCCAGCGACGATTGATGAACTTCTGCAAGTGTGCCCGTGGTGCCCATGCAAAAGAAATCGAGTTCCATACATAATGGCATCGAATGTACCTTCACAGGAATAAAGAATTTAATTCATGTCCCAAACGGTTTTTGTTTTATTTGAAAAAACTTTTGTAGCGTTCCTATTGAAAAACGCTGTACTTTACGATCATTCTCATACCTACAAATCCTTTCTTTGCATCGTCAAGTGTTCCACAAGGCAATATTCTAGGGTCATTATTGTTTCTTTTGTTTATTAATGATATTTCTCAATGCTTTGTAAACGCATATGTTTTATATGCCGATGACCTAAAAATCTATTAATCTCTAAATCGCCTTGAACGATTTCCAAAGAAATTTGTAAACAAAATTTCATAAAAATTAGTCAACCCGTTTCGGAGGATACGATATTTTTATATTATATAAGAAGATTATAATCAATTCCAATAAATAAAATGATTTTAATGATATCTTATTGTGTCCTCCTTTTCATTTTAAATAAGTTGATCACGTTACTATTGCATGAGTCGAAATTTGTGAAGTGGACCACCATATTTTCGAAGGTTGGACTGAAATTGATTTTTTTATGGTTCCCAACAATACAAAAAATATAAAACATTTTTAAGTGTTTACCCATCGCGAGAAAACAAATAAGATCCAAAAAAAATTACGAAAAAGATTTATAAGTAAGCTTACGAAATATTTCAAATATCGAAACAATCTTATATTTTTGTATCGTTGTAGACCAGAAAAGTAATTTTCACAAAGAAAGCTCGACCTTCGAAAAAAAATTTACACATATGTATGTATGTATGTACATACATACATACATATATCAAATTTACCAAATTTGCTTCGGTAAATTTCAATTGCATACGATACATTTTTTCCGTTAATTTTTTATAAAACTATAGTTCATTTCAATATCATAAAGCATGAAAAACATAATTTTTTCCTTGTATACATTTGACGACAATTTAACAAACTTAAAAAAATGTCTTTAAAAATTTTAAATTTCCTCTTAGAGTTTTTAGAAACTTTCGAGTATGCAGTTTTATAGATTCATTTTTAGTATAATAAAGTGCAAATTCTGGGTTTCTAAAAATTTCTATTGATTTTTTGATAATTTTTCTTGCGGACGACAACAACTATAGATAATGGTTGGAAAATGTCGATGGTTACAGAAACATAGCGCTCGCCACTCGATAAGCCTAATTTTTAACTGACAAAAATATTTTCGATTTTTATAAACAGTTACCGTTTTCATGACAACAGTTAACCGAAATGGGTGATAGAAAAATAAGTTTACAATAAGTTTCAGTGTAATAATTCATTTTTCGTAGATAAAATCTGCAGAAATATTTCTGATTCTTAGTCGAAATAATTAAAGAGTTAGAGAAACAGGCAAGCAGATTTGCATTGCTTGTTAAAACCATATATTTGGTTAGACATGGGATCTTAACTCAAAATGTAGTAAATAAAAGTATCCGCCTGTTTGCTATTTACAAGATTGGCCAAAACTAAGGCGGGTGCCTTTCGCGACCTTGAAAACGAAATGATCTGCACATTTATATATAAATTTGTTGTATATTTAGGTTGCAGTATCTATTTGTGTAATCAAATCTGTTTTGCCATCGTCAGCCTTTGCAAATCGGTCGCTTTACATTTGAGTCAAATAAAATTCGATAGTACGACGCATGTACATACATATTTATATCATTTTCTATAGGGCATTCCAATTGAAGTAAACGAATGTGAATTAATTAGTCGGGAAATGTCAGGCTGGAGCTTCCCGAATGGCAATTAGTGCGTCTCGGAAAGTAGGATAATGGGCAGAATACCCTCTGAAACGTCTGCACCTTGGCAGTAAGGATAAAATGCAACCGAAGCCGTAATCAGTCCATCGTATGTGCAGGCCCAAAGCTCAACATCGCCTTGCACCCAAGTTCTCAATGGAACCAAAATACTGGATCATGGCAAATGGAGAGCCTAGTATTGAATGCGGAGGACGTCTGGTCTGGCATCCAAGAAAGCTGGCGTGATCAAGGTAGCAAAAGCTGCGAAGATGTTAGTTGTGGCGGAACCGACATCGATGAACCTGATGCAAGTCAGTAGTGCGATTCACTAACTTTAAACGATCCGACAATCGCAATTTTAAATGCCAAAATCAGCGAAAAACACAAAAAGGTATGGCAAAGGCTGCTTCCGAATATAAATTTAAGTTTTATTATATTTGATTTAAGTGAAATAAGATGCTATTTATAATTGTTTTCATATATTGCAATTTGGTAGAAGAGTCATCAACTTGAATCCAAGGAATATCCGGAATGACCTGGAAATATGGCATGGTTTTCGTTTTCAAAATTCGCTCGATTATGAATCGTACCATATATTAAAAATAAGCTATATTTCTGTTTTTATACTTGACTCCTTAATAAGTTTGCTTTTACCAATTGCACATTAATTGAATGGTAGGAATGGTGGTTGACAAAACTTGCTTACTTAATTGGCGCTATAGCCGCTTAAGCGATTTTAGCAGAACTTCCCCTACAATTTGTGGTATGTGTCTTAATGTTGTAACCCAAAATGAGGGACCTACAGTTTAACGCCGCCTCCGAACGGAGAGTTTTTTTTTATGAGAAGTTTTTCAGGGCAGAAATACACTTGGTGCTTTGCTATTGCCTGCCGAGGGGCGACCGGTATTAGAAAAAAACTTTTCTATAGCTTCAGGATTTGAACCCGGTCCCACCGAATGAAGCACGCACACGTTAGACACTCGTCTACGGAGCCAAAATTGATACATGAGTACAATCGACGGTCCCAATAGTGCCTCCCACAAAATGTGAATTTACTGAAGCAAACATTTCTTTAGCAGCTTCACGCGGCACTTGGGTGATAGGAAACCTGTCAAGCTAAGAAATTAGGTTTTCAGCCAAGTCTGGAGTTAACCGATACTACTTCTGAAATGATGTTGCATTCAAATGAAAGGGATTTTCCAACTCCCTGAGTAAACGTCAATCCACGGTTGGAGCGCTTACTTTTTGGTCACCTCTTGATAAATCATATTGCAAATATCCAAACGACATTATTTAATGTTCATTTTTTTTATTTCAAGAAAACAAATCATCGAATTTTAAATTTATCTTTCATTTAAGTTGAAATCACGAATTTTTCTTTTCTCGATTTAGTTAATAACATTAACTTCGTTGTCGTTTAGTTTTCTATAATCGACTAGCTAACGACAACAGCTGATTTGGCGATAGCGAAAATCGTTAAAAGTGGCTGCTGAATAGCAAGATCTTTAAAATTTTCATTAAGATGAGTTAACTATGCGATTATCTTTAAAATAAGTTAGTGAATCGCACTACAGGAGTTAAATACGCTCTGTACTAGAGACCTCAAAGCTGGTGGAGAGTTGACCAGGGTTCTATTTGGGCAGTGTGTGCAAGAATCGCAAGGCAAAGACGAGCTTTTTTTCGAAATTTCGAAAGAAACTCCAATATCGGTTCAAACTCAACCATCCACCTGGGGTTTATTCGCTAAAATGGCGGCCAAGGCTATGCCCCCTAATGCAAAGCCCTTTTACAGAGGGTTGGGATAGACAAATAGTAGTGTAGTTACAATATAGATTTGGTCTTTTGCACGGTATTCCATATCAAATAGATTTAGGGTATACGAAATATATTACAGGGGTGTATCAAAAATTCTTTTAAACTGACTTTTAATTTTTATTTTCTTACGTTTAAAGCATATTCATGGCTGATGATATCGATTTCTTATCAACGACAGCAACAACCAAAAAACAATGTACCACTTAAACTCCTGAAATATTCTTTTTCTCTTTCGGCACAATATCTAATTTTTCGTGGCAGAGTCATCCGTCCACAGATGTTTAATTCTGAACTACAAACAGTCTTAGTAAAGTAATCCTACTTAAAATTTAGTTTATAGCTAAGGGTTTGAGGCTTCGTCTGAACGATCTTAATAACTTGAACAGGGATGTATAAAACGATAAAACAACACGCCCATAAATTGCTTACAAATTGGGGAAAAATATTTGAAAATTTTATTTTATTTATTTACTTATTTATTTATTTATTTATTTTATTTATTTGTCATATAATATACATACTTCAATAGATAAATGTGTTATATATACAATGTATATTATACATGTACCACGGTGTACTGAATACTGAAGGTGACGCCTTTAGAAGTACCGCTACTTTGGTTTTGCCGGGTTTGACAATTCTCAACTTCAACTAGACAAAGCTTTTTTCACAAATTAAGAAAAAGAGACACTTTTTTTAGTATTTTGCGAATTTATTTATTAAATGTCTGCCTATAAATTCATATTTTACACTTTAGAACGATTAGAACACGTTTTTCAATGAAATATTGGAAGTTGTTCAATTTTCTCTCTCCCGTATTCTTGTTTACTAAAGGCGAGATCTGTCATTTCACCGCGGGAAGGCGCAATCTTGTATTCTATCATTCTTGTACATGTACATAGCTTTTGAGTGCTCCGTTTCTTTCAAATACAGTCAGGGCCGGATTAACAATGTCGAGGCCGATAGGCATTGCAATTTCTGGGACTCCTTTACAATTTTCTAACTTACTGAAATAAAGTACTTGTATTCTTAACTAGACAACATTACTCACCCTAAGACATATGGTGTGTTAATCAACTGACCACATGGGAAATTTTTTTTTACAATATTTACAATGTATTTCTCGCCAAGTATTTTTTGCTAATTTTTTATTAAATTTTAGTTCGTTTTATAACAAAGAGCAAGTAATTAAAAATTTATAAAAATTCAAAAAAATTTAATCAAATCCATAAGACAAGAAAATGAAAATGCAAATACAAAATAAAACATAAATTGCAGAAAGCCATAACGGAAATGCAGTAACAAACAAAAATGAATTACAATTAAAGAAATTCAATATTCACCAGAAGCAAAATCTTGCTAGAAGATCCAATGCCCTCAATCAACTTAACTGCTTTACCACACCTTCTAAAACATCCTTCTGGTATATTTTTACCCCAGTTTTAACCCCATTTTCACAGAAGTGAAGAGGTGTAACGCCTTTATTTTGAGATTAGAGACCGCAAAGTCTCAATTAGTGACTAGAGACTGTTTACGGAATACCGGCATCAATTTAGAAACTTGAGAGATTGAAATACCGAATAACGGCATAAATGCATAAAAAATTATGGCCTCACGAATTCTCCCTCAAGCCCCTCCTCACTTATAATATGACCGAATGGCCACCATTTAACTAATTAAATTACGAACTTGTTCAGGCTGTTCAAATTACAGTTTTCATATTTAAGGCAACAGACTGTTCTATAAGAAATGAACAGATTAGCCCATGCAACAGGGCGACACATATGAAAATTAAGATAGCACCGAAAGTGAATATGAGTATTTGGATAAGTTCATCCTGTATCATGTTTGCATATGTGGAGACGGAGCGCCAAAGAGTTTGCAACAGAATTCACAAAGCATAGTTTTAGGCACAACATTCCATGCAGACGGTCACAATAATGTCATAGTACAAATTGATTTTTTTATGCATTCACATTTGTTTATTTTCAAAATTTCACAGTTACCAGTATAGTGCTAATCACCACTTTAAAACAATACATTATTTATCGATTTTGGTTCCAAATGAGAGCAGAAAATCGAATACTAACATAAGAAGACCAATTAGAAATAATAGGTACAGAAAACTTTATCTCAAAAATTATTGTGATGAGGGTTGCCACTTGTTTAAAAAATTAATCCAAATTACAATGAGTTAAATCACATCAATTTAAATTGTACGCAAGGCTCAATTAAGCTTTATTTCCCAAACACTTTTTAAGAAGCTTGCCACCTGTTTATGTGAAAATTAAGTTAAATAAAAAAAAACAACGAGATTTTACAATATGAATGTCAAAAATGCGTAATTTTGGAGAAAGTTGGCATCTGTTTAAAAAATTACTTAAAATTTTAATAAGTTAAATGAAATATTGAAATATGAGTCTCAAACAAAAACATTTTAAGAAAGCTTTATTTTGAAAATACTTTTGGAGAGGGTGTCACGTGCTTAATAGAGTAAATTAAATTATTAAGTTAACGGAAATATCACCTAATGAGAAAAACCTTTAAGGGACTCTTTTAGAGAAATATATTCGTAGATGAGAAAAATTTTAATTCGACTAAATTTATAAGATAGTAAATGAAGCTTGCAATACTGGTTTGAACTGACGGAGGTTTAGGAAATTTTAGTACCGCACAAATTTTGGAAAGGTTGCTCACTGTTTGAAAAATTTAAATACATTTTGTTTTTGCTTTTACGGCTTTTGAATGCTCATACGCAAAAGCAAGAACAAAATACATGTGAGTGAACAAAAAAATCAAATCGGCTACTATAGTAGTAACTACACCTTATATGAATTCGCCTAGAGTTGAATCATGATCCATGATCTAGGATTCAATTAAAAAAAGTTGGATAACTAGACAGTTCTCTCGTTCTCATTTACTGCATGAGCCTGTATTGCTTTCTTTTTAAATTTGTAGAAACTACCACTGAAACAAGGCGAATTTATAGAAGGTGATGGCATTAGAGCAGCTGATTTGATTTTTTTTTTCACCTACATGTATTTTGTTTTTGCTTTTGCGTATGAGCTTTCAAAAGCCGTAAAAGCAAAAACAAAATGTATTTAAATTTTGACAACTCTTACGCAGAAACAAAAACAAAATACATAGAAATTTTGTAGTTGTATTTATAACACCACCTTGTATGGATTCGCCTTGCACTGAAATATATGTACATATGTACATATGTGGAAATTTTCATTTTCATATTTCATTTATTGATAAAAAAATTATTAGTACAATAAAATTTAAGATGATCTTTTATAGTACAACAGTTTTAAAGTAAAAGTAAAGTAACAAAAGATATCAAAACTAACATACATATAAAACAATAAGTATTCATATATGACTAGATTACACGTACATTTGTGCTTAGGTAGCGAAACTCATCATTATGCTATAGATAATTATATTAAATTTAAAGATAGGGTTAACGAAAATACTCATAAAGAACATTCTTAAAGTTGCTTTTGTTTAATCTACTGCGAGCAGAAGCTGGAATAGAATTCCAAATACGAGTAGCGTTGACAAAGAATAGCCTTGCAGAAGTTAGGTAATTATATTTTGGCACTATAAGGTCAGTTATCCGTGCATACTTTGGGAATTCTAGTTTACTATATAGATAACTAGGTTCTTCATTCCTCAAAAGACGATACTAGAAAATATAATTTCTGGCTTTCCAGCCAGAAATATGGCAAAATCTCGCTTGTCCAAACACATACCGAGTCACATGATTGAAAACTACGTCAATTTTATGTGCAGATTGACAACTCAATTTACTATAGATTAGTTCTGGATAACAGATAATAGGTAAAATTAATTGTACGGCTAGCTTTCTCCTAATTTCAAGCGGAGTAAAATTTGCAGACATTCTTAAATTCCGTAAGATATAATACACTTTACTTACGGTGGAGTTTACATGACCGTCACAAGTAATACTAGAATTGATGATAAAACCATATATACTTATTAAAAAGAAAGTTCAATAAGTAACACCGCTGCCATTTCCATCAATTTTTTCTTGGAAATTTTTTCAAGTAGGTTGTCAAGAAAATAATACAATTATAAAATTATAACATCATTTCACATATTAATTGCTTTACACGATATCGGATGTATTTAAAATAACTAAAAGCAGTGCAAGAATGCGCGCTCCATACCTACAAGTAAGTATAAAATCACATAAAAGTTCTGTGCAACCATTTATATGATTTTTTGTAAGCAGGTCAGGATCATTTCGAGTCCGTCGCCGTTTCGCTGGTACAGTCCACTTTTCCTGTACGAACCGCGTTTTATTTGTGCAAATTCACTCGTATCGCAGGTACAACTACTTTTGTTTTGTTAATAAATAAGTGGAAATAAGCAATACCAAACATTTTGCTATGCAAACACCAAAAATCTATATCGATAGTACTTTTTATAACCGAAATGAAATCAGCATAGAAAATAGTTGGTATTCTTCTAAAATTAACTTTTTTCATTGCATACAACAAGTACTGTTTATTTCAAATATAACTTTCGCCATGCATTTAAATTTCGGTTGCATTATAGGTCTCTTTTGAAAAATTTTATAATTATTATTAAGATTTAAGATATTAGTAGCGCAAAGGAATAATAAGCATATATAACAAAATAAGTTATAGTAAAGAATAAACGAAATGAAAAATAACTGTTGTCATTTTAAATTTAAAAAACTTGGTTTCCAAACACGGTCACCAGCAGCAGGATTTTTGTTTGCGGACGTACATGTCCTAAAACTAATTCGTAACCATTTCCTGGATACCGGGTATATATACAAACGAAAATTCCTTACCCCTTGCACTATTGGCCAGTTGCTCAATTTGACTTAGGTGTCGGATGCCTCAATTTCTTTACAAGCTGTCCAAGCTGAAAGGTTCACCATGCTCGGCGTCAAAAAGTCAAGTGGCAGCCCAACTGTTTTCAAATAGCACCGCAAGCGTTATTAGATGGCGTAACGGATTATGGGCACGAGTTGTGCAATGCTATTGAGACGGCGAGTTTATTTCGGTGGTCAACGATTGGTTTGACGTTTTTAATTCAAAATTTACCACGTATCAGTCACTGCCAAAAAAAACCTTTTGGCACGGATTTGGTCTCCCAAATGCAGACCTTAGCAAACATTGACATTTGCATGCAAAATACCAGGGCGCTTGGCGACAGTCGTTGCTATCCTTTCAGAAGGGGATCATTCTGAGCAACAATTCGTTAAGAGGCTTATACCAGTACCTCTAGGAAATGTATGCGTCCAAATATATCCTGATGTACCGGTTAAATAATGATATAGTGGAACATTTTTTCTGAGCGATGCGTGCAAAATGGGAGATTTTTATTTAATTAAAGTCCTTACACGCGAAGATTCAACCCAGACAAAAACGAAACTTCTCCAATTTAACTGCAACGGACTCCAAAGTGAAATCGCAGGGATAACGAACTCCATGAGTCGGCACGGTCTGTTAATAGCGATTCAAGAAACTGCACAGCAACTCAACAAAGTGCATCGTAAGGATCGCGAGCAAGGTTGTTGCTGTTGTTGTTGTAACATCATAAAACATTCCGGTCGTTCCGGTACCGTAGAACCGACTGTCGTGGGAACGTAAACGAGCAAGGTAATGGTGGGGGCTTAGCGTTCATCACCCATCACACAGTTCAGTATCGTCTTATCGAAGAAGACATCGACTGCAGGGACACTACCTTAAAATGTCAAGGAATAGCTGTCCGGTCAGGCGATGTCGAGCTTGAAATATTCAATGTTTACATAACTGCTTCCCGCCAGGATATCACCCGCATATACGTGCGCTCCTCAGAGGTAGAACCCGATAGGTAGTAGGTGACTTCAACGCGCACCACGATCTCTGGAACTCAAGCCTACCAGATGATAGTAGGGGAAATGATTTAGCAGTGCAGATAGACGATTCGACATTCTTCAAGATGAGCGATGAGCGATGATACCCCCACCAGGATTATGGGCAGCTGCAGCAGATCCCTGGAACTAACAATAGCTAGTGCAGGTGTGGTAAATAGTATAACGTGGCGACCTAGCTATCGCTTGATTCAGACCACCTACTCATAATCATCTCGATTGACAGGCCTGCTGACTTTGTCTCCGCGGACCTAGGACCGGCCTAGGCCACGTGATCCGTCCTAATTTCCCAGCTAAAGCGGCTGCTCTATCAAATGAGCGTGACCGCCTTCGCCACTCCGATCCCCGTAATCCAAATATTAGGGATTTGAACGTGGCAGAGGTTGGTAGACCAGAATAAGCGGAGCAAGTGGGAGGAGCACCTGAAGTCCTGCAACCAAGTCACGGGATCGTGCCTCGTCAGACCCGAGGAGATGGGCGAGCTATTTTAGCCGGCAATTGATTATAAAAAAAACTTAGGCCCCGTGGGAGGTGAGTTTCTTCCAGTGTTTCTCAATACGATTTTGGGGTATGGTGCTGAAGTAACAGTCCTTGGCCGTATACTTATACATAAATCCGGGTCGTTCCGGTATCGTAGAACCGACTGTCGTAGGTGGTAGATATCCACATAAAACAACAAGTGTGGAAAGATGGGATTTTCCTGAAAGATCGGGATGGTTTAAGATAATGCTGGTAAAATACCTTTGTGGGCATACCAATTGGTCTTGTAGCCGCAGAATGAACTCCCTAGGAGAGCAGCCCATTTAACCTAACCTGGTCCCGGAAAGGCCCCGAACTTCATATTGTACATGTTTGCATTTACATATATACATACATATGTATGTACATACATTCACATGTATTTATGGACAGCGGTATATGCATGTGTTTCTTTTATCTCACAAAAGAGTCGTATCGTGACGGGAAAATGTGATATGACCTTGAAAAATTAATCACATGTCGCAAAAAGTTTTAATTCAAACATTTCTTTAATATTCGTCAGATTGTGACATCCCTGGGTTCGCATACAAACGATATTGCATGAAAACTTGGCCTTGTTTTTTTGACAATTGCCAAATAAGGAACAATTACATCCCTAAAACATTTGTGATGGCTTTAGTGATGGTGCTGCATTTGTTATTATTTGTTTTATCTCATCAACTTTGGCGCTAAAGAAGTTTACTTTCAAAATAGTATTAGTGGTTTGAGATTTACCCTTAACTTTACAGTTCTGTTCGAAATTTTTGGACCTTACTAAGTGCATACATATGTATGTACATATGTATGTATGTATGTATGTGCACTTCTCGTTATCGACTACGTTTCGGCTAATCCCCCAAGATAAAACAAATTGTCGATCTTACTTGTTTATTTACATTCTGGAAGAGATTCAACAATTAAGCAGTTTAATTTAAAGTGAGAAGAGAATAAATAATAACAAAAATTATGAAGTCGTCATATAACTGTCCCGATGAAAACTATGTATGATTAGACGATAAATGTGTAGTGACACTAACGTTGGAAAGATTTCTATTGCCTTCATAAGGCAACATACATACATATGTATGTATTTTCATGAAGTTGAAGTATTACTTAAATAGACTTCTTACTTACCGTCGTTTTTCTTTCGGTTTACCAGTGGTGGTTGCATTAGAGACTGAAGCCACTTTATCTGATGTTATACTGGACTCCTTGATGCTTGTGCTTATTGCAACCATTTTATTGTCACCTTTTCAGTTTTTTACTGTTTTTTTTTTAATACAAAATATATTTCTCAAATTACCTATAAAAGTTAATTGTACCCTTTGGTCACAATATACTCTTTATGTACAAAAAACACTTTCGACGCATATTTTTATTAACACTAAATTAAGCAAGTTTTTCTTCGTTTGTGTTACTTCCAGCTAAGTTATTTCAATTTAGCAGTTGCACTTTTACACTTCTATTTATTTAAGTTGGATTATGTTTATTATTGAAACGATTTGTTGATGATATGGATTATGAACTCTGGTTCTGGAACAAGGCGTAGTAGGAGAGAAGAAAGCAATACCACACTCACGACACTGGTGGCTGTAGGTAAATCAACTTTCTTTTAACTACTTATGATTACGAAATTTTTACACGGCTGTCCAAGACAACAAAATATTCTCGTACATTAATTAAACACGTACTACCTTTTTACTACACATGTACTTGTTTTGGAAAGAAAAATTTTCCACTATTGCTTTGCATTTGCTTTTCTCTTCTTTTTGCAAACTTGCACCTTAAGTTTATACAACAGAAATTCATTAGAGCTGTTTTGTCAACAGATTATACTTTAGATTGTTTCCAGGCATTTAATATCCATTTATATTATCAAAATGGATTCTCACTTGCCTTTTTTTATATTTAATTTACACAATGACGGATACGTGATAAAAAAGAATCAAAACCTTCGGACGATATTGACGAAAAATCAACGAAGGAAAGCGAATTTAAGAGATTCAGAGTTGCACTGATACTTGAGGAATGGCAATCCAAACATGTTGTGTCGAATTTCAATTCACCAAATGCTGACAAAATGGTGACAAAATTTTTAATTTTTCGATACGAAGATCAGTGTAAAGCCAAATGCAGTAATTATATAGAAAATATTTACTTTGGCTGGTTTGAGTTATTGTGGACCTGAAATATCGATTATTATTATTTAATAGACGGTTTAGCAATATTACAACAAAACAGGTATCCATACCCTCTTCATCTTGCATTTACTTGTTAAATAATCGAAATATATGCAAAACAAAATGACGGATTTATAATAAATACTACAAATGTAAACTTTTATGTAATGGGAACAAAACAAATTAGAAATTACAGATGGTTTGTCAAAAGAATGTAGATTACAATGAAATTACATGTTGTTTCGATTCCTGTGGCAAGAAATGTCGCCATATTTCCAACGACAGTTGATTCTACGATACCGGAACGACCCGGATCTATATCCGGCCAAGGACTGTCACTTCAGCTGCATTCCCAAAAATTTTATGGGGATTGTTGTATGCTGTTACAACAACAACAACAACAACAACGACCACCAGGCTCAACTCCTACTTATCCAGAATCAACCCCGACATACCCAACACATGTCCGGCATGTGGAGATTCTCCGCACGACACCAACCACCTATTCACATGCCCTCTCCCTCTGGTCCAACCCTGTCGAAACTGCACGTTTCCTGGGCCTCCCCCTAGATGAGTTCGACGACAACGACCATGGGTGAATCCGCTCTTTACGGGGCGCGACTAGCCGCTACAACAACAACAACAACCAATCAGCGAAAGACAAATCAGTTCTGGTATGGTGGAATAAGACAACACTGCAATTTCTTTGCAATCTATGCTCTTTGTTGTTTCAATTGTTCTACCCATAAGTTAACAACTCGTCACAAGTAAACAACATTAAAATATAAGCATTTATATTCAGGCCCGTCGCGAGGACGGCGGGGGCCCCTGTAATTCAAAAAAAAAAAAAAAAAAAAAAAAAGGTCATCTCCGAAATCAAAAAGAACAAGACCCAGGCGCGTCTATAAATGTAGTACCACGCATTTCGTCAATCCGACACTGTATTATCGATTTCATCAGCCGTACTTCCTTGCCTTTGCTTCAATTCTATATTGTTTAATACGTCGGATACTTCTCTTTCACATTTCCTTTTTTCGTTCTTGATAACGCGCAGCTGATTCGTGTTGTTTACGTTCACAATAAACCGACAGGGCTTATTAATAATACTGTTCCAATTCAGCAAAATGCGCCGGACGAAGGGAAATAGTTGCAAGTGCACTGGCGAACATCATTCGCGAAAAATTTTTGATGACTTTTTTTTTTTTTTTTTTTTTAGGTCGCGGGGGCCCTGGGGCGGTGCCCCGGCTGCATCACCCTCGCTACGGCCCTGTTTATATTAAAAGTGTTTACTTAATTGTCGTAAAAAAACAAAATTCAACATAACATAACGTTTTGCGTTTCTTTACTCACAACCAAGGCCTGCTCACTCGCTGTCTTCTTTACAACTAAACTTCCATCATAGAACGTAGTATACAAAGAAGTTGCAACACTCTCACCGTTCCTCCAACAGAAAATCTCTTATTTCACCATACCATCATGCGAGACAGTTTTAGGCGAAGTAAAACTGATAACTGCCAGGTTGATAATTTTTGTCAGGTCGTCAACGTAGGGTGGTTAAACTAAGATTTTTTCGTACAAACTAAAGCTTCTAAAACCTTCTTGTGTTTTATAATATATAATTTGGGGCATATTATAATTTCACAAACCTTAAGGTATGAGTACCGATTACTTTAACTAAGCGTACTCTTTCATCAGTAAAAAATTCAGGATACTCGTCCCCCGAATTTATAAATGGTGATGGCCATTATGAATGAATACAGGTGAGACGACTTCTAAATTAAAATAGGCGGCGGCTGATTAAATTATCATTAAATTAAATATCACATATAGCCATAATTAATTGCAAGACATAGAAATTCGCTCAATAAATGACACAAGAATGCAGAGGGTTGCAACATCAGGTGATGTTTCGATAAAAGAATGGACGCCATTAGTTGTCGTTTGCAGAACGTCATGTATGAAGGAAAAATACAAATATAATGGAAGAAGAAGACATCAGCTGCTTTTATAATTTCACTTTATATGAATTCGCCTTGATACGCGTCGAATTTGCTAAAAAAAAATAGTGACACAATCAGAACTAAATTTCTATAATAAAATTAATAGGGGTATTCTCAATCCCTTGCATATTCCCTAGCATGGTGCATAAATAGCACTTTGTTGTTGTTTCATCAATCATCATCATTCCTCATAAGTTTATGGGAATGTCTTATGTTGCAACAACAACAACAGCATTATATGATAGAATACAAGATTGCGCCTTCTCGCGGTGAAATGACAGATCTCGCCTTTAGTAAACAAGAATACGGGAGAGAGAAAATTGAACAACTTCCAATATTTCATTGAAAAACGTGTTCTAATTGTTCTTAAGTGTAAAAGTATGAATTTATAGGCAGACATTTAATAAATAAATTCGCAAAATACTAAAAAAAAGTCTCTCTTTTTCTTAATTTGTGAAAAAAGCTTTGTCTAGTTGAAGTTGAGAATTGTCAAACCGGGCAAAACCAAAGTAGCGGTACTTCTAAAGACGTCAGTATTCAGTACACCGTGATGATACCAAGCTTTTTGCAACCCTATGCCAGCTGTTATGTCATAACCAAGGAAAAAGTTGGTGCGTTTGCACGGTATGCTATGAGAACAAAATGAATTTTCGGTTTGGAGCAGCCTTGTTATGGCAAATTTGCTATTAATGCTTATGAAACGGATTGAGAATAGTTTAAGCAACCAAGAATACATTTTGTACACAAAAGTAAGAGGAAACCCAAAGAGAAGTTTTTAGGTGGATTAAGTTTGGTGTGTTATAAGTCTGAAACCATTATCTATATTTATACATATGTACATAAGTATTTTCTAATGGACCACGTACTTTCTCAAAATGAAATGAGTATGTTACGATGTCTCTACCGTTTTCCGCCAAATATTTTCGCATGAAAAATTTATATTTCTATTGAGATGACAGGAGTCTCTCGTAATTAAAATTTTATTTATTACAGTAAATATGATATTTCAGATAATCAGCTAGTTTGTCAGCTCTGAATTAACATTAATTCATAGCTGATATAAGCGAGATAGTTAGTTACGAAATTGAATGTTTCAAAAAAGGTCGTACGATCAAACGTACATGCCAAACGCGGTCAGAAAATGCATTATGCCTTTAAGAATCTTATAGAAACTCGACACTATTTGCTGACCCAGCAAGAGGCAAACCTATAACTGTTGGTCAAATTAGTGGGAAGGCATAAGTAAAGAATAGGGTCCACTGTGGTAGAAAATAAATAAAAAAGTGGGTGTGGTCTGTCTTTTTTTTACAGATTTTTTGGTGTACAACTTTCTTTGCGCAAATGTATAGTGGTATGTTATGGAGGGGTACAGGGGGTATTTTCACCATTTTTAATAGCTTATATTTCTAAAACTATTTAGCCTATTTCAAAAAATTGATATGGTTGGCTATATTAATTAATATATCTTTCGCCAGATGTTTATATTCGTACATACATATAACGTGGTTTTCAATAGGGACGCAAACGACGCCATATTTTTGTCGTGTCAACATTGCATCCCGAAAAAATTACGGTTTGGTGCGGTTTACAGGCCGGCGGCGTCATTGGGCCGCTACCGCCACCGCTCAATGATAACCGAATATTTTTGACCCGAATTGGATGATATGGACCTGGACAATGTGTGGTTCCAAAAGGATGGCGCCCCAAGCCACACAGCGAATGTGACAATCGATTTATTTTAAGATAAATTGGAAAGAAAATGTCCTAGGGCTAAACTTTAAGCAAAATAATTTTATTATTTTTATATTTAAATGACTCCATTCTCTCCACTTTGTCTTTTGTCAAAATAAATGTGTGTATCAATTTTCTTTCTTCGCTAAAGTTTTGTCGGTACCAAGAGGGGCAACATTCGACGTTTCTTTGTTAGCCTCATTTTCCAAATTTGCTATATTCAAACTTGTATCATCATCATCTTCATCACTTCCAGTTGATTTATTGTATACTGTAGGATATTGAACAAAACAATCCTGCATTGCCCGAAAAGCATCAAAGCAATCGGAGCCTTTCGGTTCAGCTTTGCTATAATGGAAGCACGAGAATGCATCTCGAAATTCGACACCACATGGACCAGTCGCCATACCACCCAAGCACGGACAGCCCCAATTTATTTCACCGTCACTTGTTATAAGGCCTTGTGGAGGTTCCGGCGGTGGGAGTTCAATAGTACTTGGTGTTGCATGATCTTCTTTTGTGACGAAACAAACCTTATCTTTACCAAATGACTTGCAGTACGACATCTTCTCTGAAAAAAACTTAAAAATCTAGATTCTTTTCAGCCGTATCTTTCACTATAAAATGACACGGAATGCCTTGAAAATATCCAATCAAAGTAATGGCTGTACGGGCGCGTGAAAGAAATTCTTCCCTCACTCGGAGAATAGCACGTTTCTGCTTTTTGTCAAACTTTATCAACTCCAAATCGGTTTCTCCTCCGATCTCGCCGAAAAAACTTTGCAATGAGTCCTCTATGCTGCCGAGAAAGTAAGCAGAAGTCACAACAGCTTTATCTTCGTCGCGCAATTTCCTGTTGACGATTGCCGAAATTTGGGAAATTAATGAAAGGTCGCCAAGTAAATGTTAGTTATTTGATTTATACTGAGAATGACGCCACTCACAATTTCACGTCCAAGTAGCGATTCTCATTCATGCCTTTGGGCTTGTAAAAATGTAATCGAATTTGCTTAGTTCAAAAATGTTAGAAATCGGATTGGCTTGTTTTATGTAATTTTTTTGGTTATCTGAATCAGTATTGCCATAATCTTTTCGGAGAAGAAAGCCGATCACATTTGATGAGCATCAGCAACCCGCGTTGGTATTAAATATTGAATATCTCTTTTACAAAAACCCGAATTTTATTTCAATTATATGAAGAATATGTTTTGATACAGAAATATATCAGCCAAAGATAAAACTCCGGCACGAAAAACAAGACTGTGGATATATGATTCAAAACGGCGAACTTGGCAACACTGATCATAACAAACAGGTAGGGCACGTTCAATGAAATCGTATACGTGCAATATTTTACCAAAGAACGTAATCTACGCTCTTGGTTACCCCATGGTGCAATGGTATTTGATTCCTCCATGGGTTACCCGCATTTACAACTTTTGGTAGCAGAAATTTGCCTGGTATTTTTCTGACAATTTTATGCTAATGATTAATTAAAAATTAGTATTTGATTTAAAATTTAATTTATTTACTTTGAGGAATGATATGTTTGATTCAATTATTGTTATTACTAAATCATGATATATGACATTATATATATTTGCCAAAATGCATAAAATCTACGACCATGAAGTTGGCAGTACTGGAAAATGTTAGCGCGATTTTCAATTTGGTTCAATATACTTATCTTCGAGGTGCAAGTGAACTTTTTTTGTAAAATTGTTAAATCTTGAGTTATTGTACAATTAACATAATTATAAACTAAAAAAGTTGTAATGTCTCATATGGGAGGACAACATACTCTGGTTCCAGCCACTACGACCGACTGTGCCATGGAACTAGAAGAGTTCGGACCTATATCAATCACAAAGCTTGAAGTTAGTAAAAATGCATTTGTTATTGTTACTATTTATTTATTAATAAGTAGTCTACGGCTGATACAATTATTCTTATTTGCAAATAAAATTTCAAAAATTAACAGCCAGCTGTCTATGACATTTTAAATTTTAATTATAATTATACACTAAATTATATAACTTATTTTTGCTTCAGTCTTACGAATTGAAAAGGTACATACAAAGCGGACATCACACTAAAGTTCTTTTCATACATTACAAAGTTTTTGTATTTACAAATATCTAAGCGTAGTACATTGTAGATACAGTCAGAATGGACGAGATTCCGAGCAACGCAAATCCTACTTCTTGTGCATTAACTGCGGTTGGAAAGGACTGGTTTCCAAGCCGCCTGTTCCAGGCTTCTTTCAAGGCAGGTGGTCTGAATGGACAAGATCCAGAGTCACACTGCTAGAACGGATGTAAAGGACTAGTTTCCATGCCGGACTTTTTCTCTATTACAATTATTTCTCATACACAGTGCGGTTGGAAAGGACTAGTTTGCTAGCCACCTCTTCTGAGGATTCCTTTACTGACACACGATCTGAATGGACGAGATCCAGAGTCGTGCTACTGTTTCACATGTATATAAACTATATTTCGCTATTGGTATCTAGCCATAATCCTATCTTTTCCCTAAACGCTCCGACGGTTCTTACATGTTTAATTTCCTCCGGGACTGCATTATACATTGCTAGTCCATTATTAAATACTGATTTCAGGCCCTTACTTGTACAAACAGGTTCCAAGTGAAATTTATTTGCCTGTCTAGTTAAGTACATCTGAGTTTCTTCTTACTAAATACTCTAAATATTCCGGAAGCAACCGATAAATAGCCCAATTCTTTAACATATTGTTAACATTTTCACTACGCTTTTTGTTCAGTACTGCCCTCATCCCTTTATTAAAATTTTTCTGCTTTGATATTTCTTTTTTATTTGCCATTGAGAGTATTGTAGTACTGTATCTTATATGGGGTACCAAAATCATTTTAAATAATTTAATTTTCCCTGTTTTGGAAATAGTTTTCCTTAATCTATGCAATAAATTTACTTTCCTTGCTATTTTACCATTTATATATTCAACATGGTCTTTATACGTCAAATTGTTATCTATAATTACCCCTAGATAACCTTTGAACCCATTCTATCGTTGAACCCATAAGTAGAACTCGTGTTCTCATTTCAGCTTCTTCCCTGAACCTATACTTTCCTAACGCCGTACATTTTGTTTTCGGTGCATTGACACATAATTGATTCTTACATAACCATTCGCAGACGGAAGTTAATTCTTCATTCATTTTGATGCTTAGATCCTGGACATCTTTTCCACTTATATAAATCAATGTGTCGTCTGCAAACATATGTATGTACTTTACAATGTTGCAATAGTCCTGGTAAGTCATTTATGTACATTATGAACAACAAGGGACCCAATTTACTTCCCTGTGGAACATCACTTATGACTTCTTTCTCATCTGACACTCTATTATTAAATCTCACAGTTTGATATCTCTCACTTAGGTAGTCTTCAATCCATTCATAAACCCAACTTGTAATGTTATACATTTCCCTTAATTTTTTTAATAACAGCTTCCTATTTATTGTTTCAAATGCTCTTTTGTAGTCTAGAAAAATTGCAAATATACCTTCTCCTCCGTCAATTGTTCTTAGCCAATCTTCAGTAACTAATTGTAAAGCCGACTCTGTGATATGTTGCTATCTAAAGCCTGATTGGTGTTTTGTCAGTAATCTATTTTCTGATATATACTTTAATAATGTTTAGTGTACTATAGTCTCAATCACTTTTTCTATTACTGGCAGAGTATTAATTGGCCTGAGGTCATTACAATGAACACTCCCCTTAATTTTGGCAATTGGCACAATCACTGATGTTTTTAGTGATTTCGGCATAATTTTTTGTGCAAGTGACTGTTGAACAATGTCTGTTACTTCCTCACCAATCACCGCCCACAATTTTTTAATAATATCACAACTTATGCCTTCGGGACCATTCGTAGTTTTTAGATTTTTGACAATTTTTTCAACAGTTTCCTTATCTACTTCTTGAAACTCACTTAAGGAAATGTTTTCATTCCTCATTTCCATTTCGTAGCCACTTCCATTGGATACACTTTCGACTATTTCCTCTACACTACTAACAAAGAACTGAACATTTGCTATTTCATCTACATTAAATACATGTTCATTTCCAATTATAACTCTTTTCATATTTAATTAAGTAAATGCACGTTTAATAGGTAAATGGGATTTCAAATAATGATATTAAGCGATTGCAAGAAGCTGGATTTCATACAATTGAGTCTATAGCGTTTTCTCCAAAGAAACTTTTGTTGCAAATTCGCGGATTTTCTGAGACAAAGGCGGATAAGATTCTAACAGAAGCTGTGAAACTAGTGCCAATGGGTTTCACCACTGCCACATCAATTTATCAAAAGCGTTCCGAGTTAGTGATGCTGACAACTGGTTCCAAAGAGCTTGATAAGTTACTGGGTGGTGGGATTGAGACCGGTTCCATCACTGAGATGTTCGGAGAGTTCCGTTGTGGCAAGACCCAGTTATGTCATACTTTAGCTATAACTTGCCAATTGCCAATAGGTCAGAATGGAGGCGAGGGTAAATGTATCTATATCGATACAGAGGGAACGTTTCGACCGGAACGTTTGACAGCAATAGCAGAACGTTTCAAACTAGTTAAGGAAGAGGTATGTGCACATACAAAAATCGTGGGACTTATTGAAATGCTACAACACTCAATATATTTTGAAGGTTCTCGACAATGTAGCATATGCTCGTGCCTATAACACAGATCATCAAACGCAATTGCTGACACAGGCCGCAGCCATGATGGTGGAGTCACGGTAGCTTAACCATTTTTTTTTTATTTAAATGCGAAATTGAGTATAATCAGATTATTGTTCGTTAAGGTACGCTCTGCTTGTAGTTGATAGCGCAACAGCACTTTATCGGACAGATTACATAGGGCGCGGAGAATTAGCAGCACGTCAAATGCATCTGGCACGCTTTTTGCGTCTTCTGCTGCGTCTGGCCGATGAGGTAGCCGTCTTTAGTTATGTGTACTTAAAATGTATATAGATTATCCTTAGTTTTTTTTTTTAGTTTGGTGTCGCTGTAGTTATAACGAATCAAGTGGTCGCTCAAGTAGACGCTGGTCCTGCCATGTTCGCTGCAGATACTAAAAAGCCGATTGGTGGGAATATTATTGCCCATGCTTCTACAACCAGACTATATTTGCGTAAAGGACGTGGCGAGACTCGAATATGCAAAATATACGATTCACCATGTTTGCCAGAGAGTGAAGCGACATTTGCCATTCTACCTGACGGAATTGGCGATTCAAAGGAATAATAAAGATTTATTTATTTAATAAGTTGTTTAATTTACTTAAGATATGTTTTTATTAGTATATCGATCTTGCACATCGTAACTCCTATTATTATGTTTGTTATTAAAAAATACGTCAGGATTTGATTCGAATTATTGTGAGTCTAAAATGGTAATTTCATTAACGGATATGAATAACTTTATTATTAGATTAAATTTACAAAATAATTGCAATTCGATCGCACCCAAACAACAAACGGGCATTCGGTTTACTATTTATTGAATGTGATTGCTATTACCCAGAAAATAGTGAGTTTTTATCGTTGTACCTAATACAGCAACCCCGTCGAAGAAAAATATATTCATTGTAAACGAATTGAATGATGCCACTCAACTATGTGTATGTACATATGTACATACATACATAATACATATGAGCCCGCAAACTCCAATAGCTAGTGTCGAAATATTCCAAAAATAACAAAACTAAATCGGCAATAGTTTATCATGTTTATTTAAATGGTTGCCTTTATGTGGGAATATTTAAGATTCTACAGATGTTGTAAGTAGATTACTTTCAGCATTGGCGATGGATTCTTCAACTTCCATTAAATCAGTACCTTCTGTTAGATCAGGTATTTGTTTCTGATTATCAGTTTTAATAACATCTTCGTTCAAGTTTTCTTTCTCAGGATCGCTTTGTTTGTCTTCTACGTCCTGCGATTTTTTCCCATCCTTATTGCAATTGGAGCGAATATTCATATACGTTTTTTCACTCATTGTGATACGATTCTGCTCACTTATATGCTTCGTGCACTCTTTGTAGGTTTTCACTTGATCACAAAAGGGTTCCCAAAATTGCTGATCTCCAGGAATTTTAAATAGTTTTTTGAAATAATTGTAAATAAAAACTGCTTCGTTGCGTATGGTTTCAGCATTGGCTTTGAATTTCATTTCTTCTTCAGCGCTCAGAGACCACTCCTTTAAATTGCCCACATAACGACGTAAACGCCTTATGATATCAACACAGTCTGGATTACGCAACAACATTAACTGGGTCAGTTGGAAATCTTTATATTGTTTGAGTAGTTCCACACAACGATTTACATCAGCGCTTTTAAGACCCAAACTCTCACGTAATTGCTGTGACATTTGTATAAAATCACGCTCAACAAAAAGTGCATCCTCTTGTTCGATCATTTGGTTGGTGAATCTATTTGCAGCATCTTGGTGAATCTTCGAACGTGGGGGGTTTATTATTACGCGATCTTTTACCGATTCTAGTTTGATTTGGCCAATCTCTAGTTTTTCCTTCAATTCTTCTGCTTCTTTTCGAGCCCTCTCCTCCCATTGACTGCGCTCGGCTGCATTTAGAAATGACTCTGGTTTGCCATAATCCAATTTAATGCCGACACACTTCGCTGGGGGCACAAAAGCTAGTAATAAATTGTTATACACCTCGCTCTTGCTGCCAGTGGAAGGTTTCACAGTTGGCGTTATCGTTGCTGTTGGCTTGGATGAACTGCTCGACTTCTTGACCGCTTTTTTCGAATCTGCCGAAACACCTAGAAATATAAATGATGCATTATGTATAGTATATGTGGCAAACAATATCTACATTTACATACATACATTTATTGTATGTGTTTATGTAAAGTCACAAGTGTAGTAATTACTAAATTTATTCCTTTGCAGGTGTCCAATTCTACGAAATTTAATTTCGTTGGTAAAAGCTGTATTATGTTACGCTGCATGTTTGACGTTTATTCTGTTGCAACAACTTAATACATCATCGCAAAGTTGGGGACAAATGGAGCGTATCCACGACAGTCGGTTCTACGATACCGGAACGACCCGGATTTATATCCGGCCATGGACTGTCACATCAGCAGCATTACCCAAAATATTATGGTGAATGTTTTATGATGTTACAACAACAAAAACCGTAACAGGACACATGGATATTTACCGTTTTGCTAGAGAACAGAAATTAGGTGCTACACAACTGTTCAGAAAGTTTGTCCCACTCCAATCAAGGAATAAATGAAAATGGAATGTAGAATATAAAGCCTCTCAATACTCAGGAATGCCTTTTGGAATGGCTTTTAAATCCGGAAATTATATACTCGAATTGTTCTCTATGATTTCGCGAATTGCTTCACAACTTGAACAAATTGAAAATCTGTATTAGAAACCAGTTAGAAATACATAAACGTTAGACTAAACGTCTTCTAACTCTCTACATACCCCGTAGTTTTTTTTTAATTAGGTGGCCTACGTAAAGAAATTTTACTGTATGTATGTAAGTATAAAAGTCAGGTGCAGAAAGATTCCTACATTTGATATCAAAGGGAAATCGCTTACATTTTTTATCATATGTATCTCAAACGGGTACTATTTAAATAATAGAGGTTAACAAATAATAATAAATTTTATAATATTTTCTAATTGGCAAATTCGTTTTTAAACATTTTGCTGTTGATAGCTCACCCCTTCTCAAAATCAAAGTGTGAAATCCCATTTGGCAAATTCGTGTTGATATGACTTTAAAATTCAGATTCAAGTGCTATTGGCCTAATTGAATGAGCGAGAGGTACGACATCCTTTGATTGCAAAATAGAAAAATTCAGGCAGATTAACAAAAAGGCCGCCTTAACGATCTAC
This sequence comes from Anomoia purmunda, assembly GCA_951828415.1. Taxonomy (NCBI): domain Eukaryota; kingdom Metazoa; phylum Arthropoda; class Insecta; order Diptera; family Tephritidae; genus Anomoia; species Anomoia purmunda. The sequence continues at coordinate 203,141,517 of OX639993.1, forward strand.
ACGAAGGTTAAGGAAGGAATATAATGTTCCATATTTCTGCTAACCAAATAAAGTCAACCCTCAACTTTCTAATTTGTGGACGCAATTACCTTCCATTGGCACTTTCCTCTTGGATGACGGCGAGTGAGATAAGGTTGTCATCTCCTGTACTTCATCAATGTATCTTTTAGTTTTGATTTTGCGCCCACTGCGACTGACCAATTCCGCGTTGTCCGTGGTGGACGTTACCACTGGCACTTGTTTTTCTTCTTTTGTTTTAATTGCCTTCGACTCTTCATTGTAAAGAGCAACACTATCTTCTATTCCATCCAGCAGCGCGCTCTCATCCAATTGAGAGTCATCAGCCGTGACGTCCGGAAATCCCTCATTCCCATCATCTAGCGTTTCGTTTACTGCAGTTGCAGCACCCAGTAAATCGATTGGTGCCGAGTCTTCCCCGATTAATGCTGCCTCTATCTGCTCAATAGCTTCTCGAAAGTTTGAACGTTTAAGATTTTTGTCTGTAGCGAATTTTTCTTTACTTTCAGCATACTGGAAGAGATCTTCAACTTTGATGTTTGCAGTCTCCCCAGTTCCGTAGAAATACACGCTGTACTTCTTATTGTTATACTTGGTAATTTTTGCAGGCCATGCTGGGTAGCCCTTCACTTTAGCAAATACTAAATCTCCAATACTAAACTGTTTCTTTTCTTTGCCCATTGCTGTAAAAGATTAAGTTTATGAACAAAATATACTTATTTCCACGCTTTTGTTTAATGTTTTTTCTTTCCGCCAACTTATCGCTTTTCTACACTTTATGCAGCAACTTTTCGTCTAGCAGGGTTGCTTCGATATTTTCGATATGATGTTTTAATATCGAGGGCTACCGATTTCAGATTGTCGCTGACGCTCTCTTAAATTAATAAAAAAATTAAAATTTGTCTTTTTAACATAATTTTGCAGAACGAATGATAATAAATCTTAATAAAGAACGTTTACTTTGACTAAAAATTGCAAAGGGGAAATAGAAATTAATTATAAAACGGCATTTCCACAATACCACTTAACGCCCTGGGTAGCATGCCGATTTTTCCATTTTGTGTTTTTTGTTCTTTGCTCCGAATTAATGACCAAAGAAAATTGGCAAAAGAGTCATCGTGTAAATGTCGTCTTAATCCTCTTAAAAATTTCGATTTTGACAACCTCTTTGAAATAAAGCTTTCTGCTCAATTTCATCATACATATATTTGCCAATACCAAAGATCATTTCTTACAAAGAACATAGGAGTATAAGAAGGGACAGCACGTTACTTTTGCTTTATTCGTCACATGCTTAATTGATTGAATGGAAAGAGAGGGTCATCCTGTTAATCAACGAGTAAATCAAAAGTAACGTGTTGTCTCTTCTTAAAGTTTTATGTCCTTCGGTTCTTATTTGCGTGCTATTTGCGGCAACCCAGCAAAATCAGTGACTGTCCCGTAACCTAGTGACGTTACGGTCCCGCGTACCCGCTTAATTAGTTACATTTGAAACGACATTGATAATAGGGAATCCAAAATAGTCCCCGAGTCATCTTCTTACATACATGTTTGGCCTAAGACTTGTAATATGTATCTATCCTTGTTGCACTCATTGTTTTTTAGGTATTAAAATAGTTTTCAGAAAACTCTTACTTAGCGCATTTGCAACTTATCGCCACAGTAACCGTAATGTTAGGACTCCTGCCTAGTAATCTGAAAAAAATTAAGAATGTATTTACGCTTTAAAAAATTGTTTTTCTATAATTTTTGATGTCACTTGCCCCGGGCCAGAATTCGAACTCGGACACAAAGATCTGTGCAATTCATTCTCGGCTACGGCACAACTAAAATAAATTGAAATAATGTATGTATAGTACGTATCATATTTCGTTCCTTTTGCCTTTGGAGCAAAAACGAAAGGCAAGATACATATATTTAATTCGCTAGACTGATTGCACATACGTAAAAGATAGATAGGCAATTATACGGGTGTGTTTATATCACCAAAAAATGTATAAATGTATATATGTTTTGTTTATACAAGCATAAAATATTTTTGTGTGCGAATATATCAATATTCCTTACAAAATAGTCAAAATTAAGCCGACCTTAAGCTCCCACTGAAAAACAGCTCTGTAGTTTAAGTAGTCTGAGTTTAATCTTGCACTGAAAAACTGACCCTAAGTTGAATACACACAATTTCATGTCGGCTACTACGTAGCTTCGTACGATAAACGTAAAAAAAGTTGCTTGAATTTCTACTTTATTGCATAAGATGAGAAACGAAGAGAAGTGGTCATTTGATACCCGATGCCCATACAAAATTAACCAACAAACCCCGTTACCATAACCGATAGTTAAGGTCAGGCTTCATGCACAGCTGATACTTGGACCTACTTTGTACTTGAAAGTACATTCTGAGCTTTAAATTCTAACTTATTTTCAGTTAAATAAACAATTTTATATGTAACAGAGTTATGATTTAATATAAAAATTAATAAACGAAACATACATATGTTTATTTTTATTGTGTATATATTTATTTACACTGTCTAGTACAGGCTCTTGTTGAAAGAACTTTGTTTTATGAAATAGGTGGAAAAGAATTCGGCATCGGAAACACCGTTTAAAAAGCCCAGTTTGTTAATGTATGTACGGGAAACACAATTTCATTTTTGATAAATAATTCAACCTGCTTTAATTCCAATGCATCCGAGAAGAAAATGGATGCATGCTGTATGGTGCGAGCACAATTCCCAGTAGCAATGGTTTGTTTATTCTCTTTGGCTTCTTTATTATTAAGAGGGCTCGCACAGTGCAGACTTTATCAGCCGACTATTAAGTCGGTCTCTCTCCATCTGAATCCCATGAAGTTATATGATGCACTACACCAACTAAATCTCTACCGACTAAATAGTTGGTGGTGCAACCCGATTGCCTTTAAACTGAAAAGTTGGCCAACTGTTGGCCGATAACTTGCAACGCCACAGTGCTTTATGTGAGTATACACAAAGAACATAAAACTACAAGAAGGGACAACACGTTACTTTTGCCTTACTCGTTGATCAACAGGGTAGCGCCTACACTTTCGTCCACATGCGTAAATGATTGAATGAAAAGAGATGGGGCTACCCAGTTGATCAACGAGTAAATCAAAAGTAACGTGTTGTCCCTTCTTGTAGTTTTATGTTCTTTGGTATACACACTGCCGATAAAATAGTCGGCCAACAGTGCTGTCACTTACAAAATTCCCTATATAGCCAAAATTTTTGTAGGAAACCATTTACTATTAGACAGCACTGTTTAGTAAAATTTGCTTATTTTATGAAAAAGTTTATTTGATCAAATTATTATTATTACTTTGGTTACAGGGGCAGCCGAATGGCAACGCTCGTTGTAGCATCACTACAAGCGTCTTTCGACCACCAGCGGTCCACAGCAGGAAGATTGCGCTGATTGATCTAAAATTCAGAGGGTAACTTAGATATGACATCACACCAAAATTACCAATGGAGAGAAATGAAAGGAATCACGTTGGTGTATATGTTAGAAAGAATACACACTAAATTTTTTCAATACGTTGAAAAGAATACACATGATTGCCACAATACACACATATGTACATACATATGTACATACACGGGGTTTGTCAACAGACAAACGGACATATGTAAATGATTGAGATGAGTTACTTTTCAACTACCTTCTAACAAATACCCTACTTATATGTGACAAAGGTAGGGATACCATCTTCATTACTAAAAATCGTAACACATTGTTCAGACGGGGAAACTTTTGTCGCGGCAACTCGTTACTTGTTGGTGAGAGAGGGACGGGGAAAGGGGAAGGGCACCGAGTTGATCGTGCTCGGGCGACACGCTTTGTGCTCTTATTCGTCTCAGTCGGCAGCTAAGAAATTTGACATTCCTTTTCATTTATAAATTCTTTCAGTGGTTGCAGTTTTGTTGAGTTTTAAGTGAATACATACGGTAAGTTGGGAAAGGAAATTTTGTTCTTATTTTTTTGCGATTAAATATACACATGTGTATGCATATACTATACATATTAACGTAAATTATGTTAAAACTTCATTTTTCAACACCTTTTACTTATAATCACAAAATTTATCAGAATGTGTAAATGCCGCTTAAGCGAAGCGTACAGAAATTTGCGAAAATGATATAAAATGAAATGCCAGAAAATCGCCTGTACAGAGTTGCTCTGTGTGAACGCGACGAGCAACACCAAAAGGGAAATCGCCGATAATAAGCAACAAAAGTTTCCCCGTCTGAACAATGTCTAAAGAACTATTCGATATAACTCTACATATATAGTGTTACCCTATATGAATTGATCGAGAGTTGGCGGGTTTTAGATGAACATTCCTTCCTTGACCATCGTTACATTGAAATTACTCTAAATTTTTCTGTCCAGTCCAAAAACCTAAAAAACATGGATTGGAGATCTAATAAAAGGTTATTTGAGGATAAACTAACCAGCGAAGCCTTCAATGAACCAAATTGTATCGGGGATCGTACACTGACCTGCTCAAATGCCCAAAGTTGGGCTTGCCCTGAACCTAAACAACCCACTTAGTTTGGTTGGACAACAGATGGCACCGATTAAGGGAAACATACAAGTGGCATTCCGAAACCCAGGGTCATTCTTGCATGTATATTAAACAAGTTTCACTTCATTCCGACCAGCACGGATGATTCTGCTTCGGAATCGATTTCTGGAAGTAGTTTTATAACAAGAGTTCCTAGTAGGGAGGAGTGGAACCTAGAGTTTAACACTCCACCTGATAGTATTGTCATCTATACAGATGGCTTGAAACTCGACAGCTAGGTAGGAGGAGGCGTCTTTTCGTGAAACCCTCTCCTGCATATCTCTTTTAGGTTACCTGCATGACAGAGGAACTTGCAAGACAAGGTACGACCAAGCAGATTCTTCAGTATAAAGAACGCATCGTTATGCCGTTTGCCACTTTCAAACTGCTACTCATTAACAAGCTGATGATAGATGGAGTCAAATTACGACTTGTCGAACTTTTGGGCAGACGTGGCCTAAGTGGGACCCGAAACGGCCACGAAGTGTATACTTAGAGAGTAGATATAGATAGAGAAGATATTTCTAACGTGGTTGGAACTCTAACCGGGCACTGTCTAATAGGAAAACATGCCGAAAGGCTAAGCGTACCCTTCCGAAGATCTGCAGGAGCCGTAAGAACTATGAAGAGAATGAAACGGTCTTATATCTACTGTGTAAGTTTCCTGAATTGTGCAAAAGCAGGCTGCGGTATCTGGGATCATCGTTTCTGGATGACTTTAGTGAGGTTTCAAGCATCGAGATTACTTGCCTGATCAGATTCATCAGCGAGGCAAAATGGTTTAGCAAGGGGTAATCCTTCGTGGCGGTAGCACTCCTACCTACCTTCCTAACAACTTTTGAAGGGGAAAACACAAGAATACAACGAAGGAAAAAATTCTCCTCCGCGAACATTCCCCAACAACTTTCGGCAGTGTTACTGAAGTGATAGTCCTTGGCCGGATATAAATACTGGTCGTTCCGGTAGGTACACCCAAGGGGAATTCTTAAGGTGAAGTTATTAAACCAGCTGATATCTTCTTCTTCCACTATATTTGAATTTTTCCTTTACCCGTTTCTACCGTTCTATTCTATTTTATCGTGATATTTCAAAATTGAAAAAATGCCATTATGCCATTACCTCAAGAATGATAACAAAAAAAAAACCAGATTACGACAACTCCGGCAGCGTACAGGCCACAGATGTCCACACCACAGAAATATCGAGAAGAAAAGGAAGGTGATAACTGCACTTGGGCTTTAATTTCGCTGCCACTGTTACAGTACAAAGCTCGGCACAAGGCGAATTGTTGTTGTTGTTGTAGCGGCTAGTCGCGCCCCGTAAAGAGCGGATTCACCCATGGTCGTTGTCGTCGAACTCATCTAGGGGGAGGCCCAGGAAACGTGCAGTTTCGACAGGGTTGGACCAGAGGGAGAGGGGGGTTAGATGAGTGGGTTTGAGAGGGCATGTGAATAGGTGGTTGGTGTCGTGCGGAGAATCTCCACATGCCGGACATGTGTTGGGTATGTCGGGGTTGATTCTGGATAAGTAGGAGTTGAACCTGCTACAGTATCCAGATCGTAGTTGTGCCAGAGTGACGCGGGACTCGCGGGGAAGCAGGGACTCCTCATCTGCTACAGGTGGTTGGGCTCCGATGACTGCATTTGGCTGGCGGGAGTCAATGATGTTCGTGACTGTGTCTCTGTGGATGTTGCTTAGGACCCGCCGGTACGCCTCCGGATCCAGCGGTTGTGTGATGAGTGGCTGGATCTCGTCCTTTAGTTCTAGAAGATGTCTTCTAATGTGCCTGGGGGCAGCCCCACTGTAAGCAGGTGCCTGTTTGGATATCCCGAGCGGTGACATCCAGCAAGGAACTGCCTGCTGAGCATGAGGTTGTGCTCCTTAACTCGGAGCACATTGACCTCTTGGTGGAGATGCTCCTCAGGCGACATCAGAAGACATCCCGTCACCGTGCGGAGTGCGGCGTTCTGGCAGGTCTGCATCTTCGTCCACTGTGTCCTGCTGGTTCCCGGCGACCAAACTGGCGCAGCATAATTTATTACCGGCCCGGCAATCGCCTTGTATGTTGCCAACAACGTTTCTTTGTCTTTGCACCATTGTTGCGGCTCTGTACTCTATTGGCGATTGCGGTAGTGTGCGCGGAGAAGGAGAGCAGGCTGTCGAAAGTCACCCCCAGAATCTTCGGGTGGTTAACCGTCGGAATGGGGGTGCCATCGATATGGATGTTAAGATCCAGCCTGACCTCCTTCGTCCAGGTGGTAAAAAGGGTCGCCGAGGACTTAGCAGGGGACAGCGCCAGGTTTCTGCTAGTGAAGAAATGGGCAAGATCAGAGAGATATCCGTTCACTTTCAAACACAGATCATCAATTACATTGCCGGATGCCATTATCGAGCAATCATCAGCATAGGAGACAATCGTGACTCCCTCTGGCGGTTGAGGGAGCTTGGAGATATAGTGATTAAACAATAATGGGGACAGGACGCCACCCTGTCACCATACTGATGATTGACGACCACACAGGTAATTCGCGGTCCACCGTTTCAGTCCCTGCGGGAGAGTTGATGCTTCCACGTCAGCTAGTAGCGTGGAGTGGCTAACTGTGTGTCGAAAGCTTTCGACAGGTCCAACGCTACTAGGACGGTTCTCTCGCAGGGGCGGTTTTGGTTAAGACCACGGTTCACCTGTGTGTTTATGGCATTAAGTGCTGTTGTTGTACTGTGCACTTTCCGGAAGCCATGTTGATGCTTAGCTGACCCAAGGTGGTATGTATAATACGGGAGGAGTAGGGCCTCAAGTGTCTTTACCACAGGTGAAAGCAGGGAAATCGGCCGATAGGAATCTCCCTTGTCGGCCGGTTTCCTTGGTTTCAGTAGTGGGACCACCCTCCCAACCTTCCAGATGTCTGGAATGATAAGGGTGGCCATGGACAAATTGAGGATCCCAGTGAGGAACTCAACTCCCGCGGGGCCTAAATTTTTCAGCATCAACACGCTTAGCCCGTCAGGGCCAATGGCCTTGGAGGCTTTCGCCTTCCCGATGACCTCCTTTACCTCGCCACAAGTGAAGGCAAGAGGCGCGCTGTTGTTCGGTAATTTGCGCAGCCTCCTGGTCACCTTCCGCTTGGTCCTATCCCCCGAAGGATGCAGTATAAACTGTCGGCTAAAATAGCTCGCGCATCTCTTCGGGTCCGACGAGGCACGATCCCCGAATGAAATTTCCACTCGGTCGTCGTGCTTCGTCGGGTTGGATAAGGACTTCACGGTAGACCAGAGCTTACCAACACCCGTGACCAGGTTACAGGACTTCAGATGCTCTTCCCACTTGTTCCGCTTGTGTTGGTCCACCAGCCTCCGAATCTCCACGTTTAAATCCTGAATGTTGGGATTACGGGGATCGGAGCGGCGAAGGTGGTTGCGTTCGTTCGCTAGAGCGGCCGCTTCAGCCGGGAAGTTGGGACGGATCTCGGGGATCCTCCCTGCCGGAATGAAGCGGGCCGCAGCTGACGCAACCACCTTGCGGAACTTATGTTCGCCTTTTCGAACGTCAGTGGGTGTGGGAAGAGACCTGAAGGCATTTTCGGTGAACTCCGCGAACCTGACCAAGTCAGCCTTTTTAAAGTTGATATAGGTCCGATGGTCCGCGGAGACAAAGTCAGCAGGTCTGTCAATCGAGATGATTATATGTAGGTAGGTGGTCTGATGCAAGCGATAGCATAGGTCGCCACGTTATGCTATTTATCAGACCTGCGCTAGCTATCGTTAGGTCAGGCGAGGTACTGCAACTACCCATAATCCTGGTGGGGGCATCATCATTCATCGTGCAGAATGTCGAATCGTCTATCTGCTCTGCCAAATTATTTCCCCTACGATCAGCTGGTAGGCTTGAATGCCAGAGATCGTGGTGCGCGTTAAAGTCACCAACTACCAATCGGTTTTCACCTCTGAGGAGCGCACCTATGTCAGGGTGATATCCTGCCGGGCAGCAGGTGACAGGGGGTATATAAATATTAAATATTTCGAGCTCGACATCGCCTGACCGGACAGCTATTCCTTGACATTCTAAGGTAGTGTCCCTGCGGTCGATGTCTTCTTCAATAAGACGATACTGCACTGTGTGATGGGTGATGAATGCTAAGCCACCACCATTACCTCGCTCGCGATCCTTACGATGCACATTGTAGCCGTTGCAACTCAACAGAGTTGAGTTGCTGTGCAGTTTCGTTTCTTGGATCGCAGCTATTGACAGATTATGCCGACTCATAAAGTCGGTTATCTCCTCAATCTTGCCCTGCAGCCCATTGCAGTTCACCTGAAGGAGTCTCGTTTGCCTCGGTAAAGTCCTCGCGGAGAGGGGTGTGAGGGAAGGGTGATGTTGCCCACCTGGACCCTGCTGCACATGCATTGGCACGTTGGGCCGCCTTATGGTGTTGTTTGGCAGCGCCGCCACTGGCGCGTGCGGTTGCAAGGCTCTACAACAGGGAGCCAGGTAGTCACCCGACCATTCACGTGTGGTGCGCAGGCCAGAACACACCCGAAAGTGACACCAGCCTTGGCACGAATTGCACCTGACTGATGTCGCATTCCGGTATATCCTGGCCTGACACACGGAACAGACTGTGTGGGGTACCAGGAGCTGCTGGCTACTCCCCACACGGGGGGCGGAGCTAGGTTGGGGGGGGAGGGGAGCGTCCATGTTGTTGTGTGCTCCTGCGAACCGTAGAGGTTCTGCCGGTGCTAGGCACCGGTGCACTAGGTGCAACTAGGGGAGCCGTAGAGGCTATGGGCGCCTTAGGGCGCGAACAACATGGGGCCACATAATTTGTGGACCACTCCTTATGGGTCTTAAGGCCTGCATTCCCACGACAGTCGCGTCTACGTACCGGAATGACCCGGGTTTCACCCGGCCAAGGACTGTTGTTTCGGCGATCTAACCCTGTTTAGATCGGCCTACCCCAAGGCGAATTCTCACCAGGTGGTGTTATAAGTACAAAAACAAACATTTACACTAACAAAATATACGCACAGTGAATTAAATCATCTGCTTGATCAACTTCCGCTTATATGAATTCGCCTTGGTTCGGCACTTCAGATTTATTATTCTGTGTTTAACTTTTTGTAAAAGCACTCAAAACTTTGAAAAAATCAACATCAATCCTTCAAACGAGGCAAGAACGAAGTAACGGAAGTGCTTTTGTCGTCACCTTCTTTTCTCTGCATCGTGCCATTACCTTATAGGAATTCGCCTTGGGTACACCCGAATCTCGTAGTGAAATGGTATTTTGTTTCTGTTATTTTTGTTTTGTGTATCGATTGTTAAAGTAATTTGACTACTTCTTTCAGAGAGTATGAGAAATCAGGATTTAATTATTATTTTATTATTCACTTCCCTGACAACGAATACAACAAGAATGTAAACGAAATATTTGCATTTCATAATCCATACACCGATGCGAATAAAACAACAAAAATTAATTTTTATGGAAACGCCATCTTGAAGGCGACTTCATATAAGGTGTAGTTGATCCAGCAGCTGATTGAATTCACTTGGTGAACGTTAAGTCAAAATGATGTGTTTGTTGCAAGCCATAGTGTCATTGTGCATATAATTTGTTAGTGTAAGGTTTTGTTTTTGTACGTATTCGCCTTGCATTATGGTTTTGCTTATACAGCATTTGAAAGCTCATACGCAAAAACAAGAACTAAATACATGTAAGCTGAATAAAAAAAATCAAATCGGCTGCTACATATAGTAACGCCACTTTATATGAATTCGCCTTGGCCACCTTATCTGAAATTTAAACCACTAGACGCGAATGCAATTTCAAGTAGTTCCTTAATTTCTGCTATATATTTTCGTTTTGGTTTTTTTCTCAAATTTTTCCTCCTGCTGTGCCAACGCCATTAATAACTCGGGTCACTTTAGTAACTACGCCCAAATAGTGTGAAAAACTTCGGCATGTTAGTGCAACTAGGATGAATACATTTATCCGTTGCAGTGATAGGCATGGGTTGGTCGAATGGGATACAAAGCGATTTAGCACCCATAGCTGGTGCCCCAGGCTCTGCCTCCTCATCTCTGCAAATTAATTTAGTTAAGCTAATTTAGACAAAAACAATAATTTCTTCTTACTAACCTTGCACTATCCCCCTTGATTTTTTCTTCGCATCCAATTTCGCCACAGAATGGCGAAAGTAGAATATTCTTAGCGTCTAGGAATTTGCAGAATTCGGTCCAATTCTTTGTAATTTTCGTATGTTCAACCATATCCTTTTTCGCTTTCGCCAGCATACTATCATGGATAGTTTCCAACAATTGGCTGATCTTCGACTCTACATCTTCCAAAGCTAAAATAAGTTTCTCACCCGTATCACGCCGCACTGCTACGATTTGATTTGCTTTCATATCTTTTGGACCTACTTCAATGCGCACTGGTACACCCTTCAATTCCCAGTGATTAAACTTCCATCCGGGTGAATAATTGTCACGGTAGTCACCTTCACAGCGGACACCCCTCGAGTTTAGTTGAGCTTCGAGTTTTTTGCACGAATGCAGCAGTTGTTCGCGTTCATCGTCCTTAGTGTTAACCGTAATACCGCAAGGCACAACAATTGCCTGAATGCAAGCGACATGGGGGGGTAATACTAATCCTTGATTGTCTGCATGTACCATAATCATAACGCCAATAGTGCGCGTAGTTATACCCCACGAATTCTGAAATACGAATTGTTTCTGTTGCGTTTCAGGGTTTTCATATACGATTTCGAACATTTTCGAGAAATTCTGACCCAAGTGATGGCTGGTAGCACCTTGAATAGCACGTCCTGATGCTGAAATAAAAGCCTCTACTGTGGTGGTGTAGTCCGCACCTGCGAATTTCTCTTTTTCAGTTTTACGACCCTTCACCACGGGTATCGCAAGAAGATTGCTGTAAATCTGCGCGTAATGATCTAGAATTTCTAGAACCTCTTGATCAGCTTCGGCTTTTGTAGCGAAGGCAGTGTGTCCTTCTTGCCAAAGAAACTCACGCGTGCGAAGGAATGGTTGCGGATGTTTGAATTCCCAGCGCTGAGTATAAAAAATACGTTATTGAAAAAAGTTCTTTATTTGTTTTATAAGAGGGTTATTACCACAACGTTATTCCATTGGTTGAGGCGAAGAGGCAAATCGCGATAGGACTGAATCCATTTCGCATAGGCCGGATACATTACAGTTTCCGAGGTAGGTCGCACAGCAATTGGTTCAGCCAATTCAGAGTCTCCAGATTTCGTTACCCATGCGACTTCTGGCGCAAAATCATCGATATGTGTCTTCTCCCGTTCGAGTGCAGCACGCGAAACAAAAATGGGGAAATAGCATTCTTTTATGCCCATTTTGGTGATTTCAGCGTCGAACCAATTCTTTATAAACTTCCAAATTGCAAATGACCAATGACGTAAAATATAACAACCGGACACATCATAGTATTCGATTAGTTCTCCCTTTGTAATTACCTAAAAATTAAGAGTAAAAATGGGGCTAGTTTTTCAATGCGAGTTTAAAGATAAGTTAAGGTGGAATCACCGTTCTTGACCGAAAATCTTTTTGTTCCAAGATTGGTATAAAACATTCACCATAAAATTTTGGGAAATGCTGCTGAAGTGACAGTCCTTGGCCGGAAATAAATCCGGTTCCGGTATCGTAGAACTGACTGCCGTGGGAACGGCGGTCGCCCCTCGGCAGGCAATGGTAAACCTCCCGAGTTTATTTCTGTCATGAAAAAACTTCTCACAAAAATGTATTCGCCGTTCGGAGCCGGCGTAAAACAGTAGATCCTTCAATTTGTGTTACAACACCACAAATTATAGAAGTTCGGCCAAAATCGCTTAAGCGGTTATAGCGCCAATTAAGTAAGTTAGCAATTTTAAGAATTGTTTTCTACTTGTGATCAACTGTATAATTTCAATTAAGTAAAAAGCCAGTAAACTTAACAAGTTCAGCTGTCATTTTGCTATCGCAATTGTCTCCCTTTTGCTGGTTTCTTGCAAGTTTTGGCGAAGGAAAACGATATTCAATAAAATTCCAGTAAACTGGTTTTTATTGGATAGTGAATACGACAACAGAACTAATAAGAGTATATTTAAAAGTGTTCGTTTGGCAGATAGGCTGTATAATCTTGTACCAACTTGTAGAAAATCGCCGGATGTTTCATCGTGTAGGCTGAATTTAACGACTGTGGGACAAAAATTCCTTCCCTTCTCACCTTGGCATTAAAATCGCCTAGCACGAGTTTTATATAATGGCGGGGGCACCGTTCGTACGCGCGCTCAAGGCACTCATAGAAGTTATCTTTGGTCACATCGTCCTTCTCTTTCGTAGGGGCGTGGGCGCAAATCAACCAGATGTTAAAGAATTTAGCTTTGATGCGAATCGTGGCGAGACGTTCGCCCACCGGGGTGAACGACAGTACTTGGCGACGAAGTCTGTCTTCCACCACAAACCCACTTGTGCTCCTTTACATGACAGCCGTAGTAAACGTCGCAAGGTCTGATTCTCTTCATTCCATGCCCCGTTCATCGTATCTCTTGGATGACGGTGATTTCAGCCTTTGCCTTTGCGAGGACATCCACCAGCCGTCATTAGAATAGGGGGGTCTCATCCGAGGCGTTTTGCTAAAAAATTTTATTGGAAGGTGTTTTTACGTCGCGGGTACCAACCCCAGCGCACAGCCAGATTCTGGGAATTTCTTAATTTACGGCACATTTATATAGCTAGCCGCTGGCTCCAAGTCAGATGCCCGCTCGCAGCCGCACCTACTGATGACCAGACGCTGCAAAACCTTGGTGGACCCTTAAACCGAAACCGTCGAAGTGGCCCCACCAGGTTCGCTTTCTCACAACTGATGTTCGGGAGCTACCCAGAGGGCACTTGGGTGACATCACCCGGAAGTTGTGAGGTGCTTGAACCGTATGCAGAAGAATCCTTCTGGCCACTCCCAGGTGAATGGCGATCAGAGACTCCTCACTTGCGTGAACTCCAACACACGGTCCCATCAACAGCTGATTGTGGTATACATATGGTTGCATTTGAGTCAACGATACAATTCGATATTTCAGACTAAAAAATTGCTAAAGCATAAAGATGAGTGATTTATTACCGAAAGAAGATGTCATTTATTAACGAAGATGCGAAAAACAAAAAATAACCAACTGTATAAAAAAATTATTCAAAAGCAAAACACTCCTAATACCTAATGAAAAATCGTTAGCAAGAAGTTGCACCTACATACTATGTATGTATGTATATACTATGTACATAAAATTTAATGGATGGCAACTCATGGTCAAAAATTGTGCGGATAGAAAATCAAATTTATATCAGGTGGGGTTACACGTAAAAAAACAAAAATTTGCACTAACAAATTATATGCACAATGACAGTATGATACAACAAAAACATATATTTGACTTACCCCCACACAGCTAATTCACTAAGCTAATTCAAGCAGCCGCTTGATCAACTTCACCTTATACATATGAATTCGCTTCGACGAGAGGCCTATTATAGAAGTTCTTAAAATTGTTCATTTTGCAGCACAATCCAAGCAAGAACGGTGAATGGCTTTAAAACTAGTTTAAGGCTAATTGAAATAACTTCCGCTAATCGAAATCGAAATTGATTAAACTAACGCCAGTATTCAGAAATTGAGTATCATCGCAAATCACTAAATTTGAGACTATAAATTAGTGACTCTTTGCAAAGAAAGTTGCTCTAATAGAAAATCTTGCCCAATTTCACCATACCAGAACTAATTTGACATTTGATGTTTGATACTAGAATCTGATTTGATCCAAGTGATTTCTGGTGTGCTGAAATTGGATGAAAATTTTTGCCACAGGAAACGAGACGCAGCTTCTTTGTACTCTACGTTCTTTTTTGATGCGATTTTGGTATTCAGTAAAAGTCACAAAAAGTACATCAAACATGTACGTTGAAAATACAATACATAGACAGCCAGCTGATGAAAAGGGGGTTTCAAAAGCATTTCGGAAGCAAAGTCATTCATAAAAAATAGAGAATACGCTCATTTTATCAAACAAATGTATAAAAGCTTGAAAAATGAGCAATCGATAAATGCCGCATTTTATAATTATATATGTACATACGTTCGATTGAACTGATCGATCAAACTGGCCAGAAAATTCATGCGAGCACTCCTCGATGATAGTAAATTTCCATTATTTGTGCGCGTCCACGGGAAAAGGGCCCACTTCAGCGGTATTGGAGTTATGCATATAGGCGTCTTCCTGGTTGATTTCCGAACATTTTGAGAAAAATTAGACCATCCTTACTGAAGAATTGAGGGAAATATAGAACTTTGAAGGTGAATATCCGAAAAATGACTAATTAAGAAAAATCAATTTCAAGTTGAAAGTTGTCCCTTGTGGACCCTTTTCTTTTATAAAAAAAAAAAAAAAAAAAAAAAAAAAAAAAAATAATAATAATTACTTATATTATACCTAGGAAGCTAAATTTGGTGTCATTCGACGCGTAAATGTATATAGTTTCATAATAAACCATAATAAAAACTTACGAAATTCAATCCATGTATCGAAAAATCTATATACAGTGGTGGTCACGAATTTAGCACACTTGTTTTGAAACCAAATATTCAATTTTTTTTTTTTTTTTTTTTTTTAAATCTTAAACATAAACATTATTTTAAAATTAGTATTTGAATTCACATTTTTAGTATAGTATTATATTTATTAATTCGTCATCTGTAAAGAGAAAAATTAAAAAAAAGTTATTCTAGCCTGGACGCGAAGTTAGCACATTTACCAGATCACGTAATTCGCATCACTTTTATCAACTTACCTTCAATGAAAAAAATTCTTAAGTTAGTATTTGGTTGGAAATCCTCTATTTTTGATAACTTCAGTACATCTTCTACCTAAACTTTCAACCAAAACTTCGCATCGTCTCTTTGGTACTGCATTCCAAGCATTTTGAATTTCGGTCCACAATTCTGCTAAGTTTTTCGGTTTTTTTTGTTCGACGTGATGCTCTATGTCATTCCACAAATTCTCAATTGGGTTGAGATCGGGAGACTGAGCTGGCCACTTCAAAACATCAATTTTATTGCGCTCTAAGCAACTCTTCACCAACCGCGAAGTATGCTTAGGATCATTATCATGCATAAAATGCCATTGTAAAGGCAAATTCTCCTCAGCAAAGGGTATCATATGGCTCTCAATTATATTTTTATACAGATATTGATCCATTTTATTGTCGATTTTTACTATGGGGCCTACACCGTGCCAGGAAAAGGCTCCCCAAACCATTACGTGTCCCCCACCATGTTTAACGGTTTTGATGGTGTACCTCGGATCATGTTGCTTGTTTTGGGGACGCCACACATACTTTTTTCCATCAGAGCCGAATCTACAAAACTTTGATTCATCGCTCCAAAGCACATTTTTCCAAAAACTTAATGGTTTTTCCATGTGCTCCTTTGCGAACGCTAACCTGGCATTTAAATTCTTTTTTGAAACAAGAGGCTTTCGCTGTGCTATGCACCCTCGCAAATTTTGAGCATTTAGCCTTCGTCTAACCGTTCTGGAGGACACAACAATATTGTAATTGGCCTCTAATTCCTTTTGTATGTCTTTGGAGCTTTTAAACGGGTCCTTAACAGACATTCTTCGAATTATCTCATCTTCCTTTGGTGACGTTTTTAACGCTCGTGGAGCCTGCTTGACGTTTTTTGTGGTTCCAAATGTTTTTACGTGTTGTAAAGAGTTATACACCATTTTACGGGAACATTTCAATAAGCGAGTAATCTCTGCAATAGATTTCCCTTGACCTTTTAGATCTTCGATTAGCTCCCTCTTTGCTTCTGAACACCATTGACCTTTCGCCATGTTTAATTTCAATCAACTAATTTTTTTAACTATTTTTACACTCTTCTCAAACTTTTATACACCACTATCTCGAATTCTATTATCCAGACTCACCAAAGATCTCACCAAAGTTAAAAATGTGCTAAATTCGTGTCCAGCTTTAAACGCGAACTGTTTATAACGCTCCCGTATATTTTACAATTGGTGAAAAATATTACGATAAAAGTAACGGGATATGGTAATTGAGACAGTTGCAGCTAGTAACTGGAATTTTACGGCTAGATTTTAGAGGAGAGGCGAAATAATCAAATCCTACTAAAAACAATATGGTGTGTGCTAAATTCGTGGCCACCACCACTGTATGTATCTCGGAAATTAGATGCGACAAAGTGGGCCTTTTCACGTGGACACACACATTTAATCGTATGTGAAAAGGGAGACTGCTTACTAAATACTGGCATACAATCATAGAATGGACCAAAATAGACAGGTGTTTACATAATCAATAATAAAAAACATACTTGCGAATACCATTCTGGTAAATTGTCCTCTTTGGTTGCTTCAAGTCCAAGACGCGTTTGCTTTTTAGGTCCAGCCGGCACCCCACCAGCTTCGACTCTGATTGTTGTCATTTCCTTCTTTGCAACTGAAAGTTTTTTTTCAATTCCCTTTTTTGAGGAACTGCCCCCGCCCCGTCCACAAGGGGTTGAGAAATCTGTCCCTGTAACTTCTTTGTATTTCGCCTTCAGCGCCAGCAACTTTTTCACCTCAACATCAATATCCCCTTTTGGTAAATTATTCGATTTAGCTGCTCGTATTTTATCACCTTGCTCATTGATCTCCTTGGTAAGCAATTCTTTTTCCGGCGACGAAGACATAGTTATTGGAGCGTTTGTAACGGCCCGAACGGATTCCAGTTGTACTTTAGTCTTAGGTGCCCAATCTGTTCCAGTTAGTTGCTTATACTCAGCTTTTAGTCCTAATAATGACTGCACTTCGATGTCGACTGCTGTTTTTGGAGCTTTTTCCGACTTTAATTTACGTATCTTATCACCCTGTTCTTGTATTTGTACAACAATTACATCAACATTTGAACTTTTGTCTTGGGTTAAGTCAATTTTTAAGGCTACATTAGGTTGTGCAGCGGGAGGCACAACCCCTGCTTTCCACTCTTGTCCTGTAAGATTTTTATAGTCTGTTTTAAGCGCTAACAAGAGTTTAACTTCTCTCTCTATGACTGGTTTTTCTGCCTTGTCGTTCTTTAATTGGCGCACTTTATCACCTTGAGCAGCTATTTTCGCAAGCAATTCTCCAACTGTGCCAGCTGATGGTGGACTTGGAGACTTCTCTTTCTTTATAATCACTGGCACCACACCACCTGGCTTCCAATCACTACCTGTAAGTTGTTTATATTCCGTTTTAAGAGCAAGGAGATTTTTTATTTCCAAGTCTACCACTGCTTTATCAGCTTTTTGTGATTTAAGTTCACGCACTTTGTCGCCTTGCGTGGATATTTCTTTGACTACTTGCTCGACAGCTGCGTCTGCGTTAGATTTTGGAATAGAAGGGGGAACTGTCGCAGCAGGTGTCCACTCGAGTCCAGTTAAAGCATTAAATTTTGATTTTAAATCAAGGAGAACCTTCACTTGTTGCTCTATTTCAGCTTTCGGTGCTTTCTTCGATTTTAAATTGCGTATGAGATCACCTTGTTTGACAATATCGGAATTAATTGTTTGGACATCAGTAGGACCTGTGTTAGCGACCTTTGAAGACGCTGTTAGAACTTGTTTCCAATCCTTGCCCGTTGCTGATTTGAAATCAGTTTTTAATAATAACAGTTTTTTAACTTCCTCATCGATTTTATCCTTCCCAGTCTTTTTGGCCTTAAGATCGCGAATGACGTCACCTTGCGCAATGATTTGTTGGTCCAAAAGTGCAACGTTGGCAATTGATGCTTTGGGCAAAACACCTTCCTGTGAAATAAGCCATAAAATTATAGATTGTAATGAAAGAGTATATATACAGCCACATATATATACATGTATATAAGAAACATATCGCGCCTTTTCTACATATACCTATTACAATTACACATATACACGTTATATACGGAAAATGTGAGATCCAAATCTCAAGTATTGCACCGATTTTAATTTCTTTTAAATGAAACATTTGCGAAACCCCATATAGGGCATAACAGTATTTTTTAATTTTTTTTTTTGAAGAATATGGTATTAGGTTGCTTCACTCCCTGTACAAAGAGAAAATCGATTTTAATACATTAAAACATCAAATAAAATATTTCGCACTATTTAAGAAATATTTTAAAATTTAGATGAGCTAAACATATTTGAAATTACGTAAATTCTTGGGGTTTTTTATAAATCAAAAAAATTTTTTTTACATAGCATAATACGTTTTACAATTGACGTTAAAGACATAATTCTTCTTTGTTTAAAATTTCATAGCCATATAAATGAAGGATGATAAAGAAACACAGAACATTTAGGTGGAGTCAAGAATGAATAAAGTGAATTTTTGCAAATCGAATGTGCCAGAACAGAGTTTATGACCACGGTGGGATATTTATTTCCAGTAAGGTGATACAAGTTGGAAAATTCCATCTGGTTTTGTTTGGAACATTTAGGATTATAGTGAACCTTGTACTCTATCATTGTTGAGTTTATACTTTTTCGGCAACTATTATTTAGTTCCAAATACATACATAAGAAAATACAAGAAAAAAATATATCAAATAAGAAACGAAACGAAGGACACATGTACCTTAAGGTTTTTTAAGCGAATTTCAGATTTACATACATACGCTCAATTTTTAGGTATTTTATCCTTTTTTTTTAGTTAGAAATCAATGCAATGAGTAATAAATAATCAGTTAAGAATATATTTAGATTTGCAATACAATGTGCAATTTTTAAGCCCACGAAAGATGACTTTCCCCAATTTTTTAATTCAATCATAACAAACTAAAAAGTATTAAAAAAAATGTTTAAATTATACTTGTGTACTTGCCTCAATCGACCAAGAAATATTTATACTTACGTTTTTACTTACTCCTTGAGTGGCATTTATTTTCAATCCTGACGAAGGCATATCTTTAGTGTGACCGTCAGGTATAGAGAACAAAATGACTGGCGTTTTAACATTTGAGAATGGGCTGCTTGGCTCATAAGCGACATCAACCTTAAAGAAGCCACGACGTTGCAGTTGGATTATGTCTCCCTTTTTACATTTCTTGAGTTCCGGATCACCGAGCATTTTAACTTCTTCCTGCCATCATTAGTTAGGAAAATGAGATTAAATAAGTAATTAATTAAAATTGTCTACTCCCATTACTTACCCTGGTCTTGTGGCCAATGTACTGTTTAAAGTCTTCATCTTTGCCCAATACAGCTTTGCTAATAATATTTTCAAAGTATACACAGAATGCTGGTGGGTATGTAGATTCGTCGTCTTCCACTGCCAACCAAGTTAGCTTCAAAGTTTTCTTAAAGTCCTTATTTTCTAAATTCAAATGCGCATCAACTCCTGTTATTTTGTCATTATTATCTTTGTAAACTTTTTTGATTAAGAGGTTGCCCCAATTTATGAACGTGGCATTTTCGCCTTCTTTTAATGCGACAGCATCTTCATAATCAATATATATTCGCGGTCCAAGTGTTACTTGCTTCTTTCCAAGACTTTCGTTTTTCGGATGAACAGGTACGTCAATCGTTTCCCTTTTTGCGCCTGCAACACTAACAATTACACGATTCTCATAATTCAGTGCAGTGTAGCGAGGAGCAATCGGATCGATAACTTTTTTATTAAATGCCCATATTTTGTCCCAATTCATAAAGACGACCGATTTACTAGACCCTTGAGCTATTATGAACTCTCTTAATCCTTCGACAGTCATTCCACGGCGGGTAATACCGCGAACTGTTGGGAAACGGGGGTCATCCCTGATAAAGCAAAATTTGTTTAGCTAACACTTTTTGCTAAATATTAGATGTTAAACTTACCATCCGTCAACTAGTCCGGACTCGACAAACCAAGTCAACTTACGCTTAGACAAAACCGTATTTGTCATATTTAGACGGCTATACTCCCAAATGTACGGTTTCCTCAGTTTCAGCGCGTCGATAAACCAATAGAATTGATCATCACGATCATGATATTCCATGGTACGTAAAGTGTGCGTAACGCCCTCGATAGAATCGACAATAGGACAAGCGAAGTCGTATGTTGGATAGACTCTATATAAATTAACTGATTGAGAATTTCGCTACTTCTAATTGTGATTCAACATTTACTTGTATTTTGTTCCCGTGCGTGGATGAGGCTCATTTTTGCATCGGTATATTGTTGGGTCACGCATACAGCCGTTTGGTGATGACATATCTATTTTTGCACGTACACAACATTTCTGTCCTATTTCACTACCACTTACCATTTCCTGCCATAATGTCAAATTTTTTTCTCTGGCTGCAAAAAAGATGAACATGAATTAAACATTTTTATATACACATTTATCAAACATACTATTTGATCGGTTTGTGGATTCAATCCGCTGTTCACGTTCAAGTTTCATTTGCTCTGCGGGCGTATCGTCTACATATGCTTTACCCTCTTTAATCATCTGCTCACAATATTGCAACATTGTTTCAAAGTAGTTAGAGGTATGAGTAAATATATCCGGCTTAATTTTTAACAATTCTACATCGCCCAAAATCACTTCTTCAAATTCGATCGTCTCCTTCGCAGGATTTGTATCATCGAATCGCATTATTAATTTTCCATTGAAGTTCAAGGCATAGTATTGATTCAATAAAGCTGCCTTAGCATGCCCAATATGTAAATAACCAGACGCTTCCGGAGGAAAGCGGACCACAACCTTTCCTATTTCGGCACCTGGTAAATCAATGAATTTACCTTCCTGTTTGCGTTCACTTATTTTTATCGGTTCAGCCAGTGGCAAGGCTTTGCTATCTGTAAGTCTACTATCAATGCCACGTTTGGCATTTTTGACTGCGTCACGAGCCTCTTTAGGTAAAGTTTGTAAAACTTTCTGAATCAATGGTTGCGCACTTATGAGATCATACCAACGTTGCACATGCTGTGGAATGCCTTTCGATGAAAGGTATTCATAACGAGCATGCATCTCATTGAAAAGGGCAAAATCAGCAATAGTTAATTTATTAGCTACCAGATAAGTTACAGGTGCAATGGACTTGTCAAGAAATGACAAGGCCCAGGAAATGTCATCTTCACAAGTTAACGAAAATGACAGCCAATGATCAATTTGTGTTCGTTCAATGGCAGTTTCCCCATATAGTTTATATTCTGGTGCCGCACGTGCGAGTGCTCGAAGCACATCGTTGTTGGAGTGGCACAAAAGGCGGCGATCGTCTGGGAATTGCAGTATGGTTTCATTGCCCCACAATATGTCAACAGCCACGGTTTCGTTTATAATGTAAGCAGTTGCCAAACCACCTTTAATTGAAAAGATTATTTCATTTATATACTTGATTTCACCATTGAATGGACAGATGATGAAATTTTATATACTACATCAGTGACCGAACTCAAACTTATACATTCACATATCTTTCCAAAATTTAAAGCACCTCCTTAAACACACAAAATAACCTAAAAATAGAAATAGGAAAATTTTTCCTGTAACTTACTTATTGGTGGATTATTAATGTTAGCTGTCAATTTAATTGCCATTTCAGCTCGATATCAACAACTCAATAAAAGTGACAAATGTAAAAGAAACAGCCAATTTACGTGCAAAAATTGTGCATTAATTGCCACACCAAGGAAATTGCCACACCGACTTAGGAAAGAAACGATGCAAGTAAATAGAAGTGCATACTCGATACTTTTCGTACGATACCACGTTATTTAAGTATCGATTCTTTGGAACAGACTATACTCAACATACTAAGTAAGTATTGGAAAAAAATATTCTTATCGAAGCTCGATAGAAAATGTCTAATTATATATACTTCGAACAACTGCCAAATAAAAATATTTTAAATTCTTTTGCAAATTAGTGAGCTTGTACCTACTTACTTGTAGAAAATAGGCAAAAAGCTTGCAAAAGGTGCAAGGAGGGATGGCCATTATGACATTTCAATTGAAGGGGGCAAATTTTCCCTGCACGAATTAGCAAGCAAGAAAGAAATATATCTAATTGCGGTATATGACTGCATTTTAGTCAACAAAACAATGCGATCTTTCAAACTGTAAATTTGCAAAAGGACAAATATGAGTGATTTATGAACGAAAGAAGAAGCGAAAACAGTGGAAAAGAGACAAATGGCACTGCGAAAATGACAGATGAACTTGCAAGTTTTACTGGGTAAATATCTGCTAGTAAGAATTTCCTAGTAAGATAAACAGCTGATTGAAAGCTCAGTTGATCAGTAATAGAAAACATTAATGGAAATGTGGAAATTTGAAGATTGCCTACATATATATACGTATAACAAGTTTAGGGAGTTTATTGCGTATATCTGTATATGCCGGAACGACTTGGATATACATACATATATACGGCCACGGACTGTTACTTCAGCAGTATTCCCCAAAATTGTATAAGGAATATTTTATGCTGTTACCAACAATAACAACAAAAATTCTAAAAATACCCGATATGTATTCTATTGCATATCCTGCATCACATTCGGTAATTTTTTCTAAAGACATTGGCAGTATTCCCCAAAATTGTATAAGGAATATTTTATGCTGTTACCAACAATAACAACAAAAATTCTAAAAATACCCGATATGTATTCTATTGCATATCCTGCATCACATTCGGTAATTTTTTCTAAAGACATTTTCAATGCACAGACAGGATTTTTCTACAGTTTCATTATAGTATAGATTTTTCATAAAGGAATATCTCATTCTGTAACATAAGCCATATAAATAAAAGCTTCCAAAGTTTTTCGAATTTCATATAAATTCAACAATTTTCCAAAAATCAACACCAGCAACCAAAAAATATGAAAAATTAAAGCGAATTTTTAGTAATTTCAAACTTGCACAGCTCTTAGATCTAGGAAGTTATCACACTTTAGGCAAAATGATAAAGACATTTGGTTAAATATTTTAAATATTTATATTAAGTATTTCAAAAATTAATAATTTTATACAATCAATATTTTATTCCTTTTAAGGTATGGGAGTTTATATACATATTTGTAGCGCCATTGAGCAGAACGATAATGAGCTATTTATTTTCATAAAAAAATGCAGAAAATTGAAGATTGCCTACATATGTATATATATGTACGTATAACAAGTTTAAGAAGTTTATTGTGTTCATACATCAGCAAGAAGCCCATAATCTGTATGCTTGTAAGGATAGTCCCGCATCTTCAGCCAGAATGCTATTAATACTTGTGAGACGTAAATTAAGAATTTTAGAGCTATTTCTATATTTATGTCTGCTTTCTTTGAACTGTGGGTCAGCTGTAACAAAAAATAAAAACTTCCAACTTCTTGCTGGTTTTGCGTTTTCGTACTTCATTGCATGTTTCTCTCACTGAGAGCAAATTTTGCTTATGATCTGGAATTTCGTTACTGGACAGTTTGTTTAACTGTGGCAAGAACTCACAGAAACCAATTGAATCTTACTAGATTCTAATATCAATCATCAAAAGTCATTTAGTTCTGGTATATTGAATTGGACGTGACTTTCTATTAGAGGAACGGTGGGATGATGAAACTTCTTTGTAATCTATGTTATTTGTACGCACCATGCGCCCAGCGGCTAATTTATTTCTGAGTTAACGGCGGTGAAAAAATGCAGTTACAAAGTTTGCATTCTGCCGCACTTTTTGTAAATAAATTTTTGTAAAGAACAAACAGCTGATTAAGACATCCGCAACATATTTGTTTGTTGTAAATAGACGATATTATTCTTTTTTTAAGGTACCGCCCTATTGTAGGCCTACTTTGCTCGAGAAAAATTTTCCATACTTTTCAAATTTAAAGAAATTTTTTGCCAAATATGAAACAAAGCCTCATGGGCTGCAGCTTACCGTCACTTTCTATTATTATGTTCATGTTTAGATTTTTCTGAAAATGTATGATTAGGATAAATCTTTACATCTGGCAGCACTGTCTGCTTCATGGATAACCGGTTGTTTGAGATATTACCAAAAAACCGAACGTTATAGTGGTTTTCCAAGAATGATAGAACAAAGTAAAAAATCGGTCAGGGATGCCCATTCCTAATCCTTTTATATTGCAATTTTGTATTCCGACAAAAGAAAGGAAAGTTATTTAGATACAATTGAATACCTTGAGGCATAAATTTTTCCTAAAAAGAAGGAAACACTCGAAAGATGGTGAGTATAATACATTTGTAATAGGTTGTTGTAAATTGGATCGGTTAGGGGATCTTATGCCATGACACGCTTACATTAATAATGCAATATTTTTTAGATGCTTTTTATGTTGCTGTTTAGTCGCCAAGGGAAGTTGAGACTGCAAAAATGGTATATGGCTTATCCCGATAAAGTAAAGAAGAAGATCACGCGTGAATTAGTGACCACTATACTCGCACGCAAGCCTAAAATGTGCTCATTCTTGGAGTGGAAAGACTGCAAAATTGTATACAAGCGGTAATTATTTAATATCGTACGAGTATATCAAATATTGAAAAGGAATTTTTGTGTTGGAAGATAAAATGATATTGGATAATTATGTAGGTTAACAAGGCACAATTTATATTTAGATATGTTCTCAGCAACATCTTACTTTGTCGGAATAAATTTTTCGGGTTTTCACCATCTCAATACATTTCATGATCTTTAAGAGGTACGGTTTAATTATTTGTACAAAGGTTTCGGGGAATAGTGCCCAAATGCATGACCCGATCAAAAAAAAAACTGTTCACACACGTGTAATCAATATATGCATCAATTATATAAGACAAATTTGAAATTTCGGATCATTGATTAATTAATGTACTTTTTTGCATAATTCAAAAATAAAGGTCGATTAATTACTCTTATTATGCCTTAACTAAGCCAGTAAATCTTTAAATTTTTGGGTTAACATAGACTCAACACTTTGCACAATTAGTAGTTAATTCTTTTACTCTTTACTTTAAATTAAAGGTGTACTGTTTATAAAATCTGTGACTGTGTTATTTCTAATAGGCTGGGGCTTCAGGTGCCACGTCCTTTGCGCCTGCGCCCAATACCCCAAAACATTTGTACAAATAACTAAGCATTCCCCTTTTTTTAGATCTAATGTGTTTTTTGTTGGTGTTCTAACAGTAAAAAAACATTGCTGAGTTGTCAGTCCTTGGTCGGATATACGTCCGGGTTGTTTTGGTAACTTAAAACCCACTAACGTGGGAACAAGACTCGCTCGGCACGAAAACCCTAAAATATTCATTGGTATTATCCATGATGCAATTATACAAGTTCTTGTACGTTGGCATCTTTTCATTCGAATTCGGCAATATTTTATAATATTGAAAAACTTATATCCGTGTCGATTATTGAATTTGCGTTGGTTGTCTAAACATTCTCGAGTGTAAAATTGAAATAAATATAACGTTAGAGATTGTGCTAACTGGAATATTTAAAAATTGTATACATTATTAAATAGGTAATTAACCAAGGCGAATTCATATAAGGTGGTATTAAGACAGCAGCTAAGTGAATCCGCTTGCTGACTGAATATCAAATCTACTCTTATCGATTTCCACTATCATTGTGGTCAATTTGTTAGTGTACATTTTGTTGTTGTACGCCAAACGTCTTGAAATTAACCAAGTTTTCATTTGATATACAGTATCTTGTCAATAGTCTTCACTGTTGTTCGGTGTTATGTATATCATAAGCAAACCAATTCAATATAATGCAGCTGCCCACTTGTGTTATTAATTTATTTTTTACCTGGATTTATATACGGCCATGGACTGTCATTTCAGTAGTATTCCCCAAAATTGTGACAACAATAAAAACAAAAATTCTAAAAATACCCCATATGTAGTCTATTATATTCCCTGCATCACATTCGGTAATTTTACATTTTCAATGCACATACATGATTTTTCTACAGTTTCAGTATAGTATAGATTATTTATGAAAGTATATCTCATTCTGTAACATAAACCATATAAATAAAAGTTTCAAAATCAAAGCAAATTTTTAGTCACTTGAAACTTGCACAGCTCTTGGATCTAGGAAGTTTTCACACTTTAGGCAAAATGATAAAGACATGTGCTTTGGTTATATATTTTAAATATTTATATTAAGTATTACAAAAATTAATCATTTTATACATTCAATATTTTATTCCTTTTAAGGTATGCGAGTTTATATTTTTGTTGCGCCATTGAGCAGAACGATAATGAGCTGTTAACACTCGAAATAATTCATCGCTACGTTGAATTGTTGGATAAGTATTTCGGAAGTGTAAGTGTTTAATTAAAAATTGTCAGTTGGAATCAATAAGTGTTCGTCTTGATATGTATTAGATTTTGCCTCAAATGACGCTGCAACATGAAATTTTCTTAACAAGCATATTCAAATTATAAACAATGAATGCTGGTTTCAATAAAATTGGAAACGTTTACCCGTAATGGGACACTGTACAAGAAAATTTCGTGTTCACAACGTTGTTCATGGCTACTTTTATCATTATTATTATTAAATGGCATCGCAAGGTTTATAGCCTAGGGCAAAATTGTATGTTTCTTCCTAAATTTAGGTTTGTGAATTGGACATAATTTTCAATTTTGAAAAGGCCTACTTTATCTTGGACGAGTTGTTAATTGGCGGTGAAATACAGGAGACATCGAAGAAAAATGTACTCAAAGCGATTGCATCCCAGGATTTGCTACAAGAGGTCAGTACACCTGAAGCATATGATTTGTAAAACAGTAAAAATTAGAAAAATTGTACAAGATACTTATTCAGTAGAACAGAGGGCAAACATATTTACTATTATATACTACTCTTAATTCATTTGACAATTTGTTTAAACTCAGCGTTATTTGTAATATTTATATTTCTCATAACTTCATATTAGTTTCTATTTGTTTTGTTTATCCTCTACCCGATTTTGAACGTATCCTATCATAAGTCTTCATCTTTTGAATGTTATTGAATACATAAAGAAAAACATAAAGCAATAGATGATGCACAAAATTTTTTCCCTCCCTCACATTTCCATACCTCCTTAATATATTTCCATTTCTTCAACAATTTATTCTATATATTTTCTTTCTTTAACTTTGCTTACATAAAATATATCTCCTACAACTCACTCAAAATTCTCAACTGAACAACAATAATTTTATCAACAAATCTAATTTCTTTTATTAAATAAATGATTTTGATTTAAAATACAAAACTTAACCTGCATAGAAGGAAGAATTCTTCTACACAATCCAATAATTGCCATGCTTTTAACTGTTTGAAATGAAATGGAATGAAATCTACCTTATTTATCCATACTATTAATATTGTTATACAATTGACTTATTTGCATATCAAATATAATAGTTTAAATTATCAGAATATATAATGAAATAGCTTAATTATTAATTATTTATTGTACACTTACTGAAATTGTAATCATGGAATGACTTATATTTTATTTTACTTGTTGTTTGTAATGAAATGTTATGCATGCTTAAATATTATAATAGCCTTTAACTTGAGTCGTAAATGAAAACGACAATTCATAACCGAAAATATTTAATGTTAATTAGTCTGTAGCTCAAGAAATGTATACTTATCATTTAAAAAATTTCAAAATAGGTTTCAGTGCTTAGCCAGAATTTGCCAAATGTATTACAAATACCCGCTTGCCATTAAATGAAAAAAAAGTTTAATTTTTAATAATTAATTTTTATTTATCGTATTCAGTCCGCTGGAGATTTACATAAATAGGCTAGACTCCAAAACGTATTAATGCGAATCATCAGTGTTTTCAGTTTAGTTGAAATCTGGCTTCCCATTATGCTTTCACATATTTGTGGTATATAACGGTTAGATAATTAGATAATTATTGCTTGACATTATTGCGTTTTAGAATCTATCTATACCCATAGATCCATATCCATAGTCAAAGTAAAGGATGACAAAAAGCTGCAAATGAATTTAAAGGCTATTTTATTTTAACCATGATGGCCTACCATATTTTTTTTTTAATTTCCAGTGTACAAAACTCAATTCTTCCTACAACTACCCTTCAATGTACATACATATGTACGCACATATGCTTGAGTTCAAACACACACAAATCTAATATACAGATATACAGCCGTGCTCCAATTTTCGATGTGATTTTAAAAGCTTCCTGTGAAAGTGAATCAAATTTCCCACATTTTAGCGGCGGATTTATGTGTTTCTTGCTGTTTCCCTTCACCAACATTACTTAAAAGTTTACAACAACAACAACCACGAAAATCCCTGCCCAATTTTAAATGCTTCGATTTTCCAACTTACGTACCATTTTAAAAATCAGCTAAAAATATCGAATATTTACATTTGAATTATGTAATTGAAAATGTTCTTTAAGTTCGAATAGAAGGTGATTGTTAATTGTTTTCAAGAATTTTTTGCATTTTCCATCATTGGTGAAATTCTATGATGGCATCCTAAAGTTTCGTATAAACACTTTTGTATTTTACATAAGATAACTTCCAAAGCCTAATAAAAAAACAAAATACCGGGACATTGAATAATCTGATTATAAACGGAAAGCCCAATCGTAATGAAATAACAATGAACGTACCATTTCACATTCAACTACTAGTTCAAGGGATAAACAAATAATTTAAAAACAAATTGCACGATGCTTTAGTGAAAATGCTTTATTTCTTCATTAGATTATTCTGCATGTTAGGGGTTTTTAAATATGTAATTGAATTGCATGTTGCTAGTATAAGTATTGAAAATAAAATGAACTAAAAACGGGAGTGCCTTATCTATTTAATCCGCATCTTATATATCTACTTATATTTTGATTTGTTCTGTAAAATGTTTCCTACATATAACAAATACATATCCATAATCCAAATGTGTAATCTGTTTTCTTTATATTATTACTATTCACTACATTTAATGCTTACCCCGCCTCTAAAACGATGTAAACGATTCGCAACTACAACAGGATTTCAATGAGTATTTAAATTAAATTAATATACTTATTAACTCGACATATTGCCACAGTATTTTACCTATGTATACTTAAAGAAATATAATAGTTAACAATATGCATACTAACATTTCTACATTTGTATACGCTAAGTAAACACATACATAAGTACATGCATTATGAATCAAAGATTTGCATAAAATATAAAACTAGCAAATCATGTTGCATTTTGTAGATTACACACTACCTTTTTTTGGAATTACGATCTTTACACCAATTTATTTTGCATTTTGTAAATATGTACAAACATACGTCGAATAAGAATAAGTACATAAATCAACATTTGGTAAAATTATCAATTCCTAATAAATTCCCACATATCATTGCTTCCATATCAAACTAATGAAAAAGAAAAGTTTGTTTTTTCTTAAATACAATTTCCATATTAAATAGATATGCACTTGGCGCCGGCTTTTTGGTTGGTTGCAAAACCGTCGAATTCCTAATACTTCGTTCGTGAAAAATACAGTTTTTGCAAACTATGTTACAATACATTAAAAACTAAATTTCGCCAAAAATTAATTGAGAACTCATTTTTCATTCATTCTAATCCAATAATGATAGAATACAAGATTGTCATATCTCAAGTACAATTAAACGAAGCAAGATGAAAAGAGTATGGAGAACCAAAAGTGAGTTACTTTGAACATTTCTGTGGGAAACGACTTTTAATTTTTAATATGAATTGTAGAAAGGTAGGCACTTAATAAATCTACAAATCTACAAAATACTGAAAAAAGTGACTTCCCGGCTCGTTTGTAAAAAAACGTTTTTTGTCTTTTAGTTGGGACTTGTTATAATCGGCAAAACCAAGGTAGTACCAATGACAGCGCCACCTTCTGTATTCAATCCACCGCGATTCTAATTTGTCTGCACTAGTTCGTCCGATATATTTATATTTCTATAATCTCTTTTAAAATTCTCCCGCTTAATAAATAACAGGGATAAACGTACAATTCAGTTCTATACAATATTTTAGTTTAACAAATTCCATTTGCATTTACGGTTGGAAATGGAAATGCATACAAATGCTGTTCGAAGTTTGCACTACTATAACCTATGAATCTTGTTACCATTGGGTTTGTGGTGACAGCGACGAAATAGATGTTTATTTTTGGAAACAAATGAGAGTTGGGAATATATTTAGCTTTTGCGTTGATCGAAAAACTCGCATAATAAGTTTCAATAATACAAATTCAATCTCATCCACAGTTGGTGCTCCTTAAATGTGCAATACTTTTGACCAACTTTTGACTAACTTTTGAAAGCGATACCGCATTGGAAGTGGTTAAAATTGAATGAAAACAAAATTGCCGGAAACATGCATCATGAATCTGCATAAATTCTATCGTTTACAAATACATATATACACATATGAATGCACATATGTACATACATGTGAAACACGAAAAAATAACCATATTTTTGTATAATTAAAAAATGTATTTAAAAAGCACTCGCAAGCAGAGCATTATTATTAAAACGTTTTAATATTTTTTTTTTATTTCGCGAAGATGCTAGATATGTATGTATGTATGTGTAAAACATGCGTTCCTAACACCAGAAAGGAAATAAACATGTATGCCGTCGCTATTACCAGGTTGTTACCACCCAATATGATGGTAACAAAAATCACCGGTAATAAGTGTCTACAGAATACAAAAAGGATGTTAAAGTTGTCACAACCTGATAATGTTAATTTCGTTGTTTTGTGGTTTTTTTTAATATAAAACCGTGAAAGTCAAGTGTCATTAAAACTTTCAGGATTCTGCACATTATGCGCACGAGTAACAATTTACAAATACATATCCCTATTTCAGAGAGAAAACTTAGAAATTTGCATTGAAAAATCGCGAAAATAACTGTAGGATAATTCTTTTAAATTCAAATATTGTTTGAAATTAGTGTGAAATAGTCGGTACAATATAGTATATCTGTACATACATAATTTAGTTAAAAACATTCTCATGTTAGATACTTGCTTTTGATGAAAGATTCGATATGCCGCAAGTTCATTATGTAGAAACTTGACACATGCCCTCTGCCAGGTTAACCTAAACTAACTTGGTCTTTAAATTAAATTTCAATATCCCATCAGCTTTGCAAGTACGCCTCGTCCCGCTTGTAAATGTATTTATCTTTTATTATGAATGATCAAGTCATTACAAATAAGAAAAACAAATATTTTATAATTTTGCATTTTTTTTACCTTAGTTACCTTTTGCATTAGGTGATTATGTGTAATTAACAATATTTGAATCAAGTAACGGGTTTCTTCAGGACTTAAAAACTCGTTTCATTGGAATTCGTCTCTCCGGTCTGTTGAATGATGTTTGTTTTTTTTTTTAGTTTTATTTAAACAAATTAAGTTAAATGTTACTTCTTGAGTTTTATTTACTGCTCATATTATAGAGTTTTATTTTTTGCTCAGAAAGTAATCGTTATTTCTTACCAAAATTATATACAATTCAAAGCCTAGTATAGTTTTTGTGAGAAAAAAAAGTGTTCCTTGGTTGGGCAAAAATTTTTCTAAAAAAATTTATAATGCTTAACCATCTAGAATTTTTAAAAAATTGTTTACACAATAACTAAGGTAATATTTATGGAAACAAAAAAATAATAACTTGCAACTTTTTGGGTTTAATCTATATCTAAAAATTGCACACACCTGTCTTTTAACATTTTCCGGCAAGTTTCGGGCAAATGAACGTAGTAATGAATTGCTCTCGCAAGAGAGAGTAAAATAACAAAATTGATAACTCTTTATCCCTTTGGTAACCGCAAAATCCGTTTGGCAACTATCAGATAAGAAATTTAAATTAGTTTTATTGTGCAGCAGATCACTAAGCATCCAGTATTCAAGAAAACCAAAAAAAATTATATAAAAGTTCTCTCTAGTCAAGACATATTGAACAGGCAACAGCAGGAGAGGGACAACCGAAGCCATAGAACTCTAATCTGTGTGTGTGCAACACTTAGCGGACTATGACTCAGGTTGCTTGGCAAGGGTCAACTACAGGGCTTGGAGGCAGCTGCCCGAAAGGAGACAAAGTTTATTACAGTTTGCCAAGGGAACATCATTGCTCTTTATTAATAATTATGGCGCATGAGGAAGATTCCATGCACGTCAATTCTTTCTTAACACTATGTACCGGCACTGGCAAGCACAATCTAACCTAAGCTAATATGCATTTGTTTG
The DNA here is from genome assembly GCA_951828415.1 of Anomoia purmunda. Taxonomy (NCBI): domain Eukaryota; kingdom Metazoa; phylum Arthropoda; class Insecta; order Diptera; family Tephritidae; genus Anomoia; species Anomoia purmunda. The sequence goes on from OX639993.1 coordinate 203,174,408, forward strand.
AAATACTTAATGAAAATTTATTTTTCTGTTCTATACATATATGCACAAATTTTAAAACAAAGAACTCGACTTCGGTAAGCGCTTTATGTCGATAGGAGGTATTACCTTTGTTTTTATTAGTTGCGGTTACCGAGTACGTAGTGTATATTGTATGCTGAGCTACCCATGGCGTTAAAACTGATAGTTTCGTTGTTCTACGTGTTTTTAAATGATTTAAAAATATTTTCCGACAGTTTTGTCCTGTTCTTATAGATTTTGAGATAGATTTGAATATTAGCAGGAAGGCGAATTCATATCATGTGGTGTTATACATACAAAAACAAAAATTTACAGTAACAAATTATACCCGCAATGACAGTATGCTTTACAACAAACACATCATTTTGACATTATGTTCACCAAGCGAATTCAATCAGCTACACCTTATATAAATTCGCCTTGATAAGCAGCTTTTACAATTTTTGAAAGTGTGCTTACCGAAACCCTCCAACAAAAAAATTGAATTGTGTCGCGTATCCATATTGCATGATAACTAGCTTATAGCCTGCATTAACATATAGGGCTAAACAAGTTATAGTCAATTAAATAAATAATTTAAATCACACATTTGTGCCTGACGGCTCGACAGTTTTGGAGGGTCGGCTTTTCAATAAGGAAGCATTGCCTATTTTGGCCAAAGTGCATGAATTTTTTTAAAATAAAATTCGGAGAAAGTGCTCATTGGCCGATATTTATAACATTTTGGACACTACTACACTTGTAAAAATAAATTTGACCATTTGTGTAACTTTAATAACGAATAACTCAAAAGCTGCAATCCTCAGTTCCATAATAAGGACGACCGCTCTACTCCCCCTTATAAGGGGTTGCCAACTGCTTGAAAATTAAATACAAATTTCTTAATAACCTAAGTAAAATTTGAAAATCTCTTGTTTAAGTGAAATAAAGTATAATGGAATTAAATTGTTATTAAAAACAGTTTTAGTACGTGAGTGTATCAAAACATATTTTCGAATAGAATGGCCACACATAAAAAAATAAAAAACAATATAGCATGTTTGTATGTATAAAAAGACTATCAGGATGGGCAAGTTCTTCTGTAGGTTCAGGTTTTCAGCACTAGGAGGCGATAATGTCACTTCCGCACACCGTTTGGCTGTGTCGTCAGATGATTGGAAATTGCTAAAGAGATCCACAATAAACGCTTTGACAACACTTACTTGTTTATTATGAAAGGCTAAATTTGTCTTGTATTTTTATAAAAAATTTAAGTGTAGCATATGTTTCTAAGCGAATATGAAGAATGAAAAATATATGAAAATTAGGTTACGCTAAATGTGAACGAAAAGTTGAGAGTTGACGAACTTTCAGCTTTGCTTTCGCGTCGGCGTTGGTTGTGTGAAACTTAGTATAATTTTATGTATTCAAGTTGTCTGTCAAAGCGAACGTGCCACGTAAAGTGAAACAAACTTTTTATGTAGTATAGCCTTAATGGGTAATTATGTAGTAGGGATAGATATAAAAAAAAAATACAAACAAAAATAAAAATGAACTAAAAGTTATTATATTTGGTGAAAATTCATGGCATATGCCTAAAAGACCTCGAAAAAGTAGTTGAACAGTTTGAAAAATAAGTAGCACAATAATACATAGTTCAATTTTTATTGCTCGCTACTCTACTGCATGTGCATATACATACATAGGTATATAGTATGTATGTGTAACATTAGTTATGTTCACTAAAATTGGGAGTTTTTACGATTTTCTAACATACTACATATGTAGCTCCAATATATATGCAAGCCAAATGGCTTACAGTGACATACTGGTATGATCGTAAAATAGCCCCCTATACATAAATACCGTTTTATAAACTTCTCTTAGCAGCTGTGTGTTATTATTATTGCTTAATTGTAAATGCTTAGTGTCCGCAGTTCACCCTTGTTAGAAGTGTACGTAAAATTTAATATGTATTTAACATTTATTTCTGTATTATATATTCTATTTGTGGAAATTTGCGATACAATCACATAACATACACAAATCCACTTACCAGCAAATAGTATTTAACCGAGTGTTTAAGCCTTGACCATCACAGTATCTACTCATCACTCGACATCTCATTTTTGTTTTTATAAAGTCATACATTTTCATCAGTGTTTAATAAAGTTATCGGACTTTTCACTATTTTATTTTATTGCGCCAATCCTAAATGAATTATTTTTCTTTATCCTAACGTTGCAACATTTTTTAAACTTTTTACTTTGCTCTATTTATGTATGCACATTACACACACACTCACTTTGTTTTCTTATGTACTCTAGGACGAAGCTGTTGAGGGCACATTAAGAGACATTGGACTACTGTAAAATGTTGAAAAAAATTAAGCAAACCCACAAAAATAGCAATATAGTTTTAAATTTAATTCCCAAAGTTATATGTATAAATTTCTCTACGCATTTTATACCCGTAATGCAAAGTATTCAATATAATATGTCGAGAGTTTGTAAAAAATTGTATTGACAAAAAGGCAGAGCATTTGGAAAGAATATTAGATCTTTCTGGCCAAAATTAAATAGCACATTTGTACATATCTGTAGATAATTTTTCTGAATAAATGTTAAACGTATTATGAAATAATATTCCTATTAGAACAACCTACGGTTTACTCCAATTCACATGCTACGAGTATATGAGTTTATTAAAAATAAAAAGTAGCAGGAACCGATATCACAAAAGAATCGATCGGCAGTGAAAATCACCTTAAAGTCACTAACATGACTAATTTTTCGTTTTATTCACATTTTAAATCAGCAGGACAGTGTCGGATTTACTAATAGGCTGGAGCCTAGGGCGGCAAATTTGGTATCAAAATTTTCAAATTCATATTTGTGTACTTAAATGTTAAGAGTAAACAATTCAACACGTAATAAGTTTCATCCCTGAAATTTTTCAACAACTTTCGCAGTCGCGTTTAGTTAAGGCGCGGGAACCGGTTATAGAATTTTCAAATATCGACAAAATAATTCTGAATCGTTTCTAGGTGATTTAAGGTTGACAATCGATCTCCTCCAATGCACTTAATATAAATGATTGATGCAAAACAATTTTGGAGAAATGCATTATGCTGAATTTAACCTATTGCTTAAAAGAGCGCTGAAAGAGGTAGAATCGTGTCTATTTTTCAATCACTAGCTACCAAGAAGAATGATAGAATACAAGACAGATCTCGACATTAGTAAACAGGAATACGGGAGAAAACAGAATGAATAACTTCCAATATTTCAGTGTGAAACTTGTTTTAATTGTGCTAAAGTGTAGAAGGCTGATTAAAAAGCAGAGATTTAATAAACAAATCTCCAAAATACTTACCAAAGTGGTTATTTGCCCCCATTTGTGAAAAAAGCTTTGTGTAGTTGCAGTTGAAAATTGTCAAAACCGGCAAAACCAAAGGAGCGGTACCTCTGAAGGCGTCAACTTCTGCATTTAGTACAACGTGACTAGCTACTAATAAAAAAAAATTGTATAAATTAGAACGAAAAATTACAATGAAAACGGGGAAACGTGAAACCGGTTAATGTCCAAACTAAATATGGCAGAAATGAAGAAAATTCATTCTATATGTGTGTCTAAAATGTTAACGATTTGCATCAAACTGCAAATAAAGATCAAACATGAAGCCGAATCATTGAAAAGTATATCTTCGTTCCTGACAAAACTAAATTTGAAAATCGTTAATCCAAACGTCAATATAGCAGTTTGCGTAGCTTTATGCACACCAGTGACAAATTGTTCTGACGAGAGAGGCTTTTCTTGCTTAGAGCGGAAGTCCTCAGCAGCTTAGCTCTAACTTGCTCAGAAATAAGCTTAAAATCCTTTTCTTATGCAATTTTAATTTCGTTTAAGATATCAACATTGCCCTGTTTAAAAGTCTAACAGATGTATGTAGTTCCCAAAATTTAATAGCACATTCTCATTAAGTCTTAAAAATTGATTCGAGTGTTATGTTATGCGACATAAAGCACTTTTAGGACATTGTGCCATCAACGGTCAACCGTGAAAGTTTCGAAAAAAAAAACGTCATGGGCTCTCAAATCTTGTTAATAATGGTAGTAAGCATTATAATCATAATGATTTCCGTACATCGGTAATATATAATTATTTATTAATATGTAATTATTTTGAATATTATTCGCCCTAAAGTTTACAATTTTAAGCTTGATCTTGCTGCTTATCAAAGTAATTTAATGCTGTATGGTTTAATACCTTGAGAATACGGTTCTAGCCTTCGTCATACACTCAGCTATTCCTTTTATAAGAACAACGGGGTTATGTTTAATTTTGCTATAACTTTCGCGAATTTCAAAAAAAGAACTTGACATTACTGTGACAACAATTATATACATACATATATATATATATATATATATACATACATATATGCAGGAAATATGTTATCTGATACACAAACAAAATTATGGAAACATGGAATGTGGCAAAAAAAAAAGTTGTAAAATGTGTCGGGAAAAATAGTTTTTGTAAAAGGGAGATGGATAAAATAAACATAATATAAACGACACATAAGCTTCGTCGCCAAAAATAATTCTATATTATCAGAAACATATATAAGTACATACTTCCTAATAATTTCCAGATACATATTAGTTAAAGGTTCAAGGATGGAATCAGGGTGAATTGACATCGGGTGCTGTTATACGTAAAAAAAAAACAAAATTTACACTAACAAATTATATGCACAATGACAGTATGATTTACAACAAACACATCATTTTGACAATACGTTTATCAATCAGCTGCTTCATCAACTTCTCCTTATATGAATTTGTCTTGGATGCAATCATGGAGGAATTATAAGATATTATTATTTTAATAGCTGATTTGTTATCTTTTTCGCCGTGATATACAAACGTCAATTGATCTCTTTTCTGATCGGCTTAAGTTTGTTTGGTAAACTGTGGTCAAAACAATGTGTTCATGACGTTGCTTACATTTATTGACAAGTTGCCAAAAAAGTAATTACTTTTTTCTAAATTTGAAAACTTAATTAATTCCGATTTTATTGTGCAACAGCTAGGCTCTAAACTTTAAAAAAGTTTAAATAAACATAAAGGGCGGGTTTCGAGCTTACAAAAACCGAATACGTTAACATGACTAGGCATACTTCTATTTATTTTATAAATTCAATATTTTTTTTTTTGGGTTTTTGTTTATATTACTGGAAAATACATAAATGTTAATTAGTTTCCCTGCGCCGTTTTTGACAAAACAAATTCATTTTGACGAACTCATATCAGATGGTGTTATGCGTACAAAAACAAATATTTACACTAACAAGTTACACGCACAGCATGACTGACAACAAACGCATTATTTTGACATTACGTGGGGAATTTAATCAGCTGCGTGATCCACTTCATCTTATATGGATTCGCCTTTCGTAATGCCATTTTTATTTTTGTTTTAAATCTATCTATCTTTCGCTAAGTTTTTAAAATATTTGTATAACAGATTTGGTTGATCTTTAAAGCCATGTATAATTTTTTGCTAAATTTTTGAACTTTTAAATCAAAAAACTTAACACTTGTATTTGTGGGAGCTCTAATGTGTATACTAGTGCGTATGAATATGTATGTGTATTACGATTTCTTTAATTCTGTGTAAAAATCGCGGAGTCCGTGCAGGCATGTGAAGAACCTTCATAATATCCAAGTAGTACTACGCTTTACGATTTAGGACAAGGGAACAACATTGAAATAAAAAATGTGTATTAAAAATACTAGTTTCTTTTATTTACTTGCACTAAAACAACAAAATTGGACGTATTTATACTCGAAATGAAACACCAAAAAAAAAAAAACAAGCTCGCCTACGATATAGAAAAAAAACTAAATGTAAAAAATACTAGTTTTATGCAGTTAATATTTATTTTAATAAATATTTACTGGCTATATAAACACATTTAATTATTATTTATTTTAAATTACGTCACTTTATTTCTTCTTCGTGGTAAGATAATTAAAACACGTGCAATTGTCGGGTAACTACTAACGACTCGCGCAAAAAATCTGCTCGCATTTATAAGATCCGTCTTATAAATTCTCAAACCTTTAAAACATTGGTATTATGTATACTCATACATTTTGTAAGTGTGATGTATATACATATGTATGTTTGTGAAATAAGGCTTGCCCGAGGCATTCAATTAATATAATATAAAGAAAAGGGCGAGTGCGAAGTTGCACGTTGCTTTGTATTGATACGAAAATGTACACAAAATATTTGCAAAGTCAGTAAAACAACTTTGTTGCTGGTTTCGGTTTGAGCTCAGCAAAAATTATTGATGCGTCATATGCTTGATTCCTGCTTATCGAAAACGTATGAAAAAAAAATTGGACATCTAGGAACTCAATACTTTATACAACTGCAAAGCAATATACAACGTGGAACTCGACCTACTGCAAACTGTTTGGTCTATTGCAGATGTCCCGTTGAAATCTGCAAAGAAATAGTTAGATATGAAAAATCAAATAAAAATAAATTAGTAAATGTAAGTGGCGAACAGCAGTGTGCTAAAAGTATGACCACCACTGTATGCTTGTATGGATCTTTAGTCTAAACTAGAAAAATATATATATATATATATATATGTATCGTATATGTGTATGTATCATTGTTTTACTTTTTAACCGTAAATCACTTGAAATTTGCCCTCAGATTTTTTATTTAGTAGTAGTTTAGTTTGTGAGCACTTGCTACCAGAACTTTCAGCGCTACATTGTATAAAACTTGCAATTAACACGCATTAGCAAGAAAATCAAATCGGGAGAATTTGGCGAAAATATTTTGTGCACTAATCGTTCAAAGAAGTAAACTTAAAGAATGAAAAAAACTATTTTCATGACAGATATGACTTAAGGATTTATCTTTAAAAAAAGTAAAGCTACGTCTGTATCTACATGATATACATATGTACATACATAACTGCGTTAATAAACAATAAAACTGTTGTATTTTAATTGTACGAAATGTGCTACTCAAAATTAGAACAATATAGAAAACTTGAGCTATAATAATTATACATATGTATATTAACTTTGAAGCAAAAAAAAAAAAATATATATATATATTTATGTATATGCAATAAAGAAAATTAAGTATTTGGAAAAAGTTGAATGCACTTGTTTTTATTAAAAATAAAGCAACGATTAAATGATCATCTTCTCTCAGTGTTAGCGATGGTCGTCATATATACATACATATGTATATACATACATATCATAATAACTGATACATACATATGTATATTACAATGTGTCAATTACTTTTTTGATTTAGCAAAGTTTTCATAAAAATATGATGACAGGCGAGAGTTTTATGTAAACATGTTGTTTTGTTTAAACTGTGTAAAAAATTTATGAAAATAAGTAGGTATACTCGATCAGTATGCCCGCCGTGGCATAACGCACATAAGCATGTTTTTCAATTTAAGGCTGTCATGATAAAAGAGAATAGAGGAATGAAAGCCAATTGTTTTCGTGTTCAAGATATCATGTGCAAAGAAAAAATACCAATATAATGGAAGAATAAGAAATCAGCTGTTTAAATAGCTTCCGTTTCTGATTGGTCTTGATTGAAATATTTAGTTTTTCTTTTTACGTACTAGTTTATGGTAGTTCGTAACAATTGTTACTATCATGTTTTGGCGTTTTCGTACGCTAAAACTTGCAAGAATCTTGCACCGTTGGTGATATCGAGAGAGCAAAATTGGATGTTGCAAGCTTTTGTTACAATTTGCCAGTACGAAAAACAGTTGATTGCAAGTATTCAGTTGATCATAAAAATAAAGGAATTATTAATACAACAAAAAAGAAAAAGTTTGTAACTGACTGGTTTTGCGTTTTTTTTATTTTCTTGTAAGTTTCTTTCACTGAAAGCAAATTTTGCTTGCGCTCTAAAATTTAGTTACTGGCAAGTCTGGATATTTTATTTTGCCTTTGTAACGGAAAATACTAGCGTAGAATTTTATTCCTTTACAATTTTTATAAAACAGATTTTTTACAGGGTTCGGAAATATTTAATACCGTTCACACTTCTACATTTTTGAGTTTATACGCGCTCGTGTACATTTCAAAATTTTCGTTGTTAACTTTTATTACAGACTTATGTACTTATATTATAAAAATGTGTATTATAATAAGTCTTAATTTTTAGCTTAATTGATTAGTTTAAAGAGATTCAATGTAAAAATGTTATATGGATGGCTCACTCGCAGCAAAGAGATTGCAAATCCACCATCGGACAAAATATTATAATCGACTATGATGGATAGATGTGATCTGTCCGCCTGAGCTTGTAGACCAGGTAGCTTCCGCCTTGATTCATATGACAGGGTGCCATAAGAGGAACTAAATATTAATACCGAGTACTTTGCCCACCTCGTTAGCCCAGTATGTCCGATAAAGAACAAAACTTTTAGATAATCTCTATCCGCCTCGACTGGAAATCGTAATAGCGATTCCAAATGAATACTCCATATTCAAGGATGGTCCTGACTAAAGCCACATAAAGTAATTGCAGAGTAAGAGGATCTCTAAAATTTTTAAGAGTTTATTTAAATAAATCCTAACATAGAGTAAGCTTTGCAGACCACATAATCCACATGTGGGGAAATGCGGTCGAAGATGATATCTAAGTCCTTGACTTCAATTTTCCGTAGTAAGGTAACTCCGTCCAGTAAATAGCTGAATATTTTGGATGAAGGGATTCGATGTTAAGACTTAAATTATTTATAACACTATTTAATGCTTCCAAGTCTCGTTGTACGTTTTGATAGTTCGATACATATTTTATAAGATTAAATATTTTTATATCTTCTGTAAAAGCTTGGCATATTGACGAAGTAACTCGTGGGAGTAAATCATTTGTTAAAAGTAAGAAAATGACTGGGCCAAAATGGGTTCCTAGCGTAAAAGACGATGTCTCATCAATAACGAGTCGTTTTGCAGAGCTGACCCTTACCACAAACTTACTTTAAATAAGAAGCTTTCGAAGAATTTTAGTAGTGGCCCACTATCCCCAAATCTTTGAATGTTATATATAAAAATGTTTAAACCGACCTTGTCTAAGGCTTTCGAAAAATCTGGTCGGTAGTTCGTAATATGAAATATAGCCAAATTTGAAAATGGGCTCAATAAAACACGGATTCCAACAATCTAGAAATGTACTTAGTGGCAGCTGATTTCATCGCTCCTTAGCTTACGAAGCAGAGAGAGAAAGAGTGGAAAGTATTAAATCAAGCTTTGTGGCATACAAATTTTTGATAATTTTCTATGAAAAGTTTGTATTAATTAAGCGGGATACTTGACAAATACATGGCTACTAAGTTTAAACACACGATTTTTTGGATTATTTAAAGTTCGATAAATGAGATTTTGGGTAAATTGACTGGGAAAAATTTATAATTAACCTTCCGATGGACATTTTTTTAACGTTTGATGAAATAAATAGAGTGCAAACCTGCAAATAATAATCTGGATTTTTTCCGACAGCTCTGGATGTGACAGTAAGATCCTAAATGAATTTCACAGTAGATCCGAGGGAAACTTTGCAGGAGATGAAAATTTTCGCAGTAGAGTATAATTGGAAGGAAAAAAACTTATCTAAGGTGTGAGATATCAAAATTATGACTTCAAAAATGAACTAATTTTATTTGTCAGTCACTTTATAATAACATATTTTTTTGTTTATTAAAAATATTTTAATTATAAGGTAAATATATTATTACAAATACATTTGTAAACTTCACAACTTACGTAGATCTGCTGCAATTGCAGTTTAGTCTAAACACTGGTAAGAACAATAGTAGCTAAAACTAATACATGAAAAAGAAACAAATAAAAGAAAAAGGATATGTGTATATTTAAATTATTAAAAAAAAATAAGACGAAAAAGCATAAATAAATGCAAAATAAACAAGCTGATATATAGAATCAACAAATAATCAATATGGGCTGTAGTATTGTATTAGTGCTTTTCCATCTTTTTACATGAAATAACAACAGTGCGATAGATAGGGCAGTTGTAAAAGTACAACATATACAACAATGGCACCAAATAAGAACAATTAAAAGCATTTAAAAATTCGCTGTGTTCGGAACATATTTCATAACATTTTTTTCGGGTGTAGTTCACTGCTACTTAACTTACTACTTACTTAATTTTTCATGGCTGTTCCCTGTTAGATTTCCGATCGGTATCATATGGAATTTGCTTTGGACGTATTGAGAGTTTCCGTTTTTAATTGCTCTGTTGTGAATGTTCTTTATATATGTACAAACATACATATGTATATACAATAGTTTATTATAGTTGTATTGATATTCTCCAAGTTGTTGCTGATCTCTACGTTGTCACTACGCTATATAGCCCAAATCACTGGGAATGCAATATTGCGCCGTCCTGGGACCGATGACATATTTCAAGTAGAAGTAAACAAAGAATATGGAGAAAAGAAGAATAAGTTGAATTGTTACCTTTCAATATTGCAGGGAGAAACGTGTTTTAATTTTTCTAAAGTGTAAAAATATGAAATATAAAAAGATATATAATAATTATACAAGTCTACAAAATACTAAAAGCAGTGAAAAAAGGGTTGTTTACTTTTACTTGAGAACTGTCAATATTGACATAACCAAAGTAGCGGTACTACTGACGACGCCACCTTCTGTATTTAGTCTACCGTGCTGGGAATGTATGTATGTATGCACGTATATATGTAAGCACCGCACTATAGCAATTGTACAACTACACTTCTACTTTACTTGTACTACAACTACTACCATTATAACATCACTTTATATGTACAAATGTTTTCGTACTACCTGTTTAATGGTTGTGGTTTAATTACGCTGGAGCATTTTGTGTAAATGATACATATGTAAGTATATATATGTAATTATTTTATAAATTTTTTATAAAAAACATATCAGATTTTTGTGGAACAATCTTAATTTACCTATCTACATATCTATACTAATTAAATAAATTATTCCTAAATCCTCAACATCAGTACCAATATGTTAATCCGGGCTTACCGATTTATGCCAAAATCATTTGTTATTCATTTTAGGACGAGACTCCACAGGGCTTTTTCGATGACCACGGCCTCGGATAACTAAATAGTATATACATATGTACATACGTCCACTGGCATTGCTGAAATACTGAGTTAGATAAACAAGCATACCCGAAGTTTTACATATTACATTAAATCATATTTTATCACAATTCCTTAATACAAACATATGTAAATGCTAAAGATCTTTATAATAAACTTAAAATATATTCTTCATTTATTAGATATTAGGTTTGTTATTATATTTGCAATTTTAGTGTGCACTTTAAAATACAACGCTTAATCACTTAAAAGTATGCATATAATATAAATATATAATACAAATAAATAATTTATATACTCGAATTCTCGTGTGTAGATATGTACATATATATTTTAGTACATATGTACATATCTAAGAAGTATTTCATTTTTATTACATCTCATTAGCGTTGACTGAGCATCAATACTAGGCAGTTTGATTTAACTTTCACGAAGATTACACCTATCAGAATACAACATTTATATATTTTGTAATATTTGAACTGTCAAACAAACTACATCTTTTTTAGACCCGCAAAGTCTTTTTTTTTTTGTTGCCAATACGACTTGGAAGTTACACGCTTAGCTTATATCACAATTCAGTCCTTTTTAATTTCGAGATTTTAATTATAATATTTTTTTGTGATTTCAATCTTAAAAGTTCTCTCAAGTAAATGGCTTATTAAAACGTTTATGCTTATTCTTGGTGCTAGGTAAAAAGAATTTTTGTGTACAGCAAATGGGAACGTACTCTTAAGGCCTGTTCACATACAAATTTCGCGTATGGACATGTTCACATGTCAACGACACTGACAAAGTCAACGCCATGGCGGGCAATTCTCGCGCGTTGACAATAAGCTGATGGTTATACATTTCATTTAATTTGATCCGAGATTAATCGATTGTAAAAAAAATACGCTTTAAATTATATTTCACCACAAAAATTTCGCTTTGTTGATGGCAACGAAAGCAATAGTTGTCAAAGCGCTCATTGTATCAAACCTTCGTCGAAAGTGCGATCTGCCAAGCCAAGGCCAACGCGAAAGTTTAATACGGGCCGGTCTTTAGTGTGTCCGCGCTTTATGCAAAATTTCAGTTGACGTTGTGTTAGAAGTATGCCATTTCTTTCGACACCGCAAAAATATATAATTATAAATATCCTCCTCACTGTCATTTCCCATTCATTTTTAATACGTTGCTCTGTTCAGAAAACAAAAGATGTAAAGTTTTCAACAACAAAATTTTTTAGAAGTATAATTTTATTTTTCTCATTGAGCTGATGAGCGGATGGGATATCAAAACTGATATGTAATAAATGTTTAGGTTACATTGTTCGCGCGAAAACTTTTCGACAAAGTTTTCAGGTGTGACCGAAAGTGTTTTTTCCAGACATTTGCATCTGTTGCCCTGAAAGCTGACCATTGGTCAAAGGAGAATTTCCGTTGATTGCTTCAATGTGTAATTATATATTGTTGGTGTATGCTTATCAAGCAATACATTGCTTTTGTTGTAAGCTGACTTTGAAAAATTAAATTTTGACCGCCTAATTCCTATGTCCACCATGCTTTTGCTAACGATTGAAGGAACATTTGTAAGTATGGCCGCATTTGAAAATGCAAAGGATTTGGTCTTATAATATGGTAAGTAGATATCCAATACATCTAGCATGGCTTTCGGTATTAGGTTATAATTTCGAATGTAACTGAAAAAGAAATAATAATTTCACCAAAGGTAGTAACTTTTAATTAACTTTTAGTTTTTGTTTTTATTTTTTTAGTATCTAAAAAAGCAATATACCCCCCACTTCATTTCATAGTTGCCCTTAGTACAGTCAATACGGAAAAATCTGGCATTTTTTGCATGCTGCATAATTTTTGTTTTAATTTTTAGTGTGGTTGCAGGAAAGGTAAAGTTCCGATTGAATGAATATACCTATGTACATATTGAACGTTCAGAATAGCGTTATTTTTTTACAAAGAAAACTGAAAAAAGTAAAACAATTTTTCGTTTTAATTAAGATTAGCACTGATTAAAAAAATAATGTTTTTATTTGGTTTCGAAATTATTTCACTAAATAATAGCGATACTGATTCGTTTGACTACGTTCTGATAATTTAACGCAATACATTCCTATACTCCTTTTACCACAAACTATTATTTTTAACATTTACATATTTACATTTGGAAAGACGTCGTTTTGTATCACTTTTGACGCCTATTACTTTACAAGAAAATGTAATAATTAGATTAGATGCGTTGATATTAATTAACTGATGTAGAGAAAACAACTGTAAATATTTGAAAATGTACGAAAATAAAAATGAATATATGTATGTATGTATATTACAAATCGACTATGCGATGAAAACTTTGTAAGTTGGAACCAAGTGAATATTCGACCTATCTACCGTATTCAATTATCGCGGGGTATTCGAAGTACCAGGATTGCAAAGCTGTTTTATAGTATTACAGCGGTTCAATGGTATTCACCGCCCACCTCCTGAGCATATCGCTTTTGCCACCCTACAAATGTCCATGATTCTGTGGAGAAAGTTTCTAGAAGTTATATGACATTCTCCATGTCGTTCCAAGTACAACTCCCCTCAACATTTTTTAAATTGCAGACGATAACCCCTACTTTTTGACATTAACTTCTTTACGCAAATAGGTTTACCTACATACATATAACGAATAATAGCAAAATGTTTATATGCACATTGTTTTAAATTATTTTAGAGGGAATGATTTCGAGTAAATTACATACATATGTACATACATATGTATGTACATACATATGTACATAATTAAACTAATAATCTAGGCTATGTAGCAACTGACCGCTCGTTTATATGTACATATATTGCCAGCACACTTACAGCTCTTTGATTTTTTTATTGCGATTATTGTTTTAACATTAAGTTGTGAATCGTTTCAACTACATACAGTGAATCAATTAAGTTTATGTACAGTAACAATTGATACCAAAAATCGTCCAAACAACTAATTTCAACAAAAGTTTTAAAAGAACCGTTATGTATATTCTAAGAACAGCATTGTGCTCATCGTTACTGAGTGATTGTTGTGCCGTTATCTTGTGGCGCCATTTAGACGCTGTGAATTAAAAAAGCAGCCAAAAAGTACTCAAAATAGTTTTGGTACACTTCATTCAGAGTGTCATGTTGTGGTTTTTGTTGCGTTCGATTAATTTTTTTTAATAATTTGTTTAAGTCAGACAGAGAACTACACATAATCAAGTGTGAAAGTGTAAACGTTTAGTGTAATTATTTGCTGAAATAAAAAAATGGGCCGCAGTTTACAAATTTCGCTCGAAATAAGAAAGTTAATATGAAAAATTATATTTGGAAAATAAAACTCTACGTAAAATTGACACTATGGTGGGAAAACGACAATCAAGTTTTTATAACATTATAAAATCGTATACAAATAACGGAGATCTCAATATAAAACGTAGATCGGGCAGACCTAAAGCTTTGATGCCCTACGAAGAAAGCATTGATATCGCTGCCGTCAAGCGAAATCCTCATATATCAGCAGTAAAAATAACGAATAATATAAATGACGAATTTCAAAAAAAATGTAAATCCTCAAACTGTGAGAAATGTGCTGCACAAAGCTGGTTTTTACGGACGAACTGCGCGACGTAAACCATTCATACCAAAAGCAAATAAGAAAAAACGGTTAAAATTTGCAAAAGAATACATATGTTGGTAAGCCAGATTCGTTTTGGGAGAATGTTGTATTCACTGACGAATCAAAATTCGACATTTTTGGGTCGGACGGAGTAATAAAAGTGTGGAGGCGTGCCAATGCAGAGGTGCAAGAAAATAATTTAATACCTGCAATGAAACATGGTGGGGAAAACATCATGATTTGGGGGTGTATGGCTGCATCTGGCCTGGATAATTTGTAGTTTATAATATATAAAATGGACAAATATATATATCTTAACATTCTGAAGCAAAATTTGCGACAAAGCCTGCAAAAACTGGGTCTCGACATCGACGACCCGATATTCATCCCATAGAGCACATATGGGATTTGTTAGAGAAAAGGAATCGAAAACACAATATTTCGTCGAAGGATACGTTAAAAGCCGCTATAGCGAATAAATGGGCTAAAATTACAAAGTCTGCCACTAATATGCTAGTAAAAAGCATGCATCGCCGCTTGCAAGCAATAATTAAAGCTAAAGAAGGGACCACGAAGTATTAAAATTATCAATTTTTTTTGTATAAATCATTTTTTAATTCCCTTTCGTTTTTGTACCAAAACTTTTTTGACGTGAAATCAATGGAATTTAAGTTTTTCTTATTATATTTATGGAAAAATACTGATTTTTAAATAAATGCATTAAAATATGTGCGTTACATGAATTACCAAAAAAAAAATAATTTTTACTAATTTTAATGAAGAAATTATAGCTTTGTTAGAGAAAATGCCTTTGTACCTAAACTTAATTGATTCACTGTGTACACATAAAACGATTATCATTTTTTGATAAACGTTAAATTTAACGTTAAAGTTTAGACCAGCTTAAATATAGTTCACGTGCCAATGCGAAAAGAATAAAGAATGTGGCGCAGATTGTGGTACCGCTAACCCTCTCTTGACGATTTTGACAGAATTTCGACGTTGCAAGAGATTTTGTTTACAAAAACCTTGTATGTGCATATACTCGCAACCGTGTGTATTCTTTCCAACGTGTTTAACAATATGTATATCAATGAGTTTCCACTCATTTCTCTCCACCGGTAAATCAGGAGTCACGTCACAGCCGAGTTACTCTCCGAATTTCAGATCAATCAGCGCAATTTTGTATTCTATCATTCCTGTTCGAGTTCACTATTAAAACGTAATGTGCATAATTAAATGAAGTAGCATTAAGTCCTCAGCAAAGTAATATTAATTTCAGGGTTGCAAACCGTTCCAAATCGATGTGGTTCGGTTCAATGGTTCGAACCACTTAGAACATACCGGTTTATAAGCATCTCTGAATCGCGGTTCGGTTCAAATTTTATTATACGAAGTGATACAGATATACATAGTTGGCCAAGTTCACCACCAGGTGAGATAAAAAAAATTAAAAAGTTGCTGTGGATCGCCCCTTTTTAGTGGCATACATTTTTTTAGTGCAAACTCTCAAGAATGATATATTCTCATCATTATATATCATTCTTGGCAAACTCTTAACTGTTAGGGACTCAAAGAGAATTTTAAAAAAAATTTAAAATGGTTATATTTCGATAATTTTTCAGTAGATTTTCAAAAAGTAGGTATCATTTAAAAGGAAAGAAACATATGTTTCGTTTAATTTAAAATGTTTAGGCTCGGTTTAAATAAATATTTATTTCAACAAGAAATGCTATACATACATACATATACACTTGAAAATAAGAAGAGAGGGCGGGCCACGTCTACTTTTTATTATTTTTTTTTAGCTATACTGCAATTATTCCGGAAAATTTCTCTTTTAAGGTCAGAATGCAACGAATATCCGATCAAAATATGTATAACTTCATAATCGTGGTTAAAATCCCTGAATAATTTTTCAATAAGCCTCGAAAAATCGAACAAATTGACTATTTGACATTTCAAATACAGTGTGTCCCAATCAAAAGCTTATCTACTTTGCAAAAGTTTGATAGTATTACGCAACATTTTTGTTTTATTAAATTTATTTTCACGTTTTAAATTCTTATTATAGTTAATTCTAGTTTGTAAAATGAATTTTAAATATTTTGCTTGTGGCTTTAATAACACTATGTAGACCCAAAACCATCATTAGCGGCACACAATTCATTCCAAATTTCCCGTAGGTAAATCTGACATTCGTCCAAGTTCGGTAAGAGCTGTTTCCATTGGACCTCATGTACCGAAATCCATTGGGCTTAAGTCCGGAATATTATTTGTATACCAATTTTGAACCCCTCTTGCCACATGTGCTGATGCAGAGTTTTGTTGGATGACCAACTTCTCCTCCAAATAAATTTGGTACATGTTTTTGGCCCGATATTTCAGTTTGCCTTTTTTCGATATGGCAACAAATACCAGATTTTTGCACAGCTCGAATATTGGCAAGAATATCTTTGCAGCATAGATTCATTCTAACATTCTGTCATGCTTAATGTAATAAAATTCGAATCCTTTAAGTATGCTGCAGAACTTGTATTTTATTTTCCAGTAACAACAATACAATGTTGATTGAAACGCTTTCGATACTTCTATTTTCATCATAGCTAATCATATCTACATACATACATACATACATATGTACACATATCATATCAAATGAGCGACTTGCAAAAAGGCGCAGACTCCCACTACACATACATACATACATAAATACATAGAATTTCAGAATTTTGGGAACATTAACAAAAAGTTCGGGCGGCGCAATGATGGAGCGAAAAATGAGTTTGCCACACGGCCACGGTGTAGAAAAACTGTCGTTGGTAAGTAAAATAAATGATTTCACTGCTGGCGATGGGAATAAATTGGGGTTGAAGAGTGGAGCAAAAGTTTTAGCGTTCGGACCGAGAGAGGGAAATGTGTGAATGTGCATACATACTACATACAAACATATACTATACGTATGCATATGGACGTCAATTGTTGAAATTCGCCGACTACTTCCAACAGGTACATTTTTTCCGTGACTTTGTTTGTCTGTAAATGTGCTGAGTGGGAGAGAGGGAGTATGAATGAGAGTAAGGGTGCATAGCCCCAACTGAAACACATGGATGTATTCATATGCGCTTCGTATGGAAAGCTTTGCATTGGGCATTGGTTTATGAATGTATTGCGTAAAAATAACGCACACACATATGGAAAGAAATATTTTGCATATAGGAACCAGCTATTTGTGGCTAGAAAATTACATATCTTTGGGAGTGTTCGTCTTGGACGAGTGAGTAGTTCTCTCAAAAAGCCGAAACCGTAAATTTCCCAATTTTCGGCAACAGCTACAACAATTGCCCATCCATAAACTTTGTATTTATGTATGTATGTATGTGATGTGTATTCGCGGTTCGTGCTTATTTCTTCCATACCGACAATGCAACTCTGTTAATCCGAGTGGCATTACTGTTGATGATGATTTTTCATAGAGTCGAAAAGATGCGAGTGATTTCAAACGCCGCAGAGCGCACCATCGTTAGCGAGCGAGCACACATAGAGCACCAGCGGTGTGCTCTTCGTACGGGCAGCACACAGAAGAAAAACTGAAAATTCACACAAAAAACTTTATACTTATCAGAAAGAAATTTTCACTTTTTAAGTATAACTATACTCACAACTATTGTGGAACAAATTCAAGGAGTTAAAAACAATTTAAATGTTTAGTTACAAATAGGAAGCTATAACTCAAACGAAAAATCGCTATAAAAATAAAATAAACGAATAAAACGAAAACGCGTAAAATTAAACCAAAAAATAAACATATTATGTATGTATGTATATCCGAGTATGTGGGCTTTAAATTAATTTTTAATTTGTTTTAGTAACGCGAACGGTAAAAAAATGTAGTGAATTCGATGTGCGAAAATTATCTTTAAAGCAGCAGGCAAATTTGGGTATAAATTTTTTCTATACCCAGCATGTGAAAGGAAAAATCAAATCCCATTTCCACGCACTTGTACAGTACATATATGTAAGTACGTACATATCTGTGTATGTATGTATGTGTACATATCTGCACATACATAGTACATATACATACGTGAAAATTGTGCGCGAGCGGGGGGAAACGATCAGTAGTGCACGTCGAAAATCAGCAAATCAGCAAACCAGGAAGGCAAGAGTGCAGCAAATGAGTATGTATGGCAAATAAAATGGAAAAGTTCTTGTGAAAATTACGACAATTGTTTTTTGCGAAAAAATAAAAAATAAAAATTTACGGTGGCTCCTCACACATGCACATATGTATGTATGTATATATACATATATATGTATGTACATATGTGTGTATGCATGTATGTACCTTCAACGCATTTCTTTGTAGCTCACTAAAAGTCTGCAGTTGGAAAATTGAAGTCCTAAACTATGTGAAAAGTGAAAAGGTGGAATATCTGAACTGCTTGCTGTCTAAAGCAGCAAACAGAGGAATCAAAAAAGGTGAACGAAATTCTTTGATTGAATAAAGCTTTCTAAAATAATTATGAAAATTCATATAGTAAGTTTCCATGTGTGTGGGTGTGTGTGTGTGTAGAAAAGAATCTCATGGTATCCAGAAAATTAATAACACACGTACACATGCAAATACCACGAAGAAAAATAGGAAACCAGCAAAATAAAAAGACTTGAATAAAAGAGTGAAAATATTCGAACAAGTGTATGGAGTGGGCTGGAAATATAAAGAAATTCTGGAGAAAATTTTTTTTGTAGGATACATAAGTGGTACGAATGAGAATGATGGACCGTAGTAATAATCCTATATATGGAGAGCATTAATGCCATACGAGTTTTGCACTAATAAAAAAATAAAAATATATTCAGAACGCAAGCTTTTTAAAAATCCAAACGGTATGTGGGGATATGTTGAAATAACAAACTAAATAAAGCCTTGTTAAAATTATTTTTAGTTGTACTATTTACATTTCTCTTGTCGCATTTCTATTGTCAGTCGACCTTAAAGATAGCAAAATCATTGACGAGGACATGAACGCAAATCTAAACGAATACTGATACGAGGACCAACAGCAACAACAAGAACTACGAAAGGAACAACGAAGACTATCAAATAGGAAACGAAATGGTAGAAGAGAGGGGGGTAGGGGGTGGGGGGGGGGGGGGGCGCCTCGGCCTACTACAAATACAGCGATATTGGAAAAGTCAAAGAGAAGCAACGATTATAACTGCTGGAGATGAGAGATGTTTCAACGAATAGGTGGTACACCAAAGGACGTGCAAACGTAGCTGCGAACGAGCAAGCAAACGAACGAGCAACAAATTTACAAGAATGAAAGAACCTACTACAAACGAACCTAACAAGCCAGTCACAAATAAACAACAAAAACCAAATTAAAGTATACACATATGTACATACATACATATCCATGTACATTTGTACATATATGAATATAGAGTTTGCTCTGTAAAAAGCTTAAATCAATGTATACTCTACATACATATATACATTTACTAATTGTATATCCAGCTAAAGCAATAGCGGCAATATAAACGAATCCTCAGTTTTAGGACCTACTATATATTCATGTTATATGTATGTGATTAGGAATCTTACATGCATACATACATATGTATGTTGTATGTAAGCAGCCCTCAATTTACTAGTTTTCATTGTTAACATTGCTAGGTTCTCGCATACATACATATGTACATACGGACGTACATACATATATCTATTACGAATATACTATGTACATATGTATATATTTATATATACATACATATATGCAAAAATGGGCACAAGCTTGTCAAAGTCTCTTTTCGAATGTATAGAATGATGTAGGCCAGTAGCCAGTCATTAATTAAAGTTTCATACATAAATACATACAAATGTTTTTATGTATATAAAAAACCCAAATAAGGAACGAAATGAAATATTGGCCAATTAAGTACTGATATTTTTTTTACACTCAAATGTATGTACGTAGTAAATACATATCAACATATGGATGTACATATGTATGTACATATAACAAACAGTGCACCTGTTGTCTCATGCCTACATGCATATACTATAAGTATATTTATGCACATAAGTATATTCCTCAAATACAATGAGCGCAGTTGGGTTCCGGGCACGATGGCTTGTCAAGAAATTCCCATAGTTAGCAAAAACTGTTTGTAATACTCCTAGCAGTCGCCACCGTAGCGGCAAATAGAAATGGAAAATCTCCGAATATACTGATATTCATACCATATAAAATTTGAAATAAAACGGTTCAAATTTTGGCGTCGAAACAAAACTATAGGTACATACCTCCAAAATCTCAACCAAATAACTAACAAAGAATGCAAACGACACTTGTATGAGGACTCTTTTTGTATCTATTTGCGTTTTTCAGTGTTGCAAGTTTAGGCATTCAAAGTTTTTTTTTATCAGATACGGTTTGTAGTTCTGCCTCAAAGAAAGTAAGATTTTGGGTTTTCCGGAATGGAACTGAAAATTAATGAATCATAACAATTACTCACGCCCCTTATACTTACTACAGTATTCTCCGTATAATTGGCCATCGGTTAATTGCGCTTACGGCATAATTGGTTAAACATACATATGTGCTATCGAAATAAATATTTCTTTAATTTTCCTCCGGTTAATTGAATCTAAAATTTTGTAATTTTCGAAATGCAATTATGCGGAGAATACTGTATGTAGGTGTATGGAATTTAGCGTAGGTACAAAAAAACATAACGAATAGGTACATAAAATAAATATAAACTTGCAATATTTGCTATAGAAAGAGAAAATTGTATTGCTTACATATAAAAGGATCATCGTAAGTTCTGTAAATACAGACGTTGCCGTCAATTTTAAAAAGACATCAATTCGTATCGCCAGTGCCATCTAATTGGTATTGACTAGAGCGACATTGACTGTTTATCGATAAGTTTTTTATATTTGGCAATGCTGAACTAGCAATTTTCATATCCAATAGTGCATTTGTGCAATTTTTAGCCAAGTTCAAGTAAAGAACATTATGTTTTGGCAAAAACTCGAAGAACTCAAAGAAAAGTTCGTAGAATAAATTAAAATAGCCAAATAACAAGCATCAAAATTTCAGAGTTAAGAGTTGACCAGGCCAGATTGGCTTACAATGATTTGTATGTATGTAAGTGCAATTAAAAATACACCATATACGGGCATGTCCTGCCCAATACTGTAAATATCTAATTCCGGCCCGCATTCCTCAAAAGTAGAAGGAGTCGTTACCCTTCCAAAATACTAACAATTATCATTTTTCTGTTATTATTAAAAAAAAATAAAATAAAACATTTGGTATTACTTTGATTTACGATCCTGCTAATAAAAATTACCATAAGTTTTCTTTTTGTCGTCAGCAAAGCCATGCCTGAACTCGATGTCGATGTCAAAACTTCATAGTTGTGTCAATAGTTATCGATAACGACTGTGGCAATACGGATTTTGAAATGTCGTTATGATAAATGCAAAATGTGCGTATGGTTTTAGCTTTGCTTTGGCGAAGTATTTACATATATACATATATATTTTTTAAAAAATCAAGGGAGTGTTAAAAACGTATTTTCAAAAAATGTTGTTTAGACCATTTGTACTTACATATCCTGACATACATAAAATACAAGATTGGGCAGATTTCCTCAGGTCCACAATCTCATAGTTTAAGGATCACATTGAGGGAATCATTTGATTGTACAGATTATTTGTATTTAAGTACTTATGGTAATGTTTTATTTGGCCAGTATATTATATATATATATAAATTTAATTGATTGAAAAGCATAACTAAATAAATAATTCTAAATATGTACATATATATGTCTACACGACTTATGTATGTACATTTGTATGTGTATATATTAAAGATTTTCATTTTGAAATCCCTGTATAATATGTATGTACATATACCCAGTGGAAGAAAGAAAAAAAGCCAAAGGGAATTTAAGAAGAAGCCCTTCGCTAGAAAGTGGAGGGCCTTACCATCCGCATAATTTTCTTAATTATTCCCGCCCGCACTTGTGGTGCCCAGGTTATTATAACTTTGTTCACCTAACGATTGTTTACAATATCATGAATCAACCGAGATAGATATAACATATACATACAAAATTCGTAGAATTAATATAGAATTTGATTCAGCTATGTCTGTCTGTCCGTCCGTCCGCCAGTCGGATAACTCGAGTAAATAATGAGCTATCTTAAGGAAACTTTATATACACATTGCCCTTGACCCAAGGTACTTTGGTGCTGCAACTGGGCGAAATCGGGCAATAACCACGCCCACATAACGGTGTTTTGGGAAAATCAAAAGACAGCGATATTTCAGTATCTGTTGCAGATAATTTGCTCAAATTTTATACATAGGGTTGGGTTTGGGAAAGGAATACACGAGCAATTCTTTGTTTTTTTTTGAAAATGGGCGCGGTAAGCACACTGTACTAGAAAAACTTATATCTCCTAAACTACTTGACCAAACTCTACCAAATTTAGTACACATATTGCATTTCAAGTTAAAAAGCAAAATTTCGAAAATTGTTAAAATCGGACAGAAACCACGCCCACATCTTATGTAACGGTAATTTTTAAATTTAATATGTAGAATGTGGTTGCACAAACAAATAGATGGAATAAAAAACTTGGTAATAGGTGTGGCACCACCCACTTTCGAACAACACGGCATATCACAAAAACTATGCCACCAAATTCGGTGCAGACATTGCATTTCAAGTCAATAAGCAAAATTTTGAAAATTGTAAAAGTCGTACAAAAACCTTGCCCACCTCATATAACGGTAAAAAACTAAAATCACAAAAATCCGATATTTATTAACTATACAATTTGCTTAAATTTGATAGACAAGATTGAGTTTGAGAATGAAATACATGGAATCATAAATGTTGGGAATGGCCTTAGAGCAGCTTCTAGGTCGAATTCTACCACATTATGTACATTTGCTTTTCTAGTCAGAAAACACAATTTCGGAAATTATAGAAATCAGACTAAAACCACGCTCATATAACGGTAATTCACAACAAATGAAAATACAGTCGAACTCCTCTATAACGAAGCCGTCGGGACCGGTGAAAAAGTTCATTATAGAGAGGGCTTTGTTATAGAAAGGGCATACGAAATTTCATGTATTTATGTTCAAGGCCTATTTAATGAAACATTGATTCATTTTATTTGTTTTATTTGTTTTTATTTCTTACATTTTAAAATGAAGACCTTAATAAAAAGTCAAAAAGATTATAAGGATTATTCAGGTATGAAAAAATTGTCGACTGTAGTTTGTTTAGCTGTTTGCTTCTAATTATTAAATTATTAAATTTAATTTTTGCGTAATAGTTAAACACTTTCGCTTTGCCATGATAAAATAGCTTGAATGAATAAAAATTCTCAATTTCAACTGCAACAGTTTCAATATCGGCTAAATTACCGTTATTTTGTCTGGCGCCTACGTACATATGTATTTAGTTTTTCCGATTCTAGGAAATAGTATGTAAAAACATGTGATTGTGTGTAGTTTTGTGTATTATAACAACTACTTCTTAGCTCTTCGCTAAATTCGTTATAGAGGAGTTGCTATGGAAAATTCCATTTATGTATGTATGACAAAAGAATTCGTTACAGAGAGGAATTCGCTATAGAGAAGTTCGTTATAGAGAGGTCTAAATATATGAATAAATTGTGAAAATCGTAGTGTTTCAAAAACAAATTCGTTAGAGAGAGGGTTTCGTTACAGAGGAGTTCGTTAAAGAGGAGTTCGACTGTATTCAATATTTTACTAAACCATGTTTCGAATTCTTTCAAATTTGGTATAAAGAATTTAATAAGGCCGAGAAATAATTAAAAGATCGAAATTTTGGAACACAATTATACCTTGTACTAAACATGTATGTATCGGATATCATATACATATCTACGTCAAATAGCTGGGGACATATGGTGAATATAAGTTACGTTAAAAATTGTGACGTGAGTCCGCCTGTTTTCCTAACAAATTTTATATATCCACTGTGTACCAAATATTGTACATCACGATCATGTACGAGGATCACTTGAACCTACTCTAAAAATTACGCCTATAAAGGACTCACATTCACTTTTATATATAAGACTAACTTTGATATAAAAACCTGTACCCGGTATTTAAGGTTCTGTTGAATCCGAACATTGACTCGTCTATACTTTTCACACCCGAGCGCAGTGGTGCCCAGGGTTTTATAACATTATTCACTTAACGGTTGTAACAGCATAAAGCAACTCAGATAGATGTAGATATAGGCACGCTTTGCATCTCTACTCGGTAAGAAGCCTTTTGAAAATTATGTAAGCTGCGCTATTCTTAGTAATGACATTTGTAATTAGAAAGTCATAATTTTGGGGATTTTAATCTAAGTCTAGATCTGTATAAGAGGGGCACTCAAAACCACGCCAAATGAGGCCTTGAACGCCATTTTAGACCTACTTCCTTTAGATTTGGTTGGACAACAGATGGCAGCGATGACTGCCTTGCGACTAAGAGAGACATCCCAGTTGCATCCTGAAAGCCAAGGGCACTCTTGTATTTTGAACAAGTTCTGCTCTGTTCCGAGCAGCACGGATCGGTGTGTTTTGACATCGGTTTCTGAAAGTAACTTTATTGCACGCATTCCAAGCTGGGAGGAGTGGATACTTGAGTTTCATACTCTACCTGATAGCATTGTCATCTATACAGATGACTTGAAACTCGATAATAAGGTAGGAGGAGGCGTTTTCTTACGAAACCCCTTCTGCGAATTTCCTTTAGGTTACCAGGTCACTGCAGCGTCTTCCAGGCTGTGATCTCAGCTATCATGGAGGCGGTAGAGAAGATTGGGACCGGGATTATAGGAAGAGATCTCTTCATTTTTAGTGACAACCAGGCTGCAATCAGAGCTCTGAGCTCTTTCACGTTTAACTCGACTGCCGCCTATCTGTACAGGAGATGGCCAACCAGAACAGACTGCCCCTCATTTGGGTCACTGCATGGCAGACGAACTTGCAAGACAATGTACGACCAAGCTGATTGATAAAGAACGCATTGGTATGTCGTTTTCCACTTGCCAACTGTTACTCAGAGAATGTACATATAAACAAGCTGACAATAGATAGAGGCAAAATACGACCTGTCGAACCTCAAGGCAGACGTGGTCTAAATGAGATCGGAAACGGTCGCTCAGCGTTCTCACTCTATTGAGGGAAAACATTTCTAACGTGATCGGGGCTCTAACAGGCACTGTCTTATAGGGAAACACGCTGAAATGTTGGTAATACCCTTCCGAAGATGATGTAGGAGCTGCAAGTTGGAATCGCTTTTTCCACGGGGAATGCAAATTCGCCTGCTAGCCATTACCGCCAATAAAATGTTCATGTTAATGTAATGCCATCTAGAAGGACAGTAGCTCTTTATAATATTATACATTTATGTAAGTCTGTTGGGTAGCTTCTCAGCTATTGTTTATTGAGTGATAAAATCTAATGAATCGTTGCAAAATCTTTCACTATACCTGGATTTGGAGCAAAAAATATGCTTACATTAAATCAAATGCAAGCAAAATTAACAAAAATAATATAAAATTATCATATGTAAAACTTAATGCCAAGGCTATTGATTACTTTTCTAGTCTGCTATAAAAATGATAACATGCGACCAATGGAATCTATGGTTTAACCGCTTTTAGATTTGTGTTTGATGGTTGAGTGTTTAGATGAGCATCCAAAATAGAAATAGTGTTTTCTAAGAGCGGTCGTGCCTCGGCTGCCACTTCTGCTACGAATCTTCTCTCAAATATAATATGTCGTTCGGAGTGAACATAAAACAGCAAAACGCTCGCCACAAATTCTCGGATAAGTTCAGTGAAACATCGAGTTATTTAATTACGTAAGGGCTAAATTAGTATTCGCCCGTATAATCCCAGCGTCTTTTTCATATAACTTTCATATTCATTGAACCAATTTAACTATGCTAAAAGGTTCCAATACCATATACCATACGAAGTAAGCACTAAAAGGATATACAAATATGGTCATTATCTAAAAAAACGCTTTTTTTGACAAAGAAAATTCTACTCAGATTTCATGAGATGACCAGCATAACCATCATACAATTTGCGACACTTTTTAGTGACATTTTTATGGCACTCTGCATAGAATAACACTATGCGAAAGTTTTCATCTTTTAATGGTGAGTTTCAATGATTGATCTAATGCACAAATAGTGTTGTTGTTGTAGCAACACCATGGGGATAAAGTTTTTGAAGTTGGAAAGCATTGTTTATCGATACGTTCAAAGGCCACCTCGTGCGGATGATACGGATTAGATAGCACTCAACAACATGACGAGTTTTCATACATCACACCTTATAACCAAAGCGAATGGATTTGCCATGTGTGTTGTCGACTCTTTGTAAATTTCTAGGTTTGCTCAAAACGTGATCTGGATATTGGATTAGCCCCAAAACATTCCCTGTGTAAAGTATCGGATTTCTACTTACATACTATATCTGGATTTATTCGTGACTCATCTTGAAGACCGTTTTTTAAAGCACCGTAAAATAATATCGAATTTCGTATGTATTTTTCCATCGAAAACTCCAACTCTACTTATTGATGGAGAAGCCTGAAAGCAATTATTAAAAAAATACTCTTCGACTTTGCATGTGGATTATTCTGTAGTATTTGTTTACGAAGTAAAACTTTGGCGAAGATGATTTTTGGATCAAAATATCCACAATTCTATTGAAGCACTTGAGGTCTGCAACGATAATGCTTTCCCTAATATTCATCACATCTTGCTTATAACATCTGCTCTAGCAGTAACGGCAGAAACTACTTACCGTACAAATAAAAGTTATATATATATATATATATATATATATATGTATATAATTAAAGTCAGTGGTCTAAAGCTTAAGATTCCTTCGATTCCTTCCACTTACGGGATATTTGCGTTTAAAGATTTATAAATTTTTACATCGCTAAAGTCATTTTCATAGGCAGCGCAAAGTACGTAGAAAGAAGTTGAATACCTTCAACGTTCCACTGACATACTATATTGCTAATTTTACCATACCAAAATAAATTTAATGTTCTCTGATTGAAATAGAAAATCTTATTTGATACAATTAAGATTTGGTGTGGATTCTGTGTAATCTAAGTTATTTCAACAGAGTTAAAGAGGTGGATTCACATAAGATAATGAAAAAATGTTTCGCTTTGTCTTTTTTTGTTTTATTTGTTTTGTACACCATGGTTCTTACATTGTAAAATTTTTTTACTTCAAAAGATATACATATATGTACGTTAAATAAAGTGAAAATAATCTGGATACCATAGGAAAATTAAATACGATATCAAAAAATTAAAAGTTATATCAAATAAAATTTCAAATTTGTACTGAAGTCTACTTTATTTTTTTTCATGCAGAAAAGGTTCCTTATGAAGCGGTTGATAGACATCTAAATACTACTACACTAACAAGGACATCAAAAAAGTGTAATCCTAGAATCAGGTCCGTTGGATTCGACTAGACTAGTTTAGCGGCAATTCCAAGAGCTATAAAATAGTAGAACTTGCTTCCGGTCCAAATGTCTGGATGAAGCGTACAAATGGATGAAAATGCCGCCGTCGCTGTCATTTCTGTCTTCGTCGTCGCCATTTTGTCATCATTACTATCGAGTTCAAAAACAACAACACAAACAACTAAACCAGCAGAAGCAGCCAGTAAAGCAACAGGCGCTGTCACAAAATCTAGTGGCTGTGAAAGTCGTCAAAAAATCAGCACTATATATTCAGAAATACCTTACGCAGAAGACGATAGAAGAAGTAGAAGGAAAATTACAAAAGTCGCAGGTGCACCTAATACATTCACAATCGCAACAGGTGAAAGCCATTGCACGACAAGTGAGGGAGGTTGGAGTAACAATAGAACCAACAATAACCGCAACAACAGTACCAGTGAGAGATTGAACGGAAATCCGTATAAATTGACCGATTTGATTTCAAGCAGTTGAGTTGTCCCAACTAGTTCAATTGTTAAAATAACAAGAAAACCATATACGATTAGAAAACATCCAGGAGAAACGTAAAGTCAAATCGAAACGTAAGGAGTCCAACGTAATATAATAAGCCATTCAAATATTGAAGAAGAATATCGGGTGCAAAAGTTATTTGAATTGTTGGTCGTGTATCGTTGTTGTCGTCGTTATTTTGGTGTGTTAATACCGCCAAGGTGCGATTCAGCGAAACGTCCGACATTCGTGAGTATCCACATAGATTGCGCAAAATGGCGGATGGTGGGCACACATTCGTAAAGAAGACATTTGGAAAGCCCACGTATTGTCATCATTGTTCGGATTTAATTTGGGGGATCATTCAGATTGGATACATATGTGAAGGTATGTAGTAACTGTCTCTTATCCTGTTATGTAGTAACAATTACATACATACACACATACATACATATGCAATCGATCAGTAAACTCTGTAAATTGATGAAAGCGTTTTACTTGATTAAATCTTTTATTTTCAAATTAATTAATACTTATATTGTAAATTTCACATTTGAAAATAAATATCTTATCAAATATTTATTGATAGCTAAAGGAAATAAGCAGAAAATACTCAGTTGTTTAGTCTTTTTTCACTGGCAGCTCAACTGCAGTTCGGAACTCTATCCAGTTAAATATATGTTAAACGTTTCCATCGCATAGAGTGAATTCAAATATTTGTTCAGGACGGCAAAAATAATCATACGCAAGTGTCAAGTTTTTCAGTTTGCTTTTTCAGTATTTATTATTTACAATAAGTGGGAGAATTTACTTTCCTTATATTTTGTTATATAACAACTTGCTAAAAATTAAAGGACAACCAAGGTTTAGAGTGAAAATTCTACCACAAAGTAGGTAACTAATTTCCCACTTTCATATGCATAGTACGGGCTTTGTCTGCGCTCAAAAGTATTTTATAAAATTTGCTCACATTTGTAATACGGTCTTCAATGTGGTTTTGAATTTTTTATTAGAAGAACATAACACTGATAATTTTACTTCTGTTAACATAACTATTCTATTAAATATGTAGCATATTATCGACAAAAATTTAGTTAAGTCAGTTATTAAAGTGAATTAACGTGAATTAACTCACTCTGAAACAACAAAAGTTGTATTCGATTTAACGAATTTAAATGCTGTATTCACTACAGTTACGCCCAGACTGCAGTTAAATGCTCTGTGGAAATAGGCTATTAGTTGTACAATATATATTACAAAAAAAAAATTCATTAATTCATTCATTATTTATTAGGGCAAATTAATATAATAAGATATTAAAATCTTTTATAGTACAACAAACTTCAGAGTCACAATAACCAGGCATAACAGATCTTAAAGTAAGCTAATAATCAATACATATGTATATGAATAAGCAATAAAACTTATAAATTAAATGAAAGATGTGTACTTGTCACCTATGCAATATCGAGTTAACAATGTTTTAACAAAGAAATTAGTTACAAAAATATGAATAAATTAGGACTATAATGGAAGATAGAATATATCAATTAAAGGCTAAATACTGAAGTAATTATAGATAGATTCCCTAAAATTGCTTTTGTTTATCTGTTTTCCAATATTGGCAGGGATAGAGTTCCAAATGCGGATAGCGTTAACGAAGGACAGCCTTGCTGAGACCATTGAAATAAACTGAGGGTATTCCCTAAGATCTAATATGCGGGCAGATTTGGTAAAATACAACTTATCTTAGAGATAGCTAGGAGATTTCCAAGTGATAAGCTTATATAAAAATATACAATTGTTGGCCTTGTGATACTCCGAGATCTCACAGCCTAAAAGTCGGTGCTTCCATGGCGAAATATGTTCAAACCTTGATAAGCCGTAAACCTAGCGCGTCACATTATTAAACAATGTCCTAATCTTACGCGCAGAGCTACTATCCAGCTTACTATATATCAGATCAGAATACTTTATAATTGGGATAATTAGCTGTATAGCAAGACGACGTCTCGTCTGCAAGGGGGTATAGAATCCAGATTGCCGTAGATTCCTCAGTGTGACATATACCTTGCTTACTACTTTGTTTACATGATCAGTACAAGTGAGACTAGAGTTTAAGACAAAACCTAAATTTGTTATTTTGCGAACTATCTTTATAGGCTCATTTTCAATGTAAAGTGGAGGTAAGAAATTGAAGTCTTTGGTTTTTTTGTTATATATTGGTAACACACAAGATTTAGTACAATTTAAATAAAGACCATTTTCACTCGCCCATCTGGAGATTGCCCCATTGACATTAGCACAAAGACGGTCGGCTTGACTAACAGGTCCAGATACGTAAAACTGGATGTCATCTGCATAAGCATGTAGATTTGCAGTTCGGCAAACGTGGAAAACATCATTTAAAAATAAACTGAAAAGCAACGGGCCAAGAATAGAGCCTTGGGGAACACCAGCAGTCACCGCTTTCAGTTTTGAAACGTCAGCACCAATTCGCACTCGTTGAAATCGGCCTGATATATAGCTTTTCATAAGACCAAGCGCACTGTGCCCAAATCCAAAGTAACATAGCAGCTTGCTACATAAAAGTGCACGACTAACAGAATCGAAGGCCTTAGAGAAATCGAGTAGACAGAGAATTACAAAATTTACAATACAGGAGAATATAAAAAGATTAAAGAAAGAAAAAAACAATTTAATTTTTTAAGTTCTTTCTACCAATAATTACATTTACACAGAATCCAGCTTGTTTACCCTCTTGCGTAATATATCTGCAATATCCACATCTTGGGTATAAACTTCGAGCCCTTTTATCAAAACGATAACACTGATCGCCATCGTAGCATGTGCGGTACGTTACAACGCACACTTGTATTTGTAGGTTTTCAATAACAGTAAGATAGCATAACTTTCCTGAAGAATTACAGAAAAAAAACAAATATGGTATACAGGGTATCCTAAAAATCATTAACTCTAGATACGTCTAACAGAAAAACTCAATACATAGGCTAAAAATCATTTTTGTCTTCATCAAAAACGTAAAATTTGGTTGCTCTCCATAATTTTTGCTATTAGTGTGGCATGTCGTATGAGTAACTTTATTGGCCTGTGCCGTACAAAACATACGCAGTGTCGGGCAATAGACTAACAAGTAGAACTCTTGTTACTCGGCTAATCTACCGGATAATCTATGTATTAGGAATATATGTGTGTATGTGTGTAAATGCTTGTACTTAGTTTTAAGATTTTTGGAGGGATTTGAACCCGAAAACGATTTTCCCGCTAGCGTTTTGTCTAAAAAAAAGACATGGCATTCAAGTTATAGTTATTGAAGTGTAAAACAGGCAGGCCCTTCATGCTATGAAATACAGCCCTTTTATGTGCACATTTCCTAAATAAATATGATATCTTTCCAGTTTGTATTACTATCGAAATTGCCGTGTAATTATTCACTGCGAATAATTTTTGATATGTTCAATAATAGTATGTGACTTTTGCTCAACATTTTGATTCAGGGTGCAAATGTTTAAATAGAGAACAGTGAATACAAATTTTTTTTACGAAATATAAGACAAAAGTAAAGTAGATAAAGCTGTACAAAACGTGAGGGTGCACATTGATTATCATGAGTTAAACAGGGGTTTTCAATAGGAACGTTATAAAAGTTTTTTTAAATAAAACAAAAACGGTTTGGGATATGAATTAAATTCTTTATTCCTGTGAAAGTACATTCGATGCCATTAGGTATTGAACTCGCTTTCTTTTGCATGGGCACCACGAGCACACTTGCAGAAGTTCAGACGCTGAACCCAATTTTCGACGGTTTTCAAACATAAATCGGCCGATAGTGCTGCAATTTCACGTTCGATATTCGTACGAAGTTCATGTTGACTCATGGAGTACGTGTAGATTGCTGCCTGTCCAATAACCCATATTTTGCTTATTGACGAAGCCATTCAGCCAGCAATGACGACGACCATAAATTGGACGTAGCGCTCTTAAAGTTGAGGCCATTGACTCCGAATTTCGGTAGTAAATTTTAATAATTTCGACTCGTTGTTGGATCGTTTATCTTTCCATGATGAAATGGCAACCACTACTGAAGAGAAATGCCAAAAGAGCGGGAAAAAATATGGCGTCGTTTGCCGTCACTAACGGTCTACTTTTGTAGCGTCCCTATTGAAAACCCCCTTATAATAGTGATGAAACTTTTTGCTTTGCTTAATGTAGAAAATACCCTTCATGTAAACGAGGTTTTTATAAAACGGTATCAACATTAAAAATATTTAAAACGCCAACGTAATTTTGCCGGCAATCCACGTCAAAGCGAAACGACATTTACGTTGATCTACTTTCCAAGAGTTTTTACCTCAAAACCGCCCTAACTTTAATAATAATAATAATAATTTGGCGCTTACATCATAGTTTGTTGCTGTTTGGCCAAACTTCTTCGCCGACTCCGAACGGCAAATGTTTTTGAGAAGATTTTTCAATCAGGAATACAGTCGGAGCTTTGCCACTGCCTGCCGAGGGGCGACCGTTATTAGAAACAATTTGTATATAATTGTTGATGTTACTTGCCACGACCACACGCTACGCTCTTGGCTACGGCGGTCGCCCTAATAAAATGGGCCATCAAATTTAGTACATGCTCTACAGCCACTTAAGAAAAAAAGGAGGTTTAGAAACTGTGAGGTTTAGAATCATTAACTTTCTGGAAACAATAGTTTAACCATTAGTGATGAAAACCTACATTGGTTATTTTCTGCTGTAGTGGCGAAAAGGAAATTTCCATAAAATTTGCACTGTGGTTAATATTAGTTCCTGGTAATTGCAGCATCCCGATATATTGATCCATCTCTTTATTGTTTGGTGCTAAATTTATCGAGTTTTTATGACAATATACGTATGTGCATAAGTATGTAAATAAGTATTTAGGCTATATACACAGATACATAAGTACATACATAGCGGGTACAGCCTCACTGTGCAACCAATGCCATATTAAGCGAAAGTAGGCCACTGACCTGATGCTTTTCATTCGCTGACGTCACGAATAAACTCATTCATAGTTGCTGCTCTTGTTTTTGTAAGTTTTTTCACTTCCGTTTGCTCTTCGCTCTTATGCGCACACATACCGAAATTGTTTTTCGGCGCCGAAAGTCGCGTTGTTAGTACTGCAATCATGGATGCCACTGAATAATAAAAATATTTATCATTCAGTTGAAAAATATAATTACCAAATTCGAAAACAATTAGCATACAAACTATTAAAACGTGTTATCAATTTTTATAAATTAGAGAAATAGAATGAGCGTTCGAGGTATGCAAATACAGGATGTATCTATAAGTATATAGCAAACCGCTGAGTGTATGTATAATATTTACTCATTTGAGGTTCGGAATTAGAAGAAAACAGTATACCCTTTAAATAAAAGGTACATCAGGAGAAGCTTATGTCGTTCAGTCAATGGGTCAATGGGTCAATGGTTCTGTGGCCACCGAGTGAACTCTCTACGAGAGCAGCCCGTTTGACCTAACCTAAGTCCATTTTATAGAATTCAAAAGAAATATTTTCATTAAAGGCAGAAGTAATAAATTTTTAATTCAAGTATGAGAATATTTTATTCATCGAAGGAAGAACTCAACTTTTTGAAATTTAAGAAACTTAGGACCAACATCGTCTATCGGATATATTTTTTCAGCACATTTCTGACTATATCATCCACATTACCTACTGAGTAAATTTTTAAAAATGAATCGACTCTGCCAAAACTAATATATACATATTTATTTCTTTCTGAATAATATGCAGGATGCATCAATTCCTGTACAAAAAGAAATTATAAATGAAAATATTTTTTTTATATGCACTCAAAAAAATCACTTCTGCTTAGTTTAAGCTTAAAATATTTATTAAAAAAAATTACCTCGAATCACAAAACAGTCTAAGCTTATACTATCTAATAATATAACGTTGGAAATATATTTTTTTGCTCATCTTAATTTTGTCTCAATTGTTTTTTTTTTCAAAAATTTCATTAGTTAAGAAAGTAAACAAAGCAATTTGCGAAAATAAAGAAACGCTGACATTTTAAACATGTACTGTTTTATCATCTCAAGTGGTTTTTATTTATTAAAAACTAAATTTTCGGAGAAATTTTCAAATCGGTCCAGTTCACGTTAATTTTAATAATTTTGCGGAATCCTAATAATGACCCCGTTATGCAAATCCGATAAAATTTCCTTTAGTCCCAAAGGAACCCTGTTAGCCTCTTTCATGTGAGTTGAGATTTGTTTAGGGCTATTTAGGAACAGAAAATAGTTGTGCCGGCAATTTTTAGGTTTATGTAGTTATATATTTGCAAATACTATGCAAATAAAAACGAATTAGGTCCTAAATCTAAATTTCCCATGTATTTTCTTAGGGATAATTCACAATAGCTCCGTTTTTTCACTTCCTAACACTACATCTCAGGTCGAATATCATTTAACCGAGTTGGCTCAACTCAAATATTTTTCCGAGTTAGTGTTGTTACTTTACATGCAATTCGTTATCTTACCTAGTGTTCTTTTGCAACAAAGTTACAAAGAAACAGGCCAAATATAATAAATTGCTTAATTCTAATGTAAATATGTA
Organism: Anomoia purmunda; assembly: GCA_951828415.1. NCBI lineage: Eukaryota > Metazoa > Arthropoda > Insecta > Diptera > Tephritidae > Anomoia > Anomoia purmunda. The sequence goes on from OX639993.1 coordinate 203,209,939, forward strand.
CAATTTTTAAGTTGAACCAAAGTTTTTTAAAATAAATTGTTTCAGTACACAAATACATAAAGTTTAATATGTTGTACTTTTTGAAGAGTATGTATGTATTTAAATTATTATTAGGTTTTAGGTGAAAATCATTATTATAAGAAGTAATCCTCGTGGGTATTTATTGTTGCCTAGAAACTGACATTTATAACTCCTGTCTTCAAAAGTGGGGAAAATTGCATCCGATGTCGAAACTAAGCTTTTTGAATATGCCATCAGTTATTTTTCAGTTAAGAATTTAATTTGCCCTAATCAACACGCGTTCGTATCTGGTCGTCCTAGCCACCAATCTTGTTGTCTTTAGTAAGTAATACATACCTGCACTTTCTGGTAAATAGCACTGATCGTGTTTACATCGTATTTTGTATTGCTTAAGTTCTCATCTATCAATAAATGTTAAGAAAGCTTTAATGTCATTTTCTCAAAATCGTGCAGTATATTGATAGCTTGTGTATGTGTGTATGCGGTATACATCTGCCGCCCTCTTAGGTTTATTGGAAAGGAAAACTGGGGAAAAGAGAATTAAGAAAATTGGAAATTATCAAATAAATTTTTATTACTAAATACCTTTGAGCGAATATTTCTGTCAAATTAAGTCGTTGTTAAAGTATAATGTAAATATGTGCTTATGTATGGCTGAGTTCCAAAATGAAAAATTAAAAGTTTAACAACGGTAACCCAACTTAAACGTCACTACAACGTAAATCTGATACTTTGCAGAAAATATTGCTTTGTTTTCTATGACATTTTGCAATAAGGGAAAGAGCGCGAAAATTGTAGAATGACGGCATATGTTATAAAACGAATTTTGATTAATCAGTGCTTGAATTGCATTGAAGAACCCATTGATGGAAACTTCAGTAACCCTAATCTAAGTTTTAGGCGAAGCCATTTCTGATTATTCAGTTGTAAACAAAAACTTTGCGATGTGTTGTTTTTGCATCCATCGTATATCGAATAAACTGGAGATTAAGTGCGTGTTGGCAATGTTTGAGTTACAGGAGTACACAGCTAAAGAAAAAATGTCAAGGCTTTTGACAAATCGTTCATTTTTATAATATATTTTTTAATGTTAAATCATTAACAACACAAAAATACAACATATTAAATCTTATGTATTTGTGAACTAAAGCCATTTATTTAAAAAAACTTGGGTCCAGTTTAAAAAATACATATATGTGGGATCGACAGACGGACGTAAGATAACAAGAAGCGGACGGAACTTTTAACATATCGTAAATAAGTGCAACACTCCATACTAACGAACTAAGGTACATAAAGGACCGAACCAAAGAACGACCGCAGTTAAAACGAGGAGTTGATTTCTTGGGCTGCTGACCGTACTCCGATTAAACGTTTTTTAAGAACAAACATTAATCTAATATAACTACCTATAAGTGCTTTTAATTATAAGCCGCTTTGTAACCAATATTCAATAAACTACGAACACTAGGGGTTTAAGTGAGCTGGATCGATTTGAAAATGTCCCCAAAACTGAAGTTTCAATACATAAAAATAGCCTTTAATTATTAAAATTATCAAAATTTGTACAATGGAATGCATGTGTTAATTTGCAAAGAAGTCTAAATCAGTCAAGTTTTGGCTGAGATATTCAAGGCTTTCTTAAAGAAATCTTCGAAAGAGTCAAATGCAACATCAAAAATTTCATTGTTATGAGTCCGTTCAATACTTTTATGCAAAACTTACAAGTTTACACTTTTTTTGATCTGAGGTGATTTTCATGAAAAAAAAATTTATATTTATCAAAAAACCCAAAAATGGAGATAATTTCAAATCGATTCAACTCATAATGAGTTGTAAAATTCCGATGGAAACTAGTGCCGATTTTTTTTGTGAAAATATTGTTTGAACTCTTTTTTTTGGGATAATCGGTAAGCTCACAAACAACATTTTTACGCTTCTTGAAAGTTTCTTTTCAGTGAGTAACATTTACTAATGATAGACATTTATACGAATATGTATGCATGTATGTACAGTAATTTTTATAGTTAGAATAATAACATATATTCAAAAGAAATTCCAATATAACAATTGTTTCGTCATTTAATTTAGTGTGCAATTTCGTCATACACGATCGCTGTGTCTCAAATGTGGTTACGCCATGCTCTGGTATTGCTCCCTGTATAATTAAGGTGAGTGAAATTGCTTCTAAATAATTTTAAGAAATATTGGTGGAAACTATTGTATTTTAATAATAAATTGAAGAATGAGTTTTCGATGTCAGTTATTGCAAACCATTTCTCAGAAGGCATTTGGCCTTATTCATAGAAAATGAAAATGGTTTAAAATGCTTTATAATAAGGAATTTACACAGTTTTCTTTTATTATAAGCCAGGATTCGAAAATAATCGTTATTATGAAGAATTCGTTCAAATCAAAAGTTGAGTATATCGATCTAATCCTTATGTCATATGCATTAAATATTATGACAGTTAGGTTATAAAATAAAGCATTTCAAACTTAGTTTACTATTTATTAATATGGCACTATTACATTTTGTTTGTGTTTTGTTTATTTTTATGATCCCAAGTTTTCTACCAAAATACTTCTAAATTCAGTCATTGGTTATTAAAGAATTGATCATATTTTTGCAGAATCCTGTTGCTCACTGCTGGTCTGAACCTACTCATCATAAAAAGAAATTCTGCACCGTTTGCCGTAGACGATTGGACGACAGTACTGCAGTTCATTGCTTAAGTATGTTTTCGGTTTAATTACATAAGTGCATATTTATAATCATGTACGTATGTATGTAGTGCACCATCGTCAATATTAAATGGTACTAAATGCCAATTTAATTTTTTTTTACAGTAGAAGCAAACCACTTTTTTTTTAATTTTCATACGCTTAACAAAGTTTTTCAAATAGAGTTAATACATACATACGTACATATGTACATACAGGTCACATTGTTTCAGATATCCTTTAAAACTTTGTTTTACGGGTTGTATCTATCGTAAGCTAACGGAATATAAAAAACTACATATTTCAAAAAATCATAAATCCTTAGATAAATTAAATTTGGTATAAATGACTTATGATTGTTCGTTCATTCGAAACAGCATAGAAACTGTTCCTACATATACCTTCAAATAGGGCAATAGAAAAGCTTGGAGAGCATTTATGTATATTTTTTTCTCTGTCAACATTATTTGTAAGTATTCGCTTTTTCCAATAGACGGAAACCCATTTGAATTTATTAGAATCCGAGAAAGGAAAGGAAAATCGCACTAAAAAATACATGCAAAAAAATTTATTTTTAATGAACTTTCATGTATGGACTAAGATATGTAGAATGTATGTACATATGGACATATCTACTTGATATCAGCGTCCATGCATACTTGCATACAAATGTGTATTGAAATGATTTATTCATTTTTTTCTCATTTCTTAAATCTCTACAGCACTTTTTTCGATGCTGTGCAAGAAATGTGATCTTTTGCATTTTCAAACACCAAAATGTTTAACACTTCCACGATCTAAATCAAGGTGGTGTTAAACGTACACGTACGAAAATTACACTTAAAAATTGCATATATGCACGATGGCAGTAAGAACCACCACAAAACACCATAATTACAACAAACACATACTTTTGACATTCAGTCTCCCCAGCAAATGAAATCAAGTGCTTGTTTGAATTTACCTTGGTGTTAAAAATGTATTTTTCCAAACGAAGCAGGAGAAATGTAATTTACTAAAAGGAGGGATATTTTAACGAAATGTATTCAAAAGATATGCATATGTAATCAATTAAATTTCAACCCATTTTAGATTGTGTTCTAGTTATGGGAAACATAAATGCGAATTTATTGCAATGTGGTAAAACTACTTGCACTTGACAACGCTCGCACCACTAATTAAAATCGTGTACTGTATATTTCAGTAACCTTTTAAGGTTAGGCTAAGTTAATTTAGGTGGCCAAAAGAATCACACATAGGCCTTCTGGTCGGTAGTGAATTAAAGTAGACAGTTCGGATATACTTTTAGCTCTATCTTTGCCGATATATCCCCAGGTACTTCAATAGCGTTCCGGGAAATGCGGAACATAATCATAACCTACCTAAGATGTTCCAAAATTTACAGTACTCACTACAATTCCTGCAGATGTCAATGTCGGTGATTCCCAATTTCTGGCATGCATCCTAATAAGTTGTGATAGTGATAGATCTTCAGTCTTTCCGCGATTGTGCCAACACTGTTGTGCACATGCTTTTGCAAATTTCTCGTACCGGTGCATTTGGCGATCACGCTGTCAACGGGTTGTTATGTCTTGCACGAAATTTGTTCTTCGATGCCCTTTGCAAACTTCGGATCTGAAGCTGAGAACATTAGCCGTAATGTCTAAAAAGCCCACCTGCTCTCTATTTCCTTCCTGACCCAAGCCAACGATTGCTTCCCCTACTTCGAACGTTTGGTCTTGCAGTCAAGTCCATTTACTTCCATTGTTTTAATTATTTTTAACTCAGTCTGTTGATTTGTTAACATTTTTGAATTGCAATTCCGTTTAATAAATTGAAAAAGATTCCTAAAAAAGCTATGAAGATATTCGTCTCAACAATTCTATTAAGGTTTCACTATAAAAGTTGTTTAAAAGGCGTTAGAGTTATAAGGTATACACAGCATACGAGGCCCTTTGAACGGATAACCTTAATATTTTGAATTTAATTTTCGCATTTGGTTCAGTGGTGGGAGAGAACTTAGTGCTGACTCTTATCTACAAGTTTCAGACTTATCAGTTGCGTATATATTATTTATATGTATTTTATTATTTTCATAGTTTGCGAATATTTCGCCCACATTGAGTGCCAAGATTTTGCTGTGCCTGATTGCACTGAGAATGCGACGTATGTCCCCGGCAAGGAACTACAGAGTGTAAAACATCAGGTAAGTTTTAAGATTGGAGTATATGTAAAGATACATGAAAATATATACATACATATGTATGTATATACAGTGTTGAGCACGAGTGGCTTTGGAAGTAGGGTGAGGTGCTTTCATTAAATTACAGACCAAGGTTTATTGCAATATAATGTGCACTTTCGCTGGTGATGAATTTAACACAACATTTTTTAAACTAATTAACAAAAGATAACCCTCCGAGTGTATTTCTACCATGAAAAAAAACTTCCCATAAAAAACATTTCGCCGTTCGGAGTCGGCGTAAAACAGTAGGTACCTCAATTTGTGTTACAACATCAAGACGCACACCACAAATTGTAGAAGAAGTTCGGCCAAAATCGCTTACGTGGTTATGCGCCAACTAAATATAAAAAATAAAAAAAATATGTAACGAAAGATATTTTTGGTAAATATGGCAGATATTTTAACGGTTGCCATAAATTGAATTATATAACTAGATGAAGATGTAGTCAAAATCGCGCTCATCAGAGAAGTACCAATATAGCGAGCAAATTCAAAATACAATACAGTGGTCGTCCAATAAAATAAACGATATAATGCCCGAGGTTTTGCGCTATATCGAAAAGAAGATTATAATTTAATGTTTTGCAATTGTAATTCAAATGAGTAGATTATACTAATATTGAATTGTTGTTAATTCATTTAGTGAAAGCAAATTCAAGATATTTATCAGAATTGAATAAAAGGGGGAAAACAATAATTGGAAGGACTGGAATCAAGTTGTCCTATAAGAATGCGAGTCAATTCAGCGACACCAAAAGCCTTGCAATAATCTGCGGAGAGCTAAACCCATGTAGACCTTTCGAATTCATTGAAAAATAAGAATAAAGTTTTTGGTGAGCATTTAACTAAGTCTACTACAGGTTTATGTCATCGAAAATTTCTATATACATAGTAAAAACGCAGCCAATCCTCTGCTAAGTCTAACTGAAAATTTTATTACCATATCACTTTTGCCAAACTGCAATCTCAAACATCTTAAATATTGCAACAGACCAATGCAATTAAAAAAAAATACTCCTTTGGGGAAAATCTTGTTTCGCTAATTTAGTTAACATTTTAGTTAAGAAAAATGCATCTTTATTTCATTATTTTAATAAACATTGTTTGTTTGTTGTACACAAATAGCATCACTGGCGAGAAGGCAATCTACCTCCGACGTCCAAATGCGCCTACTGCAAGAAGACGTGCTGGTCATCGGAATGCCTGACAGGTATGTCTGCATATAGTATTGGGTGGATTCTCTAACTCTTGCAAAACTCTATCATGATGTACGGCGAGAAACGATACAACAAAACAGACTGTTTCCTAATTGGAATATTGTCACGAAAATCAAGTTTGCTTCATATTTAAAATAGAATAGTACTCTTGGGTATTTTAATATGGGATTTAGGTATTTTATGTTATCGTATTACCGTGCAAGACTTAGAAAATCCCGCTATTGTATAATGAGTTCATATGTACATAGTAGGTAACTACATATATCAGGTAAAACAAATAACCGGCTCATATTTTTCTCCATTGTCAATTGTGCAGGCTATCGATGCGAATGGTGTGGCATGACAACGCATGGAGGATGCCGCATTTACCTGTCGACGGATTGTAATTTTGGTGTGTTCCAACCCATCTATTTACCCCCACACTCGGTCTCTATACCGCGCACAGAGGTACCAATTGAAGCCATCATTGGGGTGCAAGTTAAATCAAAAACCACATTAGTACGAGACTACTCATGCCGTGAGTATATATGTGTATAAATATGTCTATAATATTAGGTAGTACGTATTGATATGTATATTTATAAAAATAATATAATTATTATATAGAAAGCACACAACGAAATAAGCGAGGTTCTGAAATAATAGATGCATTTTATTCGCCATTTCTCTGTCAGCTATGTATGTATGTATGTATGTTTAAGCTTTACTAGCTTGTTAAAAAAAATGTGTGTGTGAAAGCAACAATAATTGCAAGCCAGCAAGATTCGGTACCAGCGAGTATGGTGATAACTCATTAAGCTGGTTGCACTCATTTCATTCAGTGCTGCCACATTTTTCCCCAGATGTTACACAAGTTTTTTACGCTAAGCTGAATTTCGCCGAATATTCGATTTTACTACGAATCATAGAATCGACATGCTCAAATCCGCACTGCTGAATTTCGCCGAATATTCGATTTTACTACGAATCATAGAATCGACATGCTCAAATCCGCACTGCTGTAATTTCGAAATTCGTTGTCCATTTTCGCTATTCGTAATGTTGCTATGCCTGAATTGAAGGACAGTTTGTTCGAAGAGCAACTAGCGAGTGAGCTAAACGATTTTTACAAACATAATAAATAGTAGCGTGCATAAACGCAAGAATAACAAAAAATTTGTGCATATGTACATATGTATGTGCTCATAGCAAAAAATGTTTATTAACTGATATTTAAAAGAGTTTACACTACCTCAAGGTATCCCCCATAAAACATAAAAAGCTTTGGAGTCCGTCTTTGAGAAGCCCAAAAATTTTCACAAATCTTTCATTACTTAAACCATTAAACATTAATATATTAGTGAAATTAATTAAACAATTTATATTTCTTCAATGAATCTAATTGGTTTAACATTCTCCGCTGCATATTTATGACATTTTTGGCTGAATCATGTTTAATTTTAAACAGTATTTGTTTATTTATATCTGACAAAACACCTAATTAAGAACATCCGAATTTCCGGCTTTTGGTTTGGAACGCATTTGAGAGTTACGGACGGAGTACAGCTTACCGTTTTTACATTTTGCGGAGTGGGGCAACGAATTCTTAACTAGGATAATTCGGTATAGGGGTGGGGTGTAAATCTTGAAACATCCACATCAGCGCAAGCCTATTGGAGTGTTAATGAAAATCCAGCAAAAGTTTTCCAACATTAAAATTTCCAAGAATTTGACAGCATCCGCTCTCAATGAGAAACTTATCCAAAAAATTACATGAACGGAAAACTTGTAACATCTTTCACTCTTTACACTCATACATACATATATGTTTATTTACCTATTGCCTTCCACACTTGTATTTCTGTATTTTATTTTATTAATTTCGTTCAAGAAATAACATAAAATATTAGGCAACATTTTTTATGTTTATCGTCTTCACAAATTTTTCGGATTAACTGTTTTTTCTTACTGGCAAGTTGTTGCAAGTAAAAAATTTTCCAGCAAGAATTTTCAACTTTCCGTCCAAAATAACTATCACTTTCCTCTTTCAATTTCCTTTACTTTGAAACAATTGTTACAAACTATCTGCTATAAGATCAAATTATGTATATAATTAGTGCGTTTAATTGAATACTAGTATTTGAAAATTGAGCGCAGAGATAAAAAAAGCAATAAAAAAATAATAAACATTCAATCTTATTTACAATTGCAATATTTGGCATTTTTATTCAACCAACTATTGACTGCAGACAAAATTGCCGGTAACATGCAAAATAATCCGCTTAGTTCTGTGCGAGTACTTATGAAAAAAGCAATTTTCTAATATTCACAAATTGATAGAAGATAGTTAGGAAAGCAAAATTTTAATTTTAATTAATGCAAAATTCGATCAAATAACTCTTCTATGATATCATTAATATTATATATATGGCGTTGGTAAAAAACGCAATTTAGTTTTATTAGAATACTTGTGTTTTGCTTTAGATAATGTAAAAATGCAACGAAAGCATTGCAAAATAGATTAAAAATGATTTCATTACGTTTGCGAAGTTTACGAGTATTTAATATATTTTTTAAAATTCTTCATTTAAATTTTTGAAATAAGAACTGAAATAATATATACTTTTGCCGAATTAAATGCTTATTAAAAATTTCAAGGATTTATTGACCCAAGCACTGTTAACTCAAAATGTTTCTGTATAAGTACTTTGTGTTTGTATTTTGCATTTGTTGCAACTTCATCTTTTTCTTTTTAACAAAGGATATTAATAAAGGCTTCTTCTTTGCGCCTTCCAATTGCTCTTATTTTTTTAGGATCCCCTTTAACTGGCAATCTAGATCTATTGCACAATTTATTTGTAATGAAGTTAAATACTTACCGAATTTAATTTTTTGTTTCGTAAAAAATCAGTAATTTAATGACATTAAAGTTTTTTATCTCAAACAAATCTAATCTAACTATGTCCAGAAACTTTTGGGTCTTACTACGTGCGTATATAAATGAATGTATGTATACTTCTAGATAAATATGTATGTACCTACTCATACATATGTACTTCTCTGAAACCTAACGAAAAAATAAACTTACTTATACTTTTACATTTATCTTTGAGGTCGGGCGGAGTACCTACCTACCTAATTCTTTTAGAGTAATAATTTTTATCGAAATTAATCCGACTATACTGATCGGGGTTTATGCCGCAACCATGATAGTGTTTAGGAAAATACGTATGTATGTATGTATGTGCAAAATAACAAATGAACGATTTGAAAAGAATCTGAATGAAATAAGGTATAGCGTTAACGCCGCGAGCGACAGTACTATAATCGCAAATTTGGATAAATTTAAATATAACCTTTACTTCCAATGAATCTATAAATATGTTTCCTGCAAGTAGAATAGAATATCAGGATAGTACTATGTGTCTATGCATGTATGTATGTATATTCACCACAGCTGTAACTGGATAGCTTCTACGAAATAATTGTACATACTCGTACATCCCCACCGCCCTACTTCTGTTATAGTTGTATACCTAGATGTATTGAATAAATTTGATAATTTTTGAATGGGTGCATACTTAAGTTGGTTATTTAGCCACTTTAGCACAACAATCGCAATCCCGCAAGCTTGCCCGATCGAGGACATCCATAACTATGGATGTGTTTATAAGTATTTCGAATCATTCTGTTTTGGAAAATATTCGCAATGTTTCAAGTTACCACAACTTACGCAATTACCGAAGGAATCATAAAGTATTTAAAATTTCATATTTTAAATTCGACGTTATTTCATTACCCACATATACCAAGCGGCGGAAAACGCACGCTCGCGTTCTATACCATAAGTAGTTTTGTCTCCGCATTGAAAAGGAGCGAGAGAATTCCTTTGTGCGGATATAAGTAAAAGTCAAATACTTAGCTTCGATTCATAGCGTTAATTTTCTTGGAAAAAAGGATGTATGTATCTTCCTTATTTGTATACACATAATCTTATTCCATATATTCAGTTGGATTTTTCATGTAAAGTAGCACCTCAGTCATTGATGTTCGGCGTTCTTTTATGTTCACGTTCTTTGGATTGGTTTCCATACTTTAAGCTATTTTTAGTTATTAAATCGCGTAATAAAAACGGATCAAATAATTACGCAACATATCTGAATTATTACCATTTTGATTCTTCCATAACAAAATCTATATACATATATATAGTTGCGAGCATTGAAATAGAAGTGCCTATTGGTAAAGAGCGTTTTACTTTAAATTTTGTTTCTTTTATGATATTGCCGTCGATCGTTCTTCTAGTTATATTCTCTGAAGTGTAGGGGCCCTGTTATACACAACAACAAGTGTAAAACACTTACCGTTTTTACAGCTAATTATATTGCGTTATCTGTTTTTAGAATAGTAGTGAATGGTGAGCTGATGCAAACAGATTATTTTTATGACAAAAGTTTTAATTTTATCAGAAAAAAAGTAAGTTTCCTGTTCTTTCATTTGTTATTCGATGAAAAAAGCAAAAGAAATATGGCTGTGCATCCTTTAGGGCCGTGGAAAGCGCTGTAGTGAAGAAAAACGAAAATCGATTCAATCTGTCATAAACAATGGTAAAACCTACAAGGACGTGAAACGACTTGTAGGGTGTTCAGCCACAATTATTTAAAAAAAGCCCAAAAAAAGGGGCGCAAGGTGGATTCTTTCTGAGAATTTTATACGAAAAGTCGTAAGATGCGCTAAGACTCGACCTATAATATCAGCTGTGGAACTGAGCCTGCCCTGCGGAGTTCATACAGTGAGAAGTGAACAAAATATATATGCCCGCAGTCCTCGAAAAGTACCGTTACTAAAAAAATCATGTAGCTTACTTACTTACTTAATTGGCGCTATAACTTCTTAAGAGATTTTGGCCGAGTTTAACAAATGGCGCCAGTCACTCCTTCTTCCTGCTAACTGGCAACAACTGGAAAACCAAGTGGCGTCCAGTCCTTTTCCACTTGGTCTTTCCAACGCAGAGGAGGTGAATACTTTGAAGCATGGCGGTTCGAGTATCATGGTTTGTGGCTGTTTTTCTCACAGGGGTGTAGGCCCTATTCACAAGATTGCTGACATAATGGACCGATACGCACACGTGGATATAATGCAGAATATTATGATACTTATGATTTGCTGAAGAGGACATGGAAATGGATATTACAACAGGATAATGACGAAGCACACAAGTAGGGTGGCAAATGAGTGGTTTCGGGTCAATGGAATTGAGTTCGTGGATTGGTCAGCCCAATCCCCTGACTTCGATAACCTTTGGGCAGACGTCAAGAAAGCCGTGTGAAATGATAAACCCAAAAACAACAACGAGTTGTGGACCGTAGTGCAGCAAGCATGGCAGAGCATACCACTGAAAAGGTGCCAGAGGGTCGTAGATTCCATGAACAGGCGTTGTATTGATGTTGTCAAAAATCATGGCTATGCTACCAAGGGCCAAGATCTCGTATAGATGAAACTTGCAAAAATCTTTCACTATTCCTTTAAAAAATGTTTTCTTTAATCTATATACTTATATGAATACGTACGAAAATCTGGTTGTTTGTGCCCTTTTAACTGTTTATCCACAGCACGGAATTACCTGAAATTTTGCATGGTTATTAGTTTCTATTCCGTGAAGATTTTAGACATGGTTTCATTCCTGTTTGCAAAGTCGAATTTAATTAAATTATGCACAATTTAGACAGGACAATTTCAAATTTTAAATCAGACCTTATAGAAACTTTTCGGGTATTCCGTATTGTGGCCAAATTAATTTGAAGAGCTAAAAGTGTCCGTTGACTCTGAACACCTTCTTTTTTTTTTGCTGACGGTGTTATGCATTTTCTCCCATATAAAAATTAATTTTTGTTAACGTTCGTAAGTTTTCATAAAACATTAACGAAAAAAATTAGCATGAGGAAAATTGTCAATATTGTAAAAGAAAATCTCACGGCACGGAGATTTATGTGAGTGAGTGTATGCGTATGTGGTTTAAGTTAAGTTTGGTCAAAAATATGAGCGCTACTTTTGGCGCATATAATTTTCCATATAAAAAAAAACAACAACAAATACAAATATATATAGCACAATGCAGTATCTTTGTGATATCGGCTATTGTATAAGTGATAAAATTTCTGCGAAGTTGTGCGAGGTGTGCATAATTAGTCCGCAGTCCGAAATTCGATTTTACATACATACTTATGTATGCACATTAGACTGGACGTTTTGTATCCCATAATATCTTTTGACACCGCGCCGTCGAAATTATGATTTCTATTGTTATTACGAATAAAAAAGTCATCCACCACCTAATTTTCAACAAAATTAGTAGGTTTTTTTTCTGCCGATTATTACGGTGCAAAGGTATAGGATTTAAAAAATAGAAAATCTTAATGCCACCTTAACTATGTAAGTTAAATCACATTGAAGACGAGGCGGTGCGAAAAGTGTATTAAAATAAATAGAGATCATACTGCAAAATAATACCAGTGAGTTTTATATTTATCCTTCAGCAACAACAATGGTATAGGATTGCCTGCAAAAAGGAGTCATAAAACAGGTTGATATTATTTGCAATAAAAAAAATTCAAATATGTCGATTTGAACCTGAAAATCTGATACAGGAATACAGTCTGATAAATGTGTATCTATATGTACATACTTACATACATCTCAAATGAATATTTCAAAACTAAGTAGTTACAGCAGTGGCTGGCGTCGATAATTATAACGTTGTGTTTAATTCGCAAGACATTTGGTTAAAAATTGTATTAAATATATATGTACATATATTTCATTCGGTTAGCAAATAATATACCTAGCAAAACCTGCGTGTCCGAATCTGCAAAAAAAAAATGTTTAGTTAAAGTATTATCTTTCTTCCTTTTCCCAACGTTATTAACAATGTGACGTGGAGCGAGCGGAGTGATTATTTTTTTTTTAGACATCATTTCATATCGTACCTCTTATATTTTCTTTTATTTGCATATATGTACATATGTGCATATGTATGTATTTATATGTGCACATTAGGATGGCACTTAAACATAGGAAAAAACTTTTACCCTTACGTCGATACTATTATGGTCGAAGATAACACGTATAAATTTTGGCACTGATTCGAGACGGTTAAGGCGGGGGCAAAGTTCAGAATGAAGACTCAATCGGACCCAAAATTTATATATGACATATTTGAATAAAATTGTTCATTTGATTTTTTAAGAACCACCGTAATTCACATGTTTATGCTCTTACTGGTACATTATACGGGTCGGCTTTCCAATAATATAGCATTGGCTGTTTTAGCCAAACTACGTAGAATTTTTTAATGAAATTCACAGAGGCTGTAGGTGCTCGTTGACCAATGTTTATAACACTTTGGTCAAAAATTATAATAGTTTTAAAGTTATTTGTTGTTAAAGTTTATAGATTTACTTTACGAAATTTTAATATAAACACTGCACTATTGACGTTTATTTTTACTTGTGCACAGCCTTTCATGCGCATGCAACTTAATTCACACATATTTTCTTACAAAATTTGTAAGAATTAATACTTTTAACTCTATTTTCCATATGTATCGCTATTTTCTTATAATTGTAAACACACGAATATTCAAAGATGGCTCCGATACTTCATTGTTGGTGATGCCAGATCCTTTAAAATTGAAATATGTTTTTGTCTCTAAAACGTGAGTGGCGTAAGTAAATCGAACTCAGTAATTTCTTAACATTAATTTATTCAAAAATACGATTGAATATGCACTTTTTTGTAAAAATACGGAAAGGTGTTCTGTAAAAAATACTGTGGATAGCGTGGCCGGAGTTGGACCGGCCAATGTTATATTTTATAAGCGCGGCCGTAGGCCGCCAACGCAGAAACGTGTTCTGTACAAAAATACTGTTGGACATTTTTTTGTACTGTGTGGCAGCACCAACTTTCAGTTCAATTCAACTACAAAGGAAAAAGTGAGGTTAAATTTCACTATTTTTGCAACTATAACAACGAATAACTTAAAAACTATAAGCCTCCGGAGCCCAGGAATTGCAGTTATATAATCAAGAGGACTCACTCTACCCCCCTTATAAGTCCCTTTTTTCAAAGCGTGCTATATTATTGGAAAGTTTTCACCATTATACACATATTGCAAAATCCATCAGAATTCATGCATTCATTTAAATAAAAAGGCACTAACTCATCAGCAACGCATTGTTCATTAGAATGAAACCAACGTAATGGAGCTTTCCATCCGAATATGTAAAAAAATTAATCTGAGTTAGCACCTTTTCATATGTACTTATGTTTATATGTTGTTGTTTACAAAAAAAAATATCCATCTTTCTTATTTATACATACATACATATATACACACATTTGTATGCATTATTTCATTTATTTTTATTTTGATTTCATTTTCTTTTTTCTGTTAATTTTCAAAATCGTATCAATACTCCAGCTGATCTGAGAACAATTGATTGCTTTGCTATCACCACTTCCGTAAACAGTATAGCCGCTGCTGAAGATCCTAGAGCAAAAGCAATTGATGGAACAAATAAGACTTCAGAATTAAGTTTAAAAGAAATTTTATTTATTGAAAGACAACGGCGAGAGAAATCAAAACAAAATTTTCTACTTTCATCTTCCCCTCCGTCAAATACACCCTCATCGATATCACCGGGTGCCACACCAACATTGCCTTCACCAACGCTTTATTCACATCTAGTGGGTGATCAAAACACTCCCAATTCCGAGAACGAAAATTGCTACGAACAAGGCAAGCAAACGTTCACATCCGTATGCCATGATTTCAATGAGGATAGTGCTATGCAGATGACCAGCACGACCACAGCCACGAGCCAGAAATTAGTTTGCAATATAGAAAAATCTCCTACGTCCTCTTCGTTACATCTGATATATACACATTTTTTACGGCGTATTCCAATCCCGCGCAAACACCTACCCTCGAATACCGACGAGGAGGAGGATGTAGGTATGTGTGATGTAAGTAGCGGCAACATTAGCGATGAATATGATCACTGTGGAATTGAATTGCGCGGGCAAGCTTTATCCGAAGCTCGTAACCAGTTCATCGGTAAAGAAGTTAGCGACGTTACTAGGTGCAGTTTGAAATCTGTAGCGAAGTCCGGTATACAAGGGCAAGAGAAATGTTTTTATGAAACTTCCGATACAGACGGCGAATTGACTACCGCCGAAGATATTGATATTGACTCCAGAATAAATCTTATTAGTAATTTAAGCTTTAATAGTAGTAATAGCAATAGATCGATAGAGAATCGTAATAGATTAGGTAATAAACGCAAAAATGCTCAAAACGTGCCATTAGCTGTAAGTGTTCCCGAAACGCAATCAATGGCTACGCATGCGACAGCTATTAAAAAAAGGGGCAAGAGCACCGTACATGAAAAATTCTTTAAGACTGGCGCTTTATTGAAAGCGAAAACTCACAACCTCAACCCATTCAAGGGTTTACCGAACAAAAGTGGTTCTCTCAGCTGCTCGCCTAATTCAAGCGATTGCTCTTCTCATTCGCCGGTGCCGACGAATCCAGTAGAAATGCAATTTACGTCCATAAGTCGCAGTAAATCCTTCCAAGAGCCTGGAGTAAAGCAATACGCACGTCAAATAATGACAGCACGTAAAAAAAAGTACGCAAGACTTTTCCGTCGCCGCTCAAAGAAACGTCCAAGCGAACCGATTACCAACATCAACAAAGCTTCGAAAAGCGCATACAGTTTAGATACAACGAGACAAAGTATAGAGATCACAATACAAGATGAGGATGGTAATTATCAACCATACGATGATGATTATTTCACTCTGAAGGATGTGCGCCGCGGCTTCAGACGTAGGCCTTGCACCGACGACGATGATGAATATGAGGAGGATTTTGATGATGATTTTGTAGGGCATTTGGAAACACGATCACAGCCGAAAACGCGCAGTAGGGAAAGCAGCAGCCCTACAACTTTTCATGGGTATTTGGATGATCGGCCATTCAGTGGGGCCAGTGATGAAGCCGCAGGTGATGATATCAGTGATGGCGGCAGCAGTCGTAGTCGCACTAGTGCCAATGAAGAGCACGTCTTCGGACGGTTATTGCGGCGCATGCAATGCTTATCGCTAGGATGGCGAAAGCAACGGTACTACAAACGCAGAGGTGATTTATTTATTGCTTTTCTTTTTAATAATAACCTTTTCATCAAATCATATAAGATGAACTGTACAATTTTTCAATCACAGATGTGATCTTATATCCTTGTTTATAGTATATGTATACATATGTGCATAAATATGTATGTAAGTAGTATTGTCTATGCTTCGTTTTTATTTATGTACTCAATTAAATATGCATTTTAAAATTATTGACACAGCCAAAAGCGTTACACCTGCTTGCCTTATTTTATATACTACCCATGAGGCTCTGAGTACTCGAATAGCCTAACTGACATTAAAACAAAACTGGAGGATCCTCCAAACATGCTCAAATAGGAAGGTATTGTTAAAAACGAAAGTTTTAGTTTCCTTATTTCAAAATTTCTCATAAAACGGTCTAATTTACTATTTATGGGTATTTTTTTATACAACTCAACAAAATTTACAAGTAGCTTAGAGGGGCTTTATGGTCTCTTATATGCGTGTATGTATGTGTATGTATGATATTTCAAAACTTATCAGATGTCAGTGTAAATAGGCTTTTAATATTACTTGGACCTTCACATTATCTTATTGCTAAAGGCGCTACAGACGAACAGAGCTAATCTACATTAGTTAGCGCAAATGCGCATTTAGATTTCACCATAACCGACGACAATTTTGTCCATTTAGTTCAGTGTCAGGTAAACCAAACGCACGCATATGTGCTAATTGAAGATCGTTTGAGAAAAATATGATTATTGTATTGAATTTCGTGCATTTCCATAGCGCTAATGCACATTAGTATGGGGATAATTCATGAATTAATGTAAATTAAAACTAGCATCTGTCTTACCTGTTTCCTTATCTACATTTTAAACAATATCTTCACTAATATACATACATATGTATATTTCCAAATTCATGTCCGTTTGTATCAATATTCGAAACTCATTCCTTAGAACATATCGTCATATGAAAAAAGACGCGCCGCTGTTTTGAGGAATGCCCAATGATGTTTCGAGTACAACAAGCTCCCGTCGAACTATGTGTAATCCAACGAATGCAGACTTTGCTAATTTTTGATAGAGCCTCATTACCAAAAGCCGTATAAAGCGGTTATATACTTTGTTTTTCAGTTAAGTCGCACCTACAATCGTAAAAAATCATCGCATTAATTTTTTGACAAAATCGATTTCTTTAAGGCGCTACTAAAATAAAACTGCTTGGTATATTTTTTATTTGGCAATGTTGTTTATCTTAACAAATGTCAAATTTATTTATGTTAAATTTATCAGGCCTGTAATGCGTGTATGTAAGGTGCGGATCCCATAAGAGCGGTGCAATATACAAGCGATATGGGTGTATTCAGGGTTGTGCATATTAGCAACATGTCGCTGTTAGTGATGTAAGATTCTGAGTATTTAAAAACCCGGTTCTGGCGATTCTGGTTAAAAGAAGAATCTGATATTTCGACTGATTCCGTTCTCAAAAAAATACTTTCGAAAAAGATTATAAAAAGTGTTAACAAAAATTAAATGTCTTTTTACATTTTTGTTATAAAGTAAAGAAAATTAATAAATAAATTGCATCCATGCCATAGTTGATGCGCGTTTTGCGACAGAAATTCAATAAAAACTAAGTACATGAAATTAAATTTAAGTATCTATGCTTTTTCCAGGAAAAGGAGTATTTTAAAATAAAGTAATGCTTCCATTTAAAAACATGATTTTTTCGACATTTTCTGTACTTTGGAAACCATTGTGGCTTCTTTCGGCGCGATTTTCGGTCTGGAAAAGCCGATTTCGGGCCGCCCAGAATGCTCGTGCATTGTTTTTTTCGCTTCTAATTACTTCCCACGTTCTCTACAAGACGGTAACATAGCACACATTTATGTTTAGACCTAGCAAATGCGGGATTCACTAATAGTTCCCAGTCTTGCGACAGACATGAAAATACTTTGTTTATAAGTCCCCTTAGGCATTCTTTGGGCTTGCACAATTTTGCGCACTTGCATGGCTATCGCAGTAACACTGGTGGCTGACATTCTAAACATTTGTGAATAGAGTCATTCACCATGGCTGCAACGTATATCCCGAGTATCCACTGTTAACCATCATGTAGACCCATTGGTAGTTGATTTTCAGGTTAGCTGCACTTTTATAACCTTTTCAACACGATCGCAGGTCAAATTTATTCGATGAGGCTAAATTCTTCTAAATACCTACAATGCACGAGAGGAAATCGATTGCCGTGCTTATGTTATGTACTTCGTATGAGTATGAGCCCAATTGTTTTGCAAATGGTTTTTAATAGAATGTTCTACAATCTTAGGCAAAAAAAACGATCTTAAAGCGATAGAGAAGTCAACAAGATTTTATGATATATTTATAATAATTATTTGATTTTTGAGAAGTTTTTCATGACAGAAATGCACTCGAAAAAGCTTTTCTATAAT
This sequence comes from Anomoia purmunda, assembly GCA_951828415.1. Lineage (NCBI taxonomy): Eukaryota > Metazoa > Arthropoda > Insecta > Diptera > Tephritidae > Anomoia > Anomoia purmunda. The sequence goes on from OX639993.1 coordinate 203,228,759, forward strand.
TTTGTATGTTACTTGCCCAGACCAGGATATGAACCAGGTACCCACCGAACGAAGAGTGCATACGCTACACACTCGTCTCCTCGGTCATATGTTTATTTATATCAACGGTAATTTATGAGCACAAGGCCATTTATTTATTTGTAAGCTATTTGAAAAAGCAACAATCAAATTGGCAAATTGGCAGAAGTTATAGCTAGTATTTCGGAACTCCCCACATCAGACTACTTCTTGCTAGATGACGTGAATTCATATCCTATGGAAGCCTTGTAAAAAGAAGTTTTGCTGTTAACAACAATTTTATGACAAAATAAAATTAATATGACAAGAAAATAAAATAATTTTTAAGTATTTAAAAAATGAGCAGAACCGGTATCCAATAAATAAAATCAAACAATTTCGAAAAAAATGAAAAGCTACAATATCCGAAACATTTCGAATTCCGAAAAATTGTCCTACCTATAGTTTTTGTATATGTGAACCTGAACGATATTTCTAATGCTTGAAACGGTTTAAAACCTACTTGGGGAAATAGAAACATATAAATTTGACAAATGACAAAGTTCTAGAAGATTTTCTAAGAAAACCAGGAAAATATGGGCAATCTTCATTTTATCGCGACTTCAAAATATGTAAGTTATCAATATACATACTTAATAAAAATAAATAAAATTGAATGAACCGTGGCTCCTAGCTAAAAATGGTCCTGTGTTAATTTCCATTTAACGTAAATTTGTTTAATATATTAAAGTTTGTGCAATAAGATAATATACATATTTAACTTTTAACTTTGTAAAAATTTTACAAAAGTTGAACAGACGTGAAAAAATCAACGCAAAATTTTTTTATTGTCTGCTTGAAATTTTCATGCAACTGCCTTTTTAACAACTTTTTATTTTAGCTTTCATTAAGATGGAATTATAAGTTTGGTCCGATGTTTGTAAGTATAAGAAGAAGAAGAGAGAAGGCAAATGTATTTCTATAATGTTTTAACCATTTGTCAGAACAGGCCAGATCGGGCATTATATAGCAGCTATACAACTGATTGTTCACTATAACACCTCCACCAAAGCAGCTAAGGACATGAAATTTGGGACTCCTGTCACTTATAATAAATACAAAATGTCCACTGAAAATTTTCAAGATCAGGTCACTATAACTTGTAGCTCCTATACGGCTGATTGTTCTGATATGAGGTTTCACTTTAAAGCTCCTATATTTAGACAGTTAAACCAGTCGCATTTTGTAGACATTTTCTTATAAATCATACAAGGCTACTGAGAAAATCATCAAGAATAGGTTTTGGTTGGAGGCTTTAACATTTTTAGCATTTCTTGGAATGCGGTTGAGCCAACTTGGGCTACATTCATTTCTAGAAAATTTCTCTACTACAAAACAATAAACTGTGATTGATTAGTTATTGATAAATTTTTCTGTAGACATTATAAGAACAATGCAGATAACATGAAACCTATTGCAATGATCATAAAGGTGTACTTTGTAGTTCTAGCGCTTAGCATCATTTCCTTTACATATATCTTTTTCTATAAACATAAATTTGTTTTCTATAAACACAAAATTTATTTTATCGTACTTTACTTTTGCGAAAAGTTAATAGTATTTTGGTATTGAATTTTTCTACAATGCAATTTCAGACAACACTTCTTTAAAAATGACCTTTTAACTCGGAGGTAGAGGGTTAAAATGCGTTACAAAAACTTCCTTCTTAAATTCTTTTATAGATGTCTTAGGACAGAAATATCATTTAACTTCGTTTTATACATGATGTTTTCGATAAGCGAAAATGCTACAACTTTGGTGAAGTTGGTCTTAGTATTAGCGTTTTTTCGCGTTGACTAACAACTGTTGAACAGTGATCCAATAAATAAAATAGCTGAAAATATAAAAAAATTACTTATTTATCAATATTAAAATTTTTGTACATAATATGGGGAACTTGTAATTTATATTGTTTTATCCTGTATGGTAAATTATGTATATGCGCAAAAAGTAGTGCTCATTGTTTTCACCATCAGCCCTATTCCGAATAGAATCTCCCGGGAATTTGCTCCTTTCTCCCATTTCTTTAACATGGGAGAGGGAGAAGAATTATCCCGGAGTTTCTATGCTGAATAGTGCTGTATAACCCCAGTTCTGGTGATCGGACAGCGAACAAGTCTCCACATAAAATTTTGGACAAACCGTATTCATATTAAAAATGTCAATCAGAAGTACTAAGTGAAAGTTAAATTGGTCTTCTCAACGCAGAGCAGTTATTGCCAATGCAACCAGGCACTTGGTGTTTAGAAATTGTTATCTAAACAGACGACTTGAGGTAACAATTAAAGCAGTTTGGTTTTAATTTACTAAGCCATAATACCTGTACATAAGTACATATGTACATAGCTCACGTAGTTCATCATAGCATGCATGAGCAAAAACCAACAGAGCAAAAGTGCAAGCAATTATTGATATTCTCAAATTCAAATGCAATTTCTACTGATATTTTTTTCTATGCCCAAATAAACATGTCAAACATTCTCGCTGAAATTTAGAATAACGTTGAAATTGACCAATTTGGGTATTATGGGAACGAAGTATTATTTGAAAAAAGTTAGTGATATTCACACTTGGTTATTAACTCGTGAGTCTGCAGTTTTCCAAAAAAAAAAATACTTTTGCATAAAAACATTTCACCATTTTTTAACGGAACTGTAGTATTGAAATTTGCAAAAAACATGAAAACAAATTTCCAATGAAGCATTTTAGGTCTAAATCTCATTACGCTGATTCTCTTGAAAATTTATTTTAAAAAACTATTTTTCTTAAATAAAAAAACTCAATTGTCCGAAATATTTTGGTGAAAGTCTCAAAATATAATAAATTTCCTAATTCCGTTGGAAAAGCCCCCTACTAATTGATTACCCGATTGATTACTAATTGATACCCGTTCCACCAAAACTACGAATACTCAGCCGATTTCTTAAAATTTTCACGCAAAAGTTTAGCCCGTTCAACACCCACAAAATCTTACACACATTTATTATAGTATTGATTTAACTCTACCGAATATAAAAAATTGTAATTAGTTAGTTGAATATAATTATTAAACATCATGATTTTACTAACAAGCCCAATATGAGATTATGAATGTATTAATATAAAAATGTGTGTATTATGTATGTGCGTATGTATATTTTTTTTAATATTATAATTTAAAACCTAACACACGTAACAAAGTTGAACTGTACTAAACTCGCTTACTATCACTTAGTTTTTAATATTGAGATATAAATTCTTCAACATTATTATTAATTATTATTAAAAATCATAAATTAATTTTATTGAAATATTTTATTAAAACATTTCCATTAAATTCGCAATACAGCAAGAAGTATATCCGAGGAGTTTAGTAGTGGCGATACGCCACGTTTCAAAGATGAAGAATCGGTTATTAAAACAGACGCTATGCACGCTAGTGCTGTTAGCGGCGGAAGTGGTACGTCATCACACTATCGTCCTGAATCCACTTCACATAAATCGGAAAAGTCAGATAAAGATAAAACCAAAAAGGAGAAAGAAAGTGAGGAGAAAGACATTGGTATGGAATGAAAGAGCGATGTAAATTTAAATCTATTCAAAAAAACTTACCACAAGTTTCGATTTCTTCCAGAAATGATCAAAGTTTTTGATGGCAACAACTCATTCAGACGTCAACTATATCGGGTAATTAGTGTACCACGCACATACACCCTGGAGCAACTATTAACAACAGCGTTGCGAGCATTTCACATAACACGGGATCCAAGCGTGAGTTATCTAAAAATTCAAATAAGGAATATTGATATTATATCGAGACATTCATATTGTCGGTATTTGTTGATATCGATATCAATATCTAAAACACATAAAGATGTGTACCCAAATTTGTCAAAACTAGCCTTTACATACTTAGTTGCCCGCCGCATCCTCTGAAAGGGTTGAGTCGACAAGAAAATTAATTACAAATAGCAAAAGAAGACTACTGGATGGCAAACGTAAACGAAAATATTTGAAAAATGTTAAATAAAACATACTTGAAGCCATTCTCCTTATTCTTAAATATTGCTGTGAAATTGAAATTTTTTTTTTAGTGCGAAATACCGGTACTTTAAAAACGATATTATCGCCATTTCAATATGCCGAAAATCGATATTTTTGAAAATATCAATCAACTTAATTCAAATCTCTGTAGCAAACGAATATGTACATATATTAGGGTGGGTCACAAAAAGTTGTGATTTTCGCACTGGAATTTATTATAGGTCTATCTAACGCGCAAATGCGTAAACCTACTTAGTTTTGTATGAAACCCCGGTTTATTGGATTTTCGCTTTTAGATGAATACCCATATTATGTTTTCAGACTTCCGCCTAAATATTTTGGAAAAATATTAAGAATTTCGTGTGCTGGACCAATTTGAAAATAACTCCAAAAATTAGTTTTTTATAAACAAACTAAGTTTTGTTAATATATAAACAAAAACACATAAGATGACAAAAACGTTTATGTTTAAAACATCTGCATTGAACTATGGAATCACAAAAAAAGAGATTTGAAAAAAAAACACCAAAACTGAATGAGTTTATTGGTTTGTTATAAATAAAATGGGGAAGAAAATATCTTTCCAAATATATCTGAAAAGTCTAAGAGTAAATGTACGTTCTTTGGTTTAGCTGAGTTATTCACATGAGTATGTTTAGATTAAATTTTTGTATTAATGTGGATTTGTATACTTTTTTATATATGTATATACATACTTACCTATTTATGTAGGCATTCTATATGACGGATATGTATGCTCCACCTGGTATGGAGGACGCTCCACTACAAGACCCAACTCCCGTAATGAACATGACACATTTGGAAGGCAAAAGGCCGGCAATATATATTAGGTTTCACGATAAGGACAAGGGATACGTACGCGTATATCCGGGTAAACTGCAGTGTTCATTAGAAGAGCCATATGTTAACGTTCCTGTTGAAAATACAACCGTTATTAAGGATTTGATTCGAGATGCTCTTGATAGATTTGGTTTACAAGATAACCAAATTCAAGATTACAGGTAGACTCTTAATAGTAATACTTATGGGTAAAACCAGCAGGCCTTTAATTAAAATTTCTATAGATGCTCTGAAGTATTGCTAGATCGCGGTGTCACAGAGCGAATACTATCTTGGAATGAACGCCCATGGGATATTATGAAACAATTGGGTAAGGACTCCATTAGACAAATGGAATTGATGCGTTTTTATATGCAACACAAGCAGGATCCACATGGTCCAAATATAGCGCTATTCGTTGGAAATTTACCACCGGGTTTATCACAACGTAACTACGAACAAATTTTGAATAAGTATGTTACCGACGAAAACAAATTTACTAGTATTGGTCCTATTTACTACGAATATGGCTCCGTGGTATTATCATTCGAAGATGCACAGAAGGCGGTAAGTGAATCAGGAATGCTTGCATTTCTTTATTTGCGACATTGCGATATTTCTCATTTTTCCATTCAGGTATATGATCACAGAAATGTATATATTACTTTATACTATTTCCATAAGCAGATATGTATGTGTGTTGGTTGTTTTTTCATCATTTCCTTTTTTTCAACTATCCATACAGATTTGATATTCATGTAAACATAGTACTACACATACGTATACATACATATAGTTAAATGTATCGTTTTTTACTCAGGTCAGAGCTTTCTACAATCTACGTGAAACTATTATAGAGGATAAGAAACTGTTGGTTATGCTATTACCAAATATTGAACCAGACATGGTCCCACCGGACGTACGGCCACTTCTTGTTTTTGTAAATGTGAAATCAGGCGGTTGTCAAGGTCTTGAACTTATATCGAGCTTCAGAAAACTTCTAAATCCATACCAAGTTTTCGATTTGGATAATGGTGGCCCTTTGCCGGGGTAAGATAAACCCAGACTAATGTTAAGAAACTATTAAATAAATTATTTACGTTCTGTCTTAGTTTATATGTGTTCCGCCAAATCGCCAACTATAAGATTTTAGTATGTGGCGGGGACGGCACCATCGGTTGGGTATTACAATGCTTGGATAATGTAGGACAGGATTCAGAATGCTCAAGCCCACCTTGCGCCATAGTGCCTTTGGGTACTGGTAAGTAAAATTGATGTAATTATATCAAAATCGGAATTTCATTAACTGAAGATTTTAAATGAATAGGCAATGATTTAGCACGAGTACTTTGTTGGGGTTCTGGATATACGGGTGGCGAAGATCCTTTAAATTTGCTACGTGACGTTATCGAAGCCGAAGAGATACGTTTGGATCGTTGGACAGTTGTTTTCCACCCAGAAGATAAGCCGGATGAGTCTGCACTTAAGACGCCCTCAAATACAACGGGTAAGAAGAAGAAGGCTCACCAATCACATCTATCGCAACAAACAAATCAGCATCATCAATTACCGGCCTTTACATCGGCTGAAATATCAGGTCATTTGATGTGCAACATTTTTTATACGTTGTAATTGTTATTTCTTTTATCATTTAGCATCATTCTTTTGTTATTATTATTATATTATTATTTTTATCATTATTATTGTTATTATTGTTGTGATCATTATTATTATTATAATTGTTATTATTACACTGTGATGAGACCAAAAGTAAATGAGTTTATACCCCTCATAATAAAATCCCGAAAGGATTTTTAGCCTATGTATATATCTGGTTTTTGGTTATACCTATAAAAAGCTTATGATTTTTAGGATACCGTAAACATTTTAAAAGAATCCCACAAAAAAACCTTAATTGATCGAATTTTACTCAATTGTCCATGTATACAAATCACCAAAATAGACTGAAAATCCTTTTAAAATTTTGTTATGGGAGATGTAACTCTCATTTACTTTTGTTTTTAGCTAATACGTAAAATCGTATTATTATTATTATTATTATTATTATTATTTATTAGCTAAACTACAATAACTACAGAGGTGAAATATATATAAAATGAAAGGTAATGATGATGTAAATTAAAAGTTGGTCCATTCGCTCCTGAAATATTTGCGTGGGAAGATGTTACAATTTTCATATTGGGCATGCAAAGGGTCAACGCTTTGCTTAAGCGGAAAGATAAAGGATGAATGAATACGAAAACTAGAAATATGTTTATGGTTATTCCCCAGCCAGGAGGAAATCGTACATTTATGTTCATTATGTACGAACATTATAATTGTTTTTGTTTTTCTCTTTGAATCGCAATATAAATATTTACTATGTATGTGTATGCAAGTAGCTTGATAAAATGTACCAATTATTAATTAAATGTGCGGTTACGATGAATTTTTTCATTATATTTCAATTTCCTTTATATGGCTGATTTAAATATACAATTTCATTTAACAAATTTTACATTTCTTTCAAAGTTCAAGTTTTATCCAGTTTCTTGAGCTTGTTTTTATGATTTTGTTGGCTGGACTTAATTGTTATTTGCTTTGTTTTCCCCTTTATATCTAATGAGATAATTTTATTTACATACCCACAAAAATCAAAAAAAAAACAAAACCTAGCATACAGTGTAAGCCAATAGCATTTCGCACTCCACCAAATTATAAGTAATTTGAAATGTAGGTAACGAACTACCCAACAAATCTAAAAATTTGATTTTTCAAGGAGTATACACTTACAATTTTTTGGGGTTCTTAATTTGCTAATCAATGTCTGAGAACCTTTGGTGGGGAATAAGAAAGTTAATGTAAGCAATTTTTCATCGGCATGCTCAAAAATAAAAGCAATTTGTTACAACAAAAGAGTGAGCATGCAGATTTTGAATGAGGAAATGAAGTGTCAGGTTGATTTTAGCAAATTGATGCCATGTTCTCTTCGCGTACTTCAATGTTCTTTCAAACGATTTGCGGAAATCAAATACCTCTCAAAGATCGGAAAAAATTTGATTTCGCCCTCGGTCCTGTCCTGTCGGTAGAAAAGTGTGACTAGGCAAACTGCCGGCAGAACTCTGATGGAAGCAGGTTTAATTGTTTTAAAGCCCGAAAAATGCCGTGGCTTTCAGAGAAAAATCAGGAAAAGAGTATGAAATAGGCTCTCCTTTATCAACATTTACAGAAGAAAATTTGTCGAATGTTCTGTGGTCTGATGAATCGAATGAAGGGACGAGCTTAGCTGGCATCTTTTTTTATCAACAACCATCCCGTCTCACCTTAGTCCATTTGCATGCTTTGATTCGTGAGTGCCGAATAAAAAATTATTTTGTATAATTTATAGAGCTTGAGGCCAGGTTTGTATTAGGGAATAATATGAGAAACAACAAATTAAGCACATAGTGGCGATGTCACAATTAATAGCGGTATGGTTGGAGATAGGGATAATGAGAAAACAAGCAATTTTCTCACTGTTTGCGTGGCTGAGTGGTTGCGTCCTCGCCTAGCAATTCCGTGTACCAAGGCTCAAAGCCAGGTAAAGTCTAGAAAGAAAGAAGTCTGATGAGGAGATGTGGTGATCTCCGAAATTGCAGCTATCACTTCTACCACTTTGAAAAATTGTTGTTTCTGATATTATTCCCTAATACAAACCTGGCCTCAAGCTCTATAAATTATACAGATGATTCATAGATATAAGGCCAAAAATAATAAAAAATTATTCATTTGTAAACATAGCATACGAATAGTAATACTAATAAATTAGAAATAAAGTAGCAGCACCTCAATTATCGATTCATAAAAGTTCCTAGGACATTATATTACTTATCGGTAAAAAAAACATACTTTTTCTTTCTTGTAAATATAAAAACAAGTGACCTTTTGATACATACTGAAAGATATCGGCTAAAACAAATTAAAGTAAATTAAAATAAATAATTGTTTTTGTATTTATTATTTTAATTATTTGTATTCTTATTCTTAATAATGTAGTTAGTAATACTATAATTCGTATTGTTATTATTATTTTTATTAGTACTATTTCTCTGGAATTTTTTAAAGTATGTACAGTCTAGATATCTCAAAATTTACTATATGTAGTGTTAATCTTTGGAAGAAACACTGTCTTTTCCGCATTTTGACAGTGTAACTATGAACATGTTAAAAGGATTTAAAAAATATCTTAACTCAAATAGCAGCAGTTTTACATTTTTCTTATGTCTAGCATTGTAAGCAGAAGTATTTGATTAAAAAACTTATTTAGAGTTGTGTGAGTATTAAAATTTAATATTTTTTTGGTTTTTGTTTCTTGATAAGATTGGTTAAATTTTTGTTTCTTAACGGATTAAGATTATTTTAACGTAAAATTAAAAGAAATTGTTTAGTTTTTAAACAGCTTCCCCCAGAAATTCGTCCTTTTAATATTTGCTTTTTCATTTAAATCAAACAGAAATGTATTGGCTAGTTTCTGAAAGTCTTACCACAAATATATATACATACTAGAAAACCCCGACAATACGAACAGTTTGGCACTCATATGTTAATATTTTATACCCTTGGTTATATTTAATTAAATTTGACTTTTAAAAAGGCGACACCACACTTCAAAATATACTTACAAACTTTCTCCTAGCGAAACAAATGGTTTGATATTCATATTTGACTATTTCAAATATCATGTGTATAATTTAATTTAATTCGACTTTTATAACTGGTTATAAACCTTTTCCTCAGCAAAACGAACCGTTTGATACTCATATTTTATTGTGCGTCTTGATGTTGTAACACAATTGAGAGACTTATTTTGTGAGAAGTTTTTCGTGGCAGTTTTTCTATAATTGTGATATTACTTGCCTCGAACCCGGGACCTACCGAATGAAGCGTGCACACGCTACACACTGGGCTCCAGCGACCGTCCAAAAAAGTGGCTCCCCTCTCCAAAATATACATAGTATGTATGAACCTTCTCCTCGCCGAGACGAACTGTTTGATAGTGATATTTTGATATTTGATACCTAATTGTATATAGTTTAATTAAATTCGACTTTTCAAACAGGTGGCAACCTTCTCCCAAGTTTAAAATTTACGTATTACGACCTATTCTGATTCCAAAATTTCATAAAAATCGGGTGAGCCATTTTGGAGGTGTTCGATATCCCCAAAAAAATGAAGTTAGGACTTACAAAGCCGAAAATGGACTCATCTCATATATGGAATTTTTTAATCAGGGCTACAAACTGGTTGTGAACCGAACCATAGCTTTTTCGGGCTTTGAACCGCGACCCGGTTCAGTTTTTACTTTTAAGTTCGCCTGCAGTTTATTTAAAAAAAAAATTTACAATAGGAGAATGTCATCTAATCTGAAGATCTTGCATTACTTGAACCAAAGGAAAACCATACGAATGTAAAGGTTCACCACTCCCGGGACTGGTATCAATTCGGATGAACACTTGGTATAAAACCACAATTTGTAGGACATGAAATGCTGCTATTTTTAAATTTTTCAGTTGTGGCAAATTTTCAGTTTGTATAGCGTAAAACAAACACCTATGGAACCGTTATTGTTGTTATTATTATTAGCACTACTATTGTTATTATTACCATTATATTTATTTTATTGCTATTTTTTTGTTACTATATTTATTTATGGGGCACAAAGTAACAATTCCTATAGGCGGCGCTATGGTCGAGATATTTATATTATATTGGAGCCGAGATACCTCTAAAAACCGCATTCACAGTTCAATTTGATTCAAATCCTGAGTGCTCACGCATACATACATACATATATATTTATATGTATGAGAAATATGATTTGCCAGGTCCTTTAGTTTTGCTGATTAAGTTTGGAAACCAACTGTTCACTTGACAATATTAAAATATTTAATTCCTTTGATGATTGTACATATTACAAACGGGACCGTTTTATTTAACTTTATCTTTAAAATTCTTATGAGCTCTCACTTAAAAAATATTGTAAAGTCTCTGAACTTACCGCTTGAACTGGCTATTTGTTTTGTGAGTTAATTTATCGCCACAGCTTAGTGCCATGTTCTGAAATGATAATTACAAAGAAATAATATAATTAAGCACTTTGCATTTTATATGTATGTTTTTTTTTTTTTTTGTTTATCAATAAGGAACTCTAGCTCGAATTCCGGAGACATGACGTTTAAAAATAACGTCTTTCTTCATTTTTTACAATTATGTGAAAATTGCCCTCACTCACACTTTCAGAGGCCTATAGTAATACTGAAGGGACATTTTTGTTGTTGAATATTGTAATCCTTTAACTCTCAACTCAATGAAACTCTTTTTTAAAACAATTTTATTGAAAATTAAATAAAGAGTCCGTCAAAGGGGTAAAATAATATGCAGAAATGGTAGTGGCATGTTAACACATAGAATGTATGATCATGGCCTCACAGGGAATCTATGTACATATAAACAAAATGCTTGAGTTGTATGAGAAACAAATGACGACAAATAATTTATATGAATTTTTGTGAAACATTTGTCGCGCTTACTGTCAACCTATTATAGGGAAAAGAAAACTAGAAGGGCATATCTCGGGCTATTATCAATAACATTCTAGTGTTGTAATGTAAACAGCCCATTTTAGTTTTTATTTTATTTTATTTTTATTTAGGCTTTTCTAGCCCTCATGGCCTCATATGTAATTTATAAAAAAAAAAAATGTTTAACAACTGTTTGTTTGTTGTTGTACATAATTACATATCTATGTATGTATGTATGTATAAATTTCTGTACATATGACACTATCGCACTTTCCTTAATATATATTTTAAAAAATGCCAATACTGGAAGTAACAAATATTAATCAAGGTAATACAATTTCGTTTCCTTAGGTGGAGGCGCCCAAAATGAAGACAACTCTCAGATTTTTGTTATGAATAACTATTTCGGTATTGGGATTGATGCCGATCTTTGCCTGGATTTCCACAATGCACGGGAAGAAAATCCCAATAAATTCAATTCCCGTCTACACAATAAAGGTTATTATGTTAAGATGGGCCTACGAAAAATTGTTGGGCGTAAGACAGTCAAAGATTTACATAAAGAACTAAAACTGGAAGTTGATGGTAAAGTTGTTGAACTTCCACCTGTTGAAGGCATCATTATTTTAAATATTTTGAGGTAAGTGCAAACAATGGAAATAAAATTAAAAAAAAACAAACACCACTGATATTTTTTATAAAATAAAATTTATTGATTTATTTTGTACTTAGTTGGGGCAGTGGGGCCAATCCCTGGGGACCGGATAAGGATGATAATTTCTCTACACCAAATCACTACGACGGTGTGTTGGAAATTGTAGGTGTTACAGGAGTAGTACACTTGGGTCAAATACAGTCCGGAATACGTACAGCAATGAGAATCGCACAGGTTTGTAAAAAATCTCAAAGAAACCAAATTTATTTAATACATACTACGTTTGTAGGTGTAGTGCTTCAAATCCCCATTTCAAAATTTGAAAACTTCTTTGAGATATGTTGTTGCCTTGAAATAATATTATCTACTTCCAAGAAGATTACTGTGGCAGTTTTTAAACTGAATTTTTCTTTACGTTAAAATACGTGATGCATGAGACCCATTGACCCAATTGATCCATGATGCAATTATGAAAAGCGATGCACGTAAACAGCTTCTCGCTCTAATTCTGTCATGTTAAGAGACTGCAATTGGTTATGATGTAATTTTTTATATACAAAATTATCCTAAAATTAAGAATATTTTAATGAAGTATCAAATGTAATACTCTTCCAACCCTTTCCCCAAAACAGCCTAAATGTCCCCCAGTTTTTCTTCTACAACACATCAAACCGAGCTGTCACTACGTACTCGTACAGCACCTTTATAGCATATGAATTAATTTTTTTTGTATAATATTAATTCAATTCTTATTGTTTTTTATTGTTTTCAAAAGAGGCAAACAAATTTCTTTGAACACTTCAATAAATTGATTATTTTTAATTATTTGATTGCTTCTAATTATTTAATTTTTTGTAAATAAAATAATGCGTTTTTTTAAATAATTTTGGATAATTTATTTGATCATTTTTAATTAAAATTTTATCAATTATTCTTTAATGACCAAAAATATCATGATGTTTGGCTGCGTAAAAAATTAAAAAAGGCAAACAAATTAATGACTACTAATTGTAATGAAAATTTAACAGCATATATGTATGTATGTATATAATCTCTCTGTACTAAAATTCGGAATTTCTACAATTCGAGATACATAAGCGGTTTTACCAAAGCTCCAAAGAATTACATACATACGTATCTATGTATACTAAAATTCTATATATGTATGTACATATATTTATTTCTGCAGGGTGGTCACATAAAAATTCATTTATACTCGGATATGCCAGTTCAAGTCGATGGAGAGCCTTGGGTTCAAAGCCCTGGCGACGTAGTCGTTTTGAAATCTGCTTTAAAGGTGAGTACTCTTACATAGTAGATCGTTATCCATGTTAATCCAAATGGTTGCATGAAATTTGAAAGTTTAATTTACAACGACGGCAGAGTTTTTCCATACCATGATACAAGCAAGAAGGTAGGTCCATTTCGAATTTTTTTGATTTAAAAGCAGATTATTCTCATTTCCCCAGATGTAAACATTCGTGAATGCGTTGCCAAATGGGCTGGTTGTAAAGGAGGTTATTTTCCAATTCCAATATAAGGGCATAATTTGCAAAATGGAGAGTTTCATATACATAGTTCGAAAACTTATTTGTCATTTGAGCTTTGTTTTAAAAATTAATTCAAATATTTTTCATAAAGCTTTTAAAAGCCGTTTTAGAATTTTCTTATCTAAATTAAGGTTTGTGTTTAATAATAAACTTTGTATATAATTAGGATCCGTGGTTAAAAGATCTCAATTAAACATTTTATTGCCAGCTACAAAAAACTTAAAACTCAGATTTTGATTTATACATATAGTCCCCCTTCCGAAAGTTAAATAATGACGAAAAGTTTGAGGTACAATTTTCATTTTTCCTTTCATTTTTTTTATTTCAAATAAAAGAAACAAACATAAAAAAGATTTTTTTCCACTACGGATGGTAGCACGAAATGTCATAATCTGTTTAATTGTCAGGTGGTTAATATGGCGTCCCAAAAGTTCCAATGGAACTACCTTTTTTATTGTATCATGATATTTACTATATGTACATTTATTTACATTTTGTAAAGCATGTAAAGCATTTTAACTACTAATTAACTAATGCTTAACTAATGCTTATATAAATATGTATGTATATAGTTGCATATTTATTTGGGCCATAATATAACCATGTACCCCGCCAAAAAATTAGTGACGAGATATTTATTGTACTTAATTGGAAACTAGGGCAACGATTTAGTGGCTTGTTGCAAGCCACATTGAACAGGTAGTAGCTAATTATTTTTATTTTTTTTTTGGTCCTAGCAGGCGCTAAACTTTGAAACTATGTATACATACATTTTACATTCCAATCTTCCAAACTGCTTTTATTTATTGGTACGATTTGATTGGTTCTGTGCGTCTTTTTATTCACTAATCTGTTTCTTATGGCAACAATAAAATACATGCGAAAGACGTTATTATACTTACTTGTTAGAAAGAATACACACTAATATTGTTAAATACGTTGGAAAGAATAAACGCGATTACGAGTATACATACAACCACAGTTTTTGTAAACAAAATCTGTTGTTACGTAGAAATGCAATCAAAATTTTCAAGAGAGAGTTTGCGGTACCATAATCTGCGCCACCTTCTGTATTATTTACATCATTCATATGAAGCGAATTGCTATCGACCATTGCCATCCGATGCTTTTGGCAGATTTTAAAATGGATTGCGAAAAATTACATAAGTATATATGTATGTATGTACTATATAATTCGATCCAATAGCAATATTCCGAGAAACGTAAGAAAGTGCGGTTGTTTCTTCTTTGGCGCAGATTACAAAGAACTTGCATGGTTTTTCATTTCCTGTGGTAATAAATATTAGCTTATTATTTCAACGCACCAGAAACCAATTCTTCTGGTATGGTGAAATAAGCTAACATTTTCTGTTGGCGGAACGTCGAAAGGCAACCTCTTTGATTTCTACATTCTTTGAGCAAGCCAAAATTAAACTGTTTTTTTTTTGTGGTAAAATGAGGTAACAATTTTGGTTAGGGTAATAGTGGAGAGGATACAACTTTTTTGCTTGTTACATTCTTTGATTTTGATATGCTCAAAGTGGTAATATTGCCTACTCGATGCTTGTTAGATAATCGAAGCGGAAGATGTACTACTCACCTTGTTTTCTAATTTAGAGGACGTAATATTACCAAACAAAAAAATTGTAAAAAACCATTATAATTTCTAATTTCTGGCGGAGTGCTGCACATCCTCATACAATACATAGATATATACATATGTATGTATGTACATATGTGTTGCTGGAATGCACTTTTGCTTCATATTCGAAATCCACGCATAATTCAGCAGACACATATTCTTTATATGTTCAGATATTCACCTCTGTTTAATTTTTATTACTTAAGTACGTATGTATGTATGGGCATATGTATGTATGTACATACATATGTTTAACTTATTATCCCAAATTTTAGAAAATTGATTTTTTAAACTAATCATACCGTCATATAGGAGTCATATACATATGTTCGCACATATTATAATTACTACTAAGAATGAAATAATGCCTAATAGTGGAAGCGACTACTTTACATTAATTAACACAACTAATATATGTATGTATGTATGTATGTATGTAATTTCTCTTTATATTTTCTTACCTTTCCTTTTACCAGCAACTTTTTAATCAAAATAAAAACAAAAAAATCGGGTATACAGTTTTGTAGTCCATCCAACTTTGTTATTGTGTTTATTGCAAGTTTTAAGCGGCTAAAAATTCATGACGATTCTTGATACATTTTTTACCGGTGGTGCTATGCGTTTTCTTCAATATTAAAATAAATTTTGTTCGTACATATGTACATACATTTTGTTCATAAATAAAATCCGCAACAGCGTCAGTAAAAAAAAAATATCAAAAATCACCTAAAACTTTCACAACTTTACTAAAATTGATTGTATACAAAACTGCTTACCCGAAATTTTTCTAAAAATTATGATTAAAAGTTTTGAAATTTTGATGACAATTTTTTAAGTTTGATGGATTTTGTACAAAGTTTGAAATTTTTACTTACATATATGTCTTTTGTTATGGATTGAGCTATATTTAGATAAAAAATTAACTAAAAAGTTTTAGCCAGCACTTTTGCCCGGCGCTGATGTATTAAATGATTATTTAATGATTAAAACTAATAATGAAGTACTCATGAAAATGCGCACCCTCTCAAAATCGTTGGAGGCTGCAATTTCTCTAATGAAATGCAATAAAAGACCCACTCACGTCACCATAGTAGTTTATAAATAATTGCTAGATTCTTAACGATTGTATCATTTCACGACGTTTATCGGTATTTGTTGAAAAGAATAAAATAATTTAATTTAAAACAAATAACAATCAAGCTGAGTTTACATCAGCAACCATCTTCTTTTGTTTCAAGCTAGAGGCTGCAAACTATCGATAATGGACACAATCGATACTTTACAGCCGATAGTGGTTGTGCAACTCCTACTATACCAATCGACGTAGAGACAGAATAAACATTTTTATTTTATTTTATTGTATCTAATAAACTCAAAGAACTAAATAAGTTATTTCCGCTACGGCGGCCACCTAAATGAAAAGCATTCCCTTCAAATTTATTTGTACATTTCCTTGGTTTTCTTTAAATATATATTTCATACATACATACGTGTTTAAATACTAGAACCAATTTTAATTAGTATTAATCAGTGCAGCTGCAAACCACTAAAATCGATTTTCCGTCATCCGTCACCTTCAGTGTAATTTTTCGTTTTTTTCAGTTAACGTCTTCTGTTGCATATTTATAAGATGTTTTTATTAGCAGGTAGTAAGCAAGAATGGTAGAAAAGCAGTTTACGACAATGTCCGTACCACAGGAATAATAAGGAGAAAAGGAAAGTGATAAATGCACTTGGGGCTTTTATTTTTGCTGAAGCTGCCACAATAATAAGCTCGGCGCTTCACATTTATTATTCAGTGTTAACCTTTTTGTAAAAATCACTGAAAACTTATAAAAATAAACTTTTTGATAGCCACTAATGACGTCAATCCTTCAAATGAAGGATTGCAAGTACGAAGTAACGCTTTTGCCATCATTTCCTTTTCTCTGCATAGTGGGTAGTAAGGGTTTGTGTTTGGCCGCATCATACATTTGTGTATGTACCTGAACACTGTATATGCGCGTGTATCCTATACAATCACGATAGACGAGATCTTGGGAAAGGTTAATTATGAAATTTATAGAAAACCAATGACCACAGACACGATAATACATAACACTTCGACCTATCCGCAGCAACACAAAAAAGCAGAATAAGGCAACTAGTAGAAGTCGTTAACTGCACATAACGAAAAATGACACTGAAAATGGCACAACGTCCACACCGGTTTGTCTTCAAACCAAACTTGACAAGGGATGACGAAAAATCGTTCCAATATACACCACCAAAAGAAACAAATTAATTTAGCACAACTTTAAATGCATCGTTTTGATAAAAATTACGTATAAGTTGATTTACATCCATAGAACTGAAATATTGTCGAAAGTATCGATAGTCACGTAAGGCGACTCCGCGGCATTGATAGTCGCGATGGCGACGTACCATCGATAATGTAGATAGTACCATCGATAGTTTTCCACCACTAATCCAAATCATTTGTGTTGTTTATGACGGTGCTTGAAGGTTAGAGGGAAATTTGAACATCATTTTAAGATTTTCTGATCACCATCAAATCAGATTCTAATATCCATTAGAGTACATCCAATTTGTTCAAACAACAAAAATAATGAAAAATATATAATGTAATTCTTCTTGAGAGCTGGAACCTGAGCTTAAAGAAAAAAGTACATCCGGTCAATTAATAATCGACATAGTTTCTTCTCTCATAGAGCTATGCCCAAAAATGTTTGTTCTCAATATGTATGTCCATATGTACATATATTACGTTCTTATAGATCTAGAAGATTATTTAGGTTACGATCCGAATGAAGAGCTAAAATAAATTGAAAAACACTTCTACCAAATTCGCATGAATTGTACTTTTAGTAGAAAAAAGGAATTTTTGTTTAATAAATTCCCCTTCCGAAATCTGAAATCTTTTTTTCCACTCTGATTTCTCTTCCTATGATAATTTATTTGGATTCTTTTTTTAATTTTAATTTCTAAGGCCAAGAAAATACATAAAATGCACGGCAGGCATTTATGTACCAAAAAACCCCATAAATATACGTAGCCCAATTGGTATTTTTTCTTTTAAGAATGTCATATTTACTTACATACATATGTATATATTTTGAATGATTGTTTATTTTTTGTAAGTTGGAATTGTAAACATATGTACATATGTATATATTTAAGGGCAATAATAGCTTTTACTAATTTTGAACACACACTCGTTTCATATATGTATGTACATATAAGTTATAAATATTAAATATTTAGAAATAATAATTATATATAACTATAATGAATGCAAGTCGTAAGAAAGGAGATTAAATATATCACCTAGAAAAATATTACGAGTAAATTGTCAAACGACAAAGTTCGAAAAAGTATACGTTTGTTAGTTTTATCTGGTCTTCCTGCTCACATTACTTCTCTAAACATTTCCAATACAGGCCACAATGCTGAAGAAAAGTAGAGGCAAACGGCGTCTCACTGAGCCACATATTTCTCCAGCCGTACTAGCCAGTAGTTTATCAGCGTCAGCGACTGCATCGGCTGCAGCGACACAGGGTGCTAACCAAATTAGTAGCAGCGGTAGCGGCGGTAGCGGACCGGGACTATGTCAAACGGGGTCGACTCCGGAAAATGGCGATCGCGACCGTGAGCCAACAATCGGCACATAGAGATCGCGTCCGTCCGGTCCAAGTTTTTTGTTTTCCTGCTTTCTATGATTGTTGAAAACCACAAAGAAAAAAATTTTGAAAGAAATAAGCAAGCTGAAACCATAATAAACTAAAGCAAACCCAATAGAACAATAAACAATAAATATGTAAATACATATTTGAAACTAGCAACAGAAAGGCGATTAAGGTGCATACATACATATACATATATACATATGTACATATAATATATACATACATGTCACAATACAAATATATTTAAAATAAGGCTAGGTTAAATAATTTCAGTTCGAATATTACAACATTTAACAAAAGTCCAGGCACAATAAATTCGGAAAATTATTCTTTACTAAAAATTCGGATAAATTTGGTATTAGTGAAATTTATGTAGTACTATGTAAATTGAACAAAATTATTTATCAGTAAATGTGAATATGTTTGCCATTGTATGTGCGACTAAATACTGAAAAGGTTTCTTTACCATTTATGAGTTGAGTAACATTAAACAGACTTTTATATATTTAACAAAATTTCAGGACTTCTTCTTCATATAAGAAATTATTTAGCCTTATAGATATGTACATATGTATGTATGTATGTATGTATGTATTCTGGCAGCTTAACTTAATTTTCAAATATTTTGTCATTACATATCCCCGATCAACACTAACCATTCTGTTGGTTTTTTATTTTACATACTTACATTTGATTTATGTATATTTTTTATTTTACTTTCTTCGTAGTGGATATACTTATCTATGTAGCCGAAATATATCAATAGGTCTCTTGTATTACGCATTATTGATATTAGTGAAGAGCTAGATATATTAATTTATATTCCAACTAGAAAGTCGTTAAGTTTTCAAATAAAACTATTAGATATGAAATAACCAAAGAACGTAGAAATCAAAGAAGTTCCACGGGCTTTCGTTTTCTGTGGCAAATACGGTATGGTGTGATAAAATAAGCAAATATTTTTTTTAGAGGTTACGCTAGCGTTGCTCTTGCTTTCTACTTTCTTTGGCATTACCATCGTAGTTGTCATTATTGTACTTACGTACATTTGACTTAAGTAATTCCATATACATAGATACACATACATATGCCGTAATCGTTTAAGTTCACACATAATTGTCATTCCTCATCTACATATGTACATACATACATACATATGTACATACATATATATGTACATGTTTTTATTAGCGATTTGTATTGAAAGAAAATTTCCTAAATCAATACAATCGATATAAGTACCCAAATGATACTAATACAGAATAGTAGTAGAGAATAGCTAGGCTCGGGTGAGAATTTACATGATGTAAACATACTACATATTATGTTACGAAATGTGTCGTACTTATTTAGGTTACAAACATAGTGGACGTGAAGCCGAAGAAGCCAAGGTGATCAAGAATGATACAATACAAGATTGCGCCTTCCCGCGGCGAAGTGACAGATCCCGAATTCAATAAACAAAGAATATAGGAGAAAGATGAAGAATTTACGGTGAGAAACTGTTTTAATTTTGTTAAAATGTAAAAATATGGTTTACAGGAAAAAATTTAATAAATAAGACCCCAAAATACTAAAAAAAAGTGATTCTTAGTCGCTTATTTGTAAAAGGTCTTATCTACTTGTAGTTGAGGTCTGTCAAAATCGGCAAAACCAAAGTAACGGTACCACTGACGGCGTTACCTTTTCCACCATTCAAGATAATTAGATAAAAGATAATAGAGGAATAAAAGCCACCAAGACGCTTTGGGAAACCATTTGTTTTCGTGTTCAAAATGTCGTCAAAAATTGGAAATTGAGTAAAGCTTTTTATGCACGCCGTTTAATTTGGTTGGCCCCATACAAAGTGTTTGTGCATGAGAAAATGTTGTCAGCAATCTGCTGGCGTGCGCGAATATTAGATTGGGATGTGACCAGTCCAATGTGCGGTAGCTCATTAGCGCACAGTTTTTCGTATGCAGGTTCATCTTCATCTTTGGCTTCGGCTTTGCTTACACTTTGTGTTTAACCTTATTTGTATGTACTTGTTAGTTATTTAACACATGTACATACATACATACATACATAATATATTTTTATGGCGCCTAGACTTTTTAATTATTCTCTACCTACCTATTGTATACTTAGCTTGTTTGTTAATATTATTTTATTAATTTACTTAATAAATAATTTGTAACACATAGAATACAAGTATTTGATTTATTAAATATTTACGTTATTTTTAAATCGCATGCCAGTTTTTATGCTGGCAAGGCTAATGTTATTTATAATCGTATCCACATACATATGTACTACATATGTATGAATGTACATATATTATATTTTTTTAAACATTGTAATTTGTCCCTATACTTTTTACTACTCCAAACCAAGGTGAATCCATAGAAGGTGATAGCAACATAAACATGGCGAATCCGCTGTTTATTTTGTTTGTGTAATTTTGCGTGTGAAATGTCAAAATCAGAATTCGCCCAGCATTGCTCATGTATTTTGTTAGTGTAATTTTGCGGGTGTATTGTTTGTGTAAACAAAACAATTCAGCAAATTTGGAGAGAAGAACAAGCATTCAGCTCATTGGATGCTATCACCTTGTATGAATTGGTCTTGACGCCAAACTTAATGTTACGAGCTTCCTAGCCTTTAACTATTAAACATTAATGCAGCACAAAATCGCCAAAGAATATATGAATTACTTTAATAATGTATTACTTTCTTTATTTTTCCTTTAATGTATTCTCCAAATAAAAACACACTTCGCAAACCAATCGATAAATAAACACTCTTTCAAATGCAAAACTCTCTTGTACAACTTCTCTGATAAAATTGTTATTATAACAAAACATGTACCGGACGGAAACCATTTGAAAATATACGTAAATCGTAAATCTGAAATTCAAAATTTATACTGTATACATTAATAAAAACAAATACAAAAAACACCGAAATCCATATATGTATACCAACAGGCCACGATGTTGAAAAAGAATAAGAGTAAAATGAAGCGACGCAACACGGAACCAACAATGGCACTCACCGGTACCGCAACACCACAATTCTCGCTGGCTCCAACATCTCTACTGGCAGCTGGTAGTGACACCAGCACAGGCGACACCGACACTGAAACTGCGCCAAATAATACTGATTTCTGAATATGGTACAGTGAGCGTTTGATTTAACGCGCTAGTTGACTTTAGCGTTTTTTTTTTGGGAGATATACATATGTAGGAATTTAATTGAAGAAGAAATTATTCTTTGCTTTATGAGTACATATACGAAATAATTTTTTAATATTTATGCTTAATAAAAAACAAACATTCCAAATGCAAACTTTGGTGAGCTTTATGTGAACACAAAACCGTATTAGTTGAGGTACTCTTATTTTTACTACCTTAAGGTACAATAATTATTACCGCTGAAAAACTATAGAGGTATTCAGGCCAAGCTTATGGACCTCGATGTGAGTTAGCTGTGTACATATATATGTACATACATGTAGTATATAGTAAACATACACATTTAGTAAAGATGATATTTCATATTAAAAGAATAACTAACTAATATTGTGCCATGTTTACGTAATACGACACCTTAGTTTAGGGCCTTACTGTTTTATAAAAACCAAGTAAAAAACATACAAATATAATCATAACATATGCATATATATATACATATGTACGATGCAGAAATTTTAGCTGTCGTTATTCAAATCCTATGCCCATTTAAACTGTGTTGCATGGTAAAGATTTTACTGAAAGTATACACATAGATTGCATAAATTGAGTACGCAAATTCAACACACCAAAATAAATTTGAATATAGAATGTTTAGTATAAGAATTTATTATGTCAAGAGGAACGAAACTACGTTTCTTGCTACAACACACATACATACATATATGTACATACACATAAACACTATCTATGGTAGTCAACATCTCCGCACCATAAATTTATTGTATCAATTTACATAAATTCTTATACTATACATTCTATATTCAAATTTGGTTTTTTATTTAATTTGCGTACTCAATGTATGCAATCTATGTGTATACTTTCAGTAAAATCTTTGCCATGCAACACAGTTTAAATGGGCATAGGATTTGAACAATGACAGCTAAAATTTCTGTATCGTGCATACGTATCCAAAAACGCTGTCAAAAAGCTATACCTCCAACTGGGTCCAACTTTTGTAAAGTACGAAATTCCTAGTGTAAAATTGTTGTAAACAACTATCGAGGATGACCGGTCACTTAAAAACGATGTGATTGCAAAAAACCATCTATTCTAAAATGAACCTAATTTTGGCAAAAACCACAAATCACCAAACTCAAAGAACAATTAAAATATTATCTATAAAGCTCTTTTTATGTACAAATATGTGATTAGTGCGTTAAATACAAATCGCTCTCTGTCTTCTATTCATTTATTGTGTACGTACATAATAATTATCTCAAGTGATACGCGAACGTTACAGACCGTAGAAAAAAAAAACGAACTGGATAAAATTCTACGACATTGTAAACAATCACAAAAGGTCGGTTATATATTCGTATACATAGTGTATAAATTGTATTCAAAATGAATGAGTCCTATCACAGCTAAAGTAAAAAAAAACGAAAATTCAATTAATACAACTAAAAAAAAATTAAGTAAAACTTGAGATTGATGTTAATGATTAATAACAAGATCATAAACAGCAACAACAACAGCTAGCTACGCAGCAAACAGATATAATATATTTACCAACATGTATAAAATATGTAGTTAAATCCTGAAAAACGTTAAAGTCAAACTTTATTCATCAGATAATAAAAAACATAAACAAAGACAAAAGCCCAACAATTTGGCATTAAGTTTAGGTTTCCGAACCTGTCATGAATATTTAGTCGATTTCAAATTCAAAATAAGTTAAAATGCAATGAATGTGGTAACGAGGTTTTTCTTTTATATTTAATTTTTGAAGTTGAATGTAATCTTGATTTGATAATATTTCAACCAACGAACAGAAAAAAGCCAAGAATGTGCAGTTTTGGAAGAAGTCCAATATACATATGTACATATACAAAATACAAAACCCACAATTCTGCATATGTACTTTTATTCGATATTGATAACACAATACATTTGTACTTATGCCGCTATCGAAAAATACTTCTGATTTTTGTTATTATTAAGCAAAATACATACGTACATCTAGTGAACAAGCTTTTGTATATCAATTGTTGGTTTTTAAGTAAAATATTGTAAATTCATTAATGAATCTATACTACTTATACCCCATACATATTGTATGTACATATATAAATGAAAAATTGGAATCAAAAAGCAAAATACTGGAATCAGAAGGAGGAGTCTTAAATGAATTATCAATTGTACGAAGTAGTTGCAAGAAAATTTATGCAAACTTCTTTCTCATTAGATTTTATATACTCGTACATAGTATATTGCACATCCAGGAACGAAATGGGCATAAAATGAAATAAACCTATACATTCACTTTAAGACTAATAGGAATAACATCAATGTGAAATTAAAATGTTTCAGAAAAATGGAAAAGAAAATAAGTGTTTATGAAAAAAAAAAGAATTCAAGAAGAGCAGCTTGTTGGATTTACAAAAATGGAGAGCTCTTCACCCCATAGAAGAAAAACAAGTTTTAAATATTACGACAAATGCGATTTAAAAAGGCATTCAAAGCAAGCTATAATTTCAAGAGAATGGATAATGATGACTTAGAGCACATATGGAATCTAGCGAAATATTTTAGAGAAATAAAGTTAGTGCCCTTTATTTTCGTTTTACATAAAGTTGATCTAGCATTTATTTAGAACAAACCGTAAGAAATGTAAATAAATGCTAAATTTTGCCTAAAGAATTTTGCCTAAGCGTCACGGAACTCAGGCAAAAGTTCTTTAGCATTCCAATTTATCCTCACAAATAAACATTATATATATGGAAATACATACATAGGTACCTATATGTTTGTATGTAAACACGTTTCATTTAACTCTGAATAGAACTTTAATACAAAAAAACGCAACTATTGTTACAAAAACAATAGAAAAAATAGAATTACGTAAAGCGATAAATCGCCTGGACCATCTGCGATTAGGGGCTCAGTGAATACGGAATAATCGGCAGCTAATAAAAATTCCGTGAACAACATTGGTCTTTACACACTGCAGACTAACAAACAGTTTATTTTACAACGTGTCTTGCACTAACCTTAACAGCCTGCAAACAATATTTATGTATAAAAAAAATCATAAAATTATAATAATAATATGTAATTTAAGAAATGTCAAACTAAGTATGTAATATGTTATTGCACTCGACTGTTGACATCTGCTGGGTGCGTTGAAAAGCTAAGCGTGTTCGGGCCAACAATTCGATTGACTGTATTCACAAAAAATCTGCAGTTGGCAGGCGATTTGAATTAAAACTGAAGAATCTAATGTTATGAAACTAAAAAAAAAAACCAAAAATGTTGAAAATGGACTTAATAAATGAAGTAAAAAAATTTCTTTTAAATATTGAGAAAGCCTAAAAATTATGTAAGTAAAACTGAATAAATACTTACAAAATATGCAAATATTTAAAGAAATCCACAGCATAAATACCGATGCAAAAATTGGAATACTAATATTAATTAAATATTAGAAATTGATGTAGTGCTTAGAAATAAGTGATAAACCAATTATGAATGAAAATATTAAAAACTTGAAAAATAAACTGAAACAAAATGTTATGAAAACGAACACGATCAAAATTCCCACATCTATAAAATAAAACAAACACAGCGCTGCATAAAAAAGTGAAGATGAAAGGCAGTATAGAACTTTCCGGGATCGAAACAACAATCACGTCGCCCGAAGTAGAAACGTATTTACATATGTACTTATGCATGTATGTACATATGGATGTATGTGTGTACATATGAGCATCCATATATGTATGTACATACATAGATATGTATGTACATATGTACCTATATAGAGAATGGGGAAAAATGAAAATGTTTCTTTTTTTCTAAATATAGTGGAGTAATTCGTCTTGCATGCATATGCGTGTATGTATGTGCTTTTTGCGTATTGATGGTGATCTACTACTTAGTTACATCTTCTTGGTAGCGCAGGCCAAACATTTAAAGATAAACACTACCATTTGGAAGTAAAAGTGACCGATGCTGGGCATCGGGGCATTCTTAAATATTCCAAATTGCATATAAAATGTTATAACTCCCGAAGAACATTTTCGCAGCTTCGCTTGACTTCACTATTAAAAGGAGGTCATGCACGCCTCCTCCCCATTGAAGAAATGGGTCTGATAGATACAATTACTTAGACTAGTAATCAATCAAATATTATTAATTTGTTCTTGCAGCAAAATCACCTAAGAGAAAGAAAACTAAACAAAACTCCTATGTAAAAAACAAACTCCTAACTAATTTACATACACACAAATAGTATGTTAGTATGTAGCTACTAAATGAAATGTACAAAACGATATAATACATACACACATACTCAGCCGTCAACTCCATAAAAATGTAAAATGAAAGCAAATACATACATATGTCTGCTATGAGAAGCAGATAGTACCAAATACTTCATTCATTAGAAATATTCACAAACCAAGTTGCTCTACGTACTATTTATGTACATATGAATGTATGTACATATGTAAATACATATGTATGTAAAATTAACCCCATTCAACGCCATAGATACACACTCATATAACTCTCATATAATTTACTATTGAATTAATTTATATGCAATGCGATATGTCTGTTTGTTTGTATGGACACAGAATTGCAGAACTTATGTTTTCTAATAAAAAAGTAAAAATTTGCAAATGTCACAGTTTATTCGAAGCGAAAATCAGATCATATATTTATGTATGTACCTACTACATACCAAGGCGAATTCATATAAGGTGGTGTTATAAATACAACTACACAATTCCTATGGATTTTGTTTTTGCTTCTGCGTAAGAGTTGCCAAAATTTACATATGTACATATGTACATTTTGTTTTTACTTGTACGGCGTTTAAAAGCTCACACGCAAAAACAAAACAAAAATACATGTAGCTGCCCAAAAAAAAATCAAATCGGCTGCTATAGTAACTACACCTTATATGAATTCGCATTGCTACATATGTATGTACATAATATATGTACATATGTATATGTGATTACTTATGTACATACCAGCATACATTCATACATACATACATTCATACAAACATATTTACTATGTATTTAATTACACAAAATGTAATGCTATTAAAAGCTTTTTTCCTATAAAGCGTACACATATTCATACATACATATGTACATATGTACATATGTACATAATCACACAAAATTTCCCATTAACACCACGAAAAAAAACTACCTAGAAGAGATCCTACAACTTACAAAATACATCCGAATATGCAAACAGAAGTCAGCAAAAAGATAAACTACAAAAATAAATATGACTTATGACAGAAGAGAAATTCTAAGGAGTTTCCATTTTGGGGAGGGTACATTTGGTATTACACATGTATGTATGTATGTGCATTAGAGAGGAAAAACTTTTACATGGCATTTCCTAAACCTCAACCCCTAAGTGATACTATAGTCGGAGATATCACAAATAAATTTAGCCGCTGATTGGATGCCCCTTAGGCGTGTCGCGCAGGGGCGAAGTTCAGATTCCTCTATAGAGGTTCAAAAAACTAAAACTAATTTTTTTCCAATTAATACCTAATATCGATACTACTATGTACGAAAGTATTACAGATTAATTGTATCGTTTTTAAGTCTTCATTTGGCAATCTGAACTTTAACCTCTGTGCGACACGCCTTAACCCTCGGCGAATCGGCACCAAAATTTTTTTGAGACTTCTTTGACCGAAGTATTACCGACTAAGTGGGTGAAACTGAACAAAACTTATTAAGTTAAGGAGCACCCTAATGCATATATACATATGTATGTATATGAATGCATATCATATTAAATAGGTAAGTATTCGATTTACAAAATATGTTTATATGGATATTCGTGGTAGTGGTGCACAGCACCGAGCAGCTGGTTCTGCCTGAAATCGGTTCTTTGAATAGTCGGAGCCGCACATCACAAAAGTGTGGCCTAGTGAAGCTAACGTTCTCAAAATTATTTTTAATTTTTTTTAAATATCTTTCGTTTGATTTGGCATCATACCTAAACTGATTTTTTCGAATGTTAAACGTTAAAGGTTAAACAAGAGTTCCAACGCTACATTATTCGCTATTCCCCAGACGAAAGGACGCATCCCAAATTCAGTAAGCGAAGAATATGGGAAAAAGAAGAATGAATAACTTCCAATATTTCAGCGAGAAACGTGTTTTAGTTTTTCTAAAGTTTAAAAGTATGATTCATAGCAGATATTTAAGATACAAAAAAATGCCACAATCTGTTAAGCGACAGAGGCAGTTAAAATTGTTTTATTCTTCATTAAATTTCTTATATAGAAAAAAAAAATTGTTTTGTCTATTAAATTAACTTACTTCTCGAAATTTATTGGATAGGCATTATTTGAATAAAAAATACTGAATGAAAACTATATGAACAAATATACAGGTCGATCTAGTGAAAAATATGCAATTTTTCATTACATATCAAAAGGTTACTCATACTCCCTGACAACCGGTTGATTGTTGGCTTTTAAATGCATAATAAAAAATTACTCTCCTAATCGAGCTGTATGTTTGTTGATGTGATTTTCATTTGGCATTTTTAATTTAATTTATACGTAATATTAAAAAATTGCAGTAAAAAATTGAACCAAATACCTACGAAGTTTTAAATTTACATAAACTTGTTAACTGAATGGTCGAATTGAATTTACCTAGTAGATGTCTCGGTTTATTTTGTAATTTATACTGAACTAAGAACTTTCCGAGTTGTAAGCTG
Organism: Anomoia purmunda; assembly: GCA_951828415.1. Classification (NCBI taxonomy): domain Eukaryota; kingdom Metazoa; phylum Arthropoda; class Insecta; order Diptera; family Tephritidae; genus Anomoia; species Anomoia purmunda. Next base: position 203,257,713 of record OX639993.1, read on the forward strand.
TTTTTTTTTTTACTAGGAGTGTTCGCCGGGCACATGAGTTGTACAATATTGTACCAAACCGCGTTCGCTTACGCCAAAACCTTGAAAAACCTGCAAGGTGAGAACGCAATTTTCACAGTTCATTTAGAGAGGAAATTGATTGTTGCATATGGTTGAATTTGAATCAACAAAACAATACGATATTTCAAACTAAAAATTTGCTTTAGCTTAAATACAAGTGATTTATTAAAGAAGGAAGAATGGATTTATTAACTAAGAACCAGAAAATAAAAAGAACCACCTGTATAAGTAAAATATTTCAAAAGCATAAATTCAAATGCAGTATTCCTTGCACATATTTACTGGTTCCTGTTCGTGCAAGAGTCAGTTTGTTTCTGTCTTTGAGAGTTTATTCTCTAAATTATCAAGGCGAATCTATACAAGGTGGTGTTATAAATACAACTACAAAATTCCTATGTATTTTGTTTTTGTTTCTGCGTAAGAGTTGTCAAAATTTAAATACATTTTGTTTTTGCTTTTACGCCTTTTGAAAGCTCATACGCAAAAGCAAAAACAAAATACATGTAGGTTAACTCCAGACTTGGCTGAATACCTAATTTCTCAGCTTGACAACCAATTAAGAAGCTCCAGAATAATAGTAAAACCGACTGTAACAAGTTGTTCGTGTAATCTTTAAGCCTGTATGCAATTTTAAATTTTACTCCTATATTGGTAGGTTCTAGAGGCTTTGAGATTCTTCGGTCACTTGTATTCAATCACAATGACTCCCATTATCTTCTTCACATGAACGTGCACCAATGTACGTGTACTAATGTAACTGATAGTTCACTACTGTCAAATATGTCAAATTTATCGATAAACAGCACGTCTCAGCACCTCTATCCAGCAAAAGGGCTAACCTATAACTATTGGTTATATTAGTTTACCAAGAATGATATAAGACAAGATTACGACAACGCCGGCAGCGTACACGTCACAGAAATCCTCTGCCAAGAATAATGAAAAAAGGAGGGTGATAGTTTTACAATAACACAGCAATTACAAAGAATTCCACCCAAATTTTGGCCACAGCGTCATCAGTGAAAAATGTGAAAAAAAAAAATGCACTTCGCTTGCACAATTCTAAACGCGGCACTTTATTTTCTTTATTTTTAAGATAATTTTACACAAATATTTCAAAATTAGCGTTTATCATAAACAACACGCAGCACAATCTGTGTTTCTCAGTCTGTATTCGTAAACAAACACTCAGAACATCTTGCTACGTCATTCTGTCAAACGAAGCAAGTACGAAGTAACGGAAGTGCTTTTGTCGTCACCTTGTTTTCGCTGCATCGTGTTAGTTTACAAAGTTGTGGTCAGTTCATTGGTTATTTTTTTTATAGGCGTCGGGTATCAAATACCACCTCTCTTCTTCCCTGTTTAGCATTTATGGAAATTAATTCACAGAATTCTTTATTTGCTTGTAATACACACACACTTTGTCCGTTGTGGTTTACAGCTTTAGGTTAGGCATCTGGCAGGGTGTGTAAGTGCAATCGATAACTTATTTCCGATATGGTCAGGCAATTTTTGCACATTAACCCCACATCTTTTGCCCAAACTTTTTTTTGTTCAAATTAAGAGATATAGGTTCAGTTATCCATTTCCGAGTGAAAATCAATCAAATTTACTGTAAATATGACATAATGTGATGTGTTTCACTTTCACAATTTCATTCCCACTTTTTTCTAAAACCTGGTGAATTTGGATGTTTCTAGAAACGAATCTTCTAGAAAACTGTCGGTTCTGCGGACGGGTCGAATTACATAAATACGTGTTCCTTGAAAGAGATACTCGTCGCGTTACGTGAACGCATCCCTTCTCTTAGCGTTAACGTCAAAAATTTTCACTCAATGTCCGTCTTCGGATTTTGGACCGGTTCCAGTTCTCAAAACGTTGTAACGGAAATAGGCAATACCGAAATACCTATACAAAAGATTTTGAAAAGTTTTTACTAAAATTCGAAATACCTAAATAAAAGATTTTAAAAAGTTTTTACTAAATTCATCATAAAAATAAATAAATACATAGTGATTGTTTGTGTAACACAAGCTTAATTAAAATAAAATACACGAAATAAAACTTAAATAACAACGCTTTTTTTATGATCAGGTTTTATTTAAAACAAAGGAATGTGCCAAGTAAAAACTGGATTTTTCGATGTTGTACGTTTTTTTAAAACCGTTTTGTTTCTTTCAGGCAATTTTGTCTTTTCCGTTTTTCTGGTATTTAGAAGACGTCTTTCGGTTCTTCGGGAATAGAGTACCGGTACCTTAGACTTGCTTTTCGATTGTCTGTGAAGGCCGGTCTCCATATGCAAATGCTGATGTCGTGATTATCATATAAGAAAATGCATTGCCAACCTAGACCGTACATGCTCAATGTGAGCAATATTTGGCAAAGATGATTCTTGATAACTATCAGGAATGACAGAATACCAGACTACGAAAACGATGACAGCTACTGCCACATTTATATTGAAAAGAAAAGGAAGATGATAACTGCACTTGGGAGCTTTATTTCCCCTGCAGCTGTCACAATACAAAGCTCGGCACTTCACATTTATTACTCTGTATTTAATCATTCAAAATTTCGAAAAATCAAGGTTTTAATTGTTTTTAATGACGTCAACCCGTGAAATAAGGTAAGTACGAAGCCACGGAAAAGCTTTTGTCGTCACCTTCTATTATCTGCATCGTGGATAACTATCACGGTGTACCGAATATAGAAAGTGACGCCTTTAGAAGTACTGCTACTTGGGTTTTGCCGATTTTGAGAATTAGATATAAGAAATTTATTTTCAATTAAATTAGATTAAAGCATCTTAAATAAATACGTGCATAACTAAATGTCTTAATATAAGTTTGTTTAACTTTATACTTATCTTTTTGTTTTTTTCTCTAAAAGTACGACGGTTTGAAACTTCGCACTTCAGAGTGTGCTCAAAGAATGCGCTGCTTTTGCTAAGCTCATGAACTTCTCGGTCATTTCTTTCTCGCATATGGAAATTTGCCTAATTGATGATATTCTCTTTTGTGCAGCTATGTATAAGTGACAACCATTTTATCGGTTATTTGACGACCAGTAATTCTAAATATCAATAACTCGCATATATACAAGCGGAGAACGTAAATTAATTTAATATACGTTCTCTGATACAAGCATTATGACAGTCGTTTAAACGGTAATTTGACACCATGTGCTGATATTAGTTCTATTTTCGTATTCACTATCCAGTAAAAACCAGCAACAACCAGTAATAATTTCACTGAATTCTTACTGGATAGCGTTTTCGTACGCGTACAGGCTTAATGCTGAGCACTTGAGGGGTTTTTTCATAGAAAGTTAAAGTATAGCATCTATTTCTAAACGAATGTGAGTAATAAAAGAAGATAAAAGCGATGCAATATAAAAAGGTTTGGCTTTGTGTGACATTTGTAACTTTGCTCGAAAAGCGACAAATGCAATAAGGATGCTTTGACACCACTCATTTATTAATTGTGAAAGGCGGAAAAGCTATAATTCTGACATTTATTTTGGTTAATCTTTAAATTTACATTGTTATTTCGAATTGAAATTGAAGTGTAGCGTCTGTTTCTAACCGAATGTGAGTAATAAAAGAAATATGAAAATCAGTTGATTGTCAAAGCCCACGAAAATATGTCAAAGCGAAACTGTCACTAAAAGCAAAGCGAGCTTTCGATCTAGAACGGCCTTTATAGTCGAATTCAACAGTTGTCTGGTGTAAAGGCCCTTGCAAATAATCGCTTTCCGCAAATTTTTTCGCCATAGGGATGTTTAGACTTTTGATAGCATTTTAAGAACACTCTCTCGAAATGATGCAAATGTCAAAAAAATGAAAATAAACAATGAAAATTTTATATTTAAGAAATTGAAAAGTGTGATAAAATAAACGCGGAGCAGGTATAGCGGCTGCTCAAACACCGCATTCCTCTGGAGCTCTGTGCTAAATTTTCGCTTTAACATGGAAGCATAAGGTCATTAAACACAATTGTTTATATTTATTTGGTTACATGCATATACATGCATTCAAATTTTGTTATTTCGACTGAAATATCCCAGTAAACATTTGGAGTTATGCATGAATGATTAACACAAGGGCAATTCATATAAGGTGAAATTAATCAAGCAGCAGATTGAAATATCTTGGTAAACGTTAAGTCAAAATGGTGTGTTTGTTGTAAATCATCTGTCATTATGCGTATATTTTGTTAGTGTAAATTTTAGTTTTTGTAGTTAAAACATATATGAATTCGCCTCATTACGAGGTCATCTAAAAGTCAAAAATTAATGTCCCCCGTTTCCCTCTGCTGGATCCGCTCCATGCTATAGCCTCAGAACATTTTAAAATTTATAAATTGTGCATGTTGGTTTGAACGCAATCTCCCCAGGTTCTTTGGTAACAAAACGGCAATCAAATGCTAACTGGGCGTTATGTTCCTTTAGTTGTATATTTAAAATCAATCAGCTTTGTTAGAAAAGTTTTACCAACATCTTCGATAAAAAAATACTATAATATAAATTAAAACAATAAAACATAATTTTTTGAAAGCAAGTTTTCAACAAAGTTTCGGCTCACAATTTATATGGCATGATCTATAAAAAGTGTTTTTTGATATTCATATTTTTTACATAGAAGGACTCTTGACGGAATTATAAACGCTCCAAATATGCTTTCTGGGTTATTCCTTCGGCTTTAACAAACAAATGGAGAAATATTTTAAAATGCTAGCAAACGTCAAAATTTCAAAAACTGGCTCTCGACGGATGTACCTTATAAATATTTTCATTATGGAATCATGTTTCCAGAGTACCTTTATATCAATAGGCACAGACCCATAACAAAAATGTACACAATCACTAAGGGCCAGTTTTTCAGTCCTAGTTCAACTTGATTTGCAGTTTAAACTAAGTTTAAACTCGATGTGGTGTTTTTCAGTCGAATTTAAACTTAGTTTAAACTAAGTTTAAACGCCTGATATGCTAAGTTTAAACTGAGTTTAAGCAATCAGCTGTTCAACTGTTCAGCTGTCATTTCATGAGTTCACAGAAATTGAAATCAACAAAATTACGTTTTTTGTCCGTAAAATATATTAAAATATGGATTTTTCAAGTGAAAGTGACTATAGCGATGCTGAAGTAAACGAAATACTCACATTTTTTCACCGTATTAGTAACTTAAATTTTCACAAATAATTCACGAAGGCTTTTGTGTACAGAAAATGTAAACAAACGTCAGCTGCTTTGTTGTGTAGATAAAGAAAAAAACAGTGTTGCCCTACCACACTGTCAAATTCTAGGGCGGCCTTAAACGTTCACTGAAAAACAGCTCTGCAGTTTAAACTTAGTTTAACCTTAAACGGCGTTTAAGTAAACTTAGTTTAAACTCAGTTCAAAGTAGCGCTGAAAAACTGGCCCTAAGAGAATTCATATAAGGTGGTGTTACAAGTAGAACTACAGAATTGCCATGTATTTTGTTTTCGATTTTTCGAAAGTGCTACTGCACAGTGTACTGAATACTGAAGGTGACGCCTTTAGAAGTACCGCTACTTTGGTTTTGCCGGGTTTGACAATTCTCAACTTCAACTAGACAAAGCTTTTTTCACAAATTAAGAAAAAGAGACACTTTTTTTAGTATTTTGCGAATTTATTTATTAAATGTCTGCCTATAAATTCATATTTTACACTTTAGAACAATTAGAACACGTTTTTCAATGAAATATTGGAAGTTGTTCAATTTTCTCTCTCCCGTATTCTTGTTTACTAAAGGCGAAATCTGTCATTTCACCGCGGGAAGGCGCAATCTTGTATTCTATCATTCTTGGTGCTACTGTTGTTTTTATCAAAGAACTAAGCAACCCTCTATAGAGCTGTCAATACAAATTAGGATTGACACATATAAACACGGTTGCTCATGTGAATTTATCGATGGTGCTAGCCCCGAAATATCCGTCGTAAATATCGTTGTATTTTGATAAAAGCATCGATGTTTTATTTGCATACCTAGTTAGATGCATTTTGCTAAAGTATTTCTTAATTCCCTGTATGTAAAGTGAAAGTACGAGGTCTGAAGTGAAAAATGGCTCTGACTAACATATTACTGTTAAGTCAAATTGCTGGCCACGTAATATTAGTAATATTATCATTATGTATGCTAGTGACATTGGGTATGAGTCTCCACGAATTTCAGTAAGTGTACATATATGTATACATTCTAAGTATGTACATATGTATGTATGCACATACATATGTACATACATATAAAAAATTAATCAATGCGTAATAAGTAAACAATTTTGATATTTCCTTAAAGTGGTCATTGCCTGCTGTTTACAACAGGCAAGTGGCGCGAAGAGGATGGAATGTTTGACGTGAGGTGGTCATCGTCTGGTTTCTGCGATTTTCCTTTCTTCACTGCAATTTTTCTTTTCGTAATTTCAATCATGCAAATTTATCGGTAAGTACGCTTTCAGTTCGTTATAGCTTCGATACAAATTATTCTTTTAAATCTACTCTAAATATTCATATATCCAGCTATGCAAAAATGAAAGAAGAAGCTTCGTTTCTTTCCCTTTTCATTGACGTTGTACTCGGAATTTGGATGCTAGCACTCTCCATACTCTCAGCAGTTTTGATTACTTTAGGATTTATCGTTTGGTGTGATGGTATGACTGAAAGGTTTCCTTCATGTGAAACTGCAGCCGGGCAAAATATCATACATGGCGACCAAGATGAAATAGACACATCCGGTTTTTACATTGAAATGGGCACAGCTCAGGTATGTACATAAGTAAAAATGCAATCATGACTAAAGAATTATCATACGATGGTTTTAAACAGTTTGGCGCTTGGGGTTCTTTTGCTATATCGGTGGGAATTGGTGTAACAGCACTCCTTAAGCTCATCCAAAATCACCAAGTAAGGAACATTAAGGTGTCTATGTATTTGGAACGTCAACGACTGGTAAATCAACATCAGCATCAACATCAATTAGATGGACCTTCCACTCCGCCAACAATCTCTGAAGATAACAACAAATAGTGCCTGCGATATGGCTGCATGAAAATAGCCAAGCGGATTCCGCAACTTATATAGTAGTTTGTTTTTATTAATTAATTGTACATACATACATATATATTATTATTGATGTCAACACATTAGTTACACTAGCCGATGATAAAATTTTTCACATGGAAAGCATTCATGTGAATGTAATAATGCTCGAATGTGTGTTTGTCATGTCACATGAGACAAAAGCCGAAATCATCTCAAAAATTCAACATCAAAATTTATCCATGTAATATGGGCTTTTTGTGTGTTTTATAAAGTTATCTTAAAACTTTTGACGAATAACAATGGTAAAAATTGATCCTGGTGTGCATCGATTTGACAGCATCCAAGCCAGATATTACAGTACTCAAATACGCATGAATGGTTAAACTTGGTTTGAAAAACATTTAATATATATTTTAAACAACATTTTTATGTGATATTCCCCATGCATCACCTTAATATTTAAAAATTATTCTCTATTGAATATATTCTCTACAATTAAAAGTAAAAAAGGAACACATACTCGTTTTTTCTATAATTCACACCCATACATAATAGGGGCATAAGATGTTTTACTAACTTGAAAATTTGAAATGTTGCGTATATGTACATATGTACATATGTAAGGGTATTAAAAACTGCATTTGTGAACCGATTTAGAGTTTGAAACATACACTGGCGTGGAAAACCGTTCGAATTGGGGGATTTCCAATAGCACGATTTTCATGTTGTTGTTGTTGTAACAGCATGAAACATTCCCCCTAAAATTTTGGGGAATGCTGCAGAAGTGACAGTCCTTGGCCGGATATAAATCCGTCGTTCCGGTATCGTAGAACCGACTGTCGTGGGAACGTGGGTTTTCCAATATTAGAAAGGTTTTTCATGGTAAATTCTTTCCCTTATTTTTATATAGAACTATAGTTCATACTATAACGAAAACCATGTAAATTAATGTTTCAAACTTTATACATAGCTTACAAGAACTCAACAAATTTTGATCAAAATTTTTAAATTTTTTAGTTTTTTTTTTTTTTGGGTTTTATAGTCATTGAATATATAATTGTATGCCCCTGGTAAGGATACCATAAGGGTTCGTGCACATATTACGTAACACGATTTTTGATCATTTTAGACCTCTCCCATGTCACACTCAGAAAAATTGTTTTTATTAATCGTAGAATAAAATACAATGTTAATAGATATATGTTATATATTAGGCAAACTTCTTCACAAATCGCAGAATCCAACCCGTCGTTAAGGAAACCAAGTGGCAGTACAGCAGAAAAAATCAAGGTGTAAGGTCTTCATATTACGATGGCCAGTTTTTTGTCGTCTTACAGTTGAGTCAACAGTTGTTGTCTCAAGGTCTGACAATAATGGACACAACGCGAAACAAACAAAAGGACCATAACTCTTGTATCATATGTCTCTGCAAAGTACAATGCATACTTCGAATGCTGTTCAATGGGATGGAAAAGTTTGTAGAAATTATTTAGAATGATAAGAGAAAAAAATTACTGTCCATACTTTGCGAGTAATTTAGAATTCATGAACTTCTTTCATCGCCTATTCAAAGAAAGGCTAGATGCCACATATCTACATATGTTACTCATAACCTGAACTTTTACATACATAAAATGAATTGCAGATAAACAATGTATGCAAAAAGAAAAATTAAAAAACATGTTTTTTCCTACCAAGAATAACTTTATTGGCACAAAATGAAGACAAATTACGTACATATGCGTCTTAAAGTCACACACGAGGGTATTAAACGTGTGAGGAAGAGATGAAGGTTAATTTACATGGATTTTGTTATAGCATGAACCAAGACGAATTCATATCAGGTTTTGTTATACGTACAAAAACAAAAATTTACACTAACAAATTATATGCACAGTGACAGTATGATTTATAAAAAACACATCTTTTTGATATTACGTTCACTAAGCGATTTCAATCAGTTGCTAGATCAACTTCATCTTAAATGAAAACGACTTGGCATAAACTATATTTGTATATAAAATTAACGCATAACCTGGAGAATATTGTAAAGAGTTCTCCATTTGACCGGTTTTGCTCGCCACTTTATATTACCTCATTTATATAAATAAATGCAAACATTTATCCGCTAGGTGGAGCATCAATTCGGATATTCTTAACACGATTATATATTCCGAAATTTGAAATGTAAATTTTACCACTTTGTTTTTGAAAATTTTAAATTTAAAAAAATGTAGGCATCGGTATAAGACATTCGTAAATGTATTTAAATCTTCATTCTGTTTGACTTTCGAGTGAGTGAACTCATGAACTTATGAATTATGGTAGTACCTTTGCAGGGAAAGTAAACTTATAGGTCCCTCGGTTTGTGTTGCAACAACAAGATGTACACCACAAATTGTAGAAGAAGTTCGGCCAATCATCATATGATGTAGGCGCCCAATTATTATATTATTATTATTATAATGTGTTTAGCATTTATACTGTTTTTATTGTTAAGGCTGTGCCAAACGACTACATATTGCAAAGGGGGTGTTTGTTTGAATTCCAATTTTGCATAATGTAAAAGTTTTTAACTGAAATGAGCAAAGGAAAAGTTTTTACCATAGGATTTATGTAATTATGATGTTTTAAAATTACAACAAAATTTTTTGTGTTTGGTTATAAAAAGCAAAAATCAATTTAAGAATGAATGAACTAGAAATTAGCTAAAATTAGATGACAAACTTCACAGAGAAAAACACCAAACCCATATGGAATATTTTTGTTCCAAGGATATATTAATGATCAAGTGAATTTAAGAAAAATGTAAGTAAAACTAAAATAACTCTGTGATCAGCTTACCCAAGTCTGAAGCTTCATCCACTGAATCCTACTAGTCCTCGGCTCTCACATTGCATCGCTGATCAACTGGTATTTTTAATTGTATTGTTTCTTGAACACTTTGTTGACGATTGCGGTTTACAAGGTTTTTGAATAAAATAGTTTAATTCAACAAATGAATTTAATAATTTTTTTTTCTTCAGAGATAAAACACGACTTAAGAAGTTTATTGTACGAGTACAACATAATGGATCTTCGGTGCTCCATATAAACTTTATTAAAGTAAAGATGTAAGAACGCCGTACGAAATTTTATTTATTAGCCTTCATGTGTTCTTGGCTTTGAAAAATCGTCATTTAAAGTTTTTATTTCTACAAACATGTATACTTGCAATTAAATATGTAAATATTTTTAACATTAGTTTCTATTGAATGCCAAATCAACGTTTCTCTTTTTATTTGCATTATTAAATAAAGTTTACAAACATTCTCATCTATGCTTTATTATTTTTTTCTTATTGTGGTTATTTCCGGCAGGCAGTTTTCCAAAATCAAAACTGGAATTTTAATAGAGACATTTATTTTAATCCTTAGATCATTCGATACAATTTTAATGAGCATCATGCATATTTTTCTTACTTTGTTCTTTCTTTATTATTGACGAGCACAATTATCAGGAATTCGATAAGGTAAGTTTATTTTTTTGTAGACCAATTCTCCAAAATTATTCCATTCGAATCGCAATACAATAAGAAAAACAAACGAATCTAATAGGCGATAACAATGCTAACCGAAAATTGTATTATAGCTTCAGAAGTATAAAGTGTTTTTATATTCAAACCCGTAGCACCTTGGCAGTCGCTATTATCGTATTACTGCAAATAGAATAGGAAGTACAATAATTGATATCGTTATTAAAAAAATCTTTAAGCAAAGTCAATTATCTTTTATATACTTTTAATTACTTCGTTGTGACAGATAGTTTTTGAAACTAATTTATCTTCATAGAGGTTTAACCACGCGATTTTCAGCTACCATCATCTCATCGAAGCACGAACACTATGTGGCAGTGAGCGCATTCCATTCAAAGCGAGGATTTTTCGAATGTGTCACAGGTAAGCATTCAGGTTCAACCAGTTTCCAAACACCAGCGTCTACCTCTTCAACAGTACCTAGACTACAATATGGTATTTTATGTATCACTTGGCGTAATTCATTTGTACTACGTGGCGAGTCACCAATCAATTGTCGTGTGCATGTATCGAGAGTGGTTGCATGAGCAACAACCAATATGTTACCCTCTAAAAAATCGGAATCAATTGACTTTAATCTAATTCTTTAGTATTATACTATTTGTTGTACAAACTTGTCGTATCTATGATTTTGCGCATTACTTCATAGTTACGCGTATAAAACTCTTCAGTTGTTTCTTTGATGCAATCGTTCAGCATATTTGCAGACATGAAGGGTTGATAGGTAGTATCCACATTGTAATTAGCCTCCATCAACTCAGATTTATTCAGCCAATCTGGAACACCGTCCGGATACCATGCCATCCATTCAAATAACCCCGGTTCCAATTTCACTTTGAATTTTTGTCGTAAATGTAAACCTAAAATTAATATAATCTATTACTAAAATAAAACTGTAGAAAAGTCGTATATGTACTTCGAAAATTTGTTTAAAACAATGACCGAAGATATTTAAATAGAATACGTTTTATTATCTTTGGAACTCTTGTTGGTGTTGTTGTAACATCATAACAAATTCTCCATAAACTTTTGGCGAATGTTGCTGAAGCGACAGTCCTTGGCCGGATAAACAAAAAAAAATTAATTTTTTGTACATATAAATAGCTTGGAATCACTTTCTTTGAATACAATTTTATTTTTTCAATGGCATCTCGTTGCTTATCACTGTTTGGACAAGGCCTGACTTAAAGCGCATGGTGCTTGAAGTCTTCTTTCGATGTCTTCCGGAAAAAATGTTCGCCACGGATTCTTGCCGTTGCGGTATCAACATTTTCTCGGCAAAGGATCACGCACATCTTGAATCAATTTTTCTCCTTCGAGAAGCGATAGAAACCAACGTAGTGCGTTTTTTGCTATTGCAATTTGTACAAAACACTACACCGCACTTCGTTTTTAGTGGCAATGCACAATATTTAACAAAATTGCAAACTAAATAACTCAGTCTACGTTGAAATATATTTAAGTACATAAGTATATGCAAGGTGTAAACAAAAGGTTTTGTGACCGATGACGTAGAAGTCAGTCAACTGTGTTTTGTTTACATAATTGTTTGCATGATCTCTTTCTTGGTTCATGAAACCAGCCTATGTGCAATGCATTTTATTTATGACACAATGTCACAAACTTAAAAATTTAATCCAGAGTAATTGCTAGGTTAAATATTTTGTTTAATCCTTAATTGATGCCTAACCTACGGCTGTGCAAGCAAATTTATCAATTTTGCCGGTAAACTCTGAGTTAAATACATAGTTAACCTACTTTCTCTCAAGTTGGCCTAAGAAAGCCATAAATTAAGTTTAAGTTAAGTTAAGCAATAAATAAAACTCGAGAAATAACGGTTAAAAATTATTTTTTTTTAAAGAAAAGTTATAATCATTACGAATCCTGTATATAATACATTTTGATCATATTTAGATTTTTCGTTTGTTTCTCCGTTTTAAGTTTTTCCCAAGAAAAACAAAAAATCATACAAAAAAGGTAAAAATTTCTTAAATCAGTCGCAGCTCACAAGAAATAAATGTTTGTTATTTATTTCTTCAAAACACGTTTTCTAGCAACAGAATGATGAAAGATATTTCTGGTGATTTTTCTTAAGAGTATCCCGTTTACTTTACTGGTTTAACACACTAATCTCCGAAACTACTGAATGGATGTTCATTGGGCTTTAATTGGTGAATAGGCAAGACAGTATCTACCGTCGGTCATAACTAATAAATATTAAATTTAAAAAAAAGTTCTTAACCACAATAAAATTGCATGGAAATACATACATATGTACATATATTATATATGATGATCAAGTAATAACTCAATAAATATTAAAAGATAATTTTGAGGACTGTATATCCTTCTAAGGTCTTTTTATACTAGAGTGCCTCCGTAGCTTACTAAGTTAAAATAACTGAATTTCCACCCACTAAATACAACTTTCCTCTTCGTAAACTTTGGAAACGTAACAATAAAGTCAAGGCGAATTCATATAATGTGAATTATTCCATGCATTTACATACATCGCAAGCCAATGATAACAAGTCTAATGTAAAATAAAATCAATTTGGCTTTCGAAGCCGTAAGGCAAATAAAAAAATTAAATCAACTGTTCTAGTAATATCACCTTATATAAATTGGAATTTAATACAGTATTAAAAATTATATTTCCAACAATGAGTTCATAATTCATAATTTTTAGATATTAAATGCGGCGTTACCAGATTATCAGTAATAAAGTATAAGTAGGGTATAGGTATCGGTAAGAAGTTCCTGTTCTTTTTAATGGGTTTTACTCTTCTGAGACGATCCTGGTATTTTTGTAGTGACATATTAGCAAATTAAACTAAGAGATTTTTCTTTCCGAAGCTTTCACCGAATATGATATTTAACATAACCAGAGCTATAACTCAATCCACTATAATCCGAATTTTCGAGAAATCTAAGAAAATCCATCATTGTGGTAACGTAGCATATACTTTGAATGTGATCGTTTGCAGCAAAGCGGATTCAGTTTCGCATTTTTGCAGATTTCACGATTACTGATGGATTCAATGATAGCCCCGAACAACTTTTTTATTACCTCGTCTATTGAGCACTGCACTGTAAATAAAATTGTTTTGTTTTTATTAATAATTATTTTTGTTAAGAAAAAATGCGGTGTACAAATAAATGGTACTTTGGGAGGATTTTCTTCATTGACATCAAACGCTTTAAAAAAGTGGGCGTTGAAAGTTTAAAACCCCATTCCCCGGAATCCCTGCACAGATATACAGAGTGTCTACAACCTTTAAACGCACAACTCATTTTTTTCGTTTTATTGTTTTAACTAAATCGTTTATTTGTTTCCTTGTATACATTTTGTTTGAAAACGGCATACTTTTTTATTGTAGTTGGTAGCTTGACTTTCTTGGCTTGGCTAACATGGCGACGAAAATGATTGAGTGAAATTACCTTCAATGTTGTTATCAAGGAGAATTCATATAAGGTGAAGTTGATCAGGCAGCTGATCGAATTCGCTTGGTGAACGTTAAGTCAAAATGATGTGTTTGTTGTAAATCATACTGTCATTGTACATATAATTTGTTAGTGTAATTTCTTATTTTTCTACGTATAACACCACCTGATATGAATTCGCCTTGGTTGAATCCAACCATTCATATAAGGTGAACGTAATGTCGAAATAACGATATAGGCAAGCGGAATTGATGGGTGGTGTCGGGACGACTGATGATTATTTCGCTTTGGTGAACATAATGTCAAAATTGTAAAGGCAGTAAGGTGAATCCATATAAGGTGGTGTTGAGAAAGCAGCTGAATTAGCTTGCTGAACTGAATGTAAAGACTATGTGTTTGTTTTGATTCTTACCGATTCTCACTTCCATTGTGCGTACAATTTGTTAGTGTACAGTTTTGTGTTGTACCACCTGTTATAAATACAACTACAAAATTCCTATGTATTTTGTTTTTGTTTCTGCGTAAGAGTTGTCAAAATTTATATACATTTTGTGTTTGCTTTTACTGCTTTTGAAAGCTCATACGCAAAAGCAAAAACAAAATACATGTAGGTGAATAAAAAAAATCAAATCAGCTGCTCTTCCATCACCTTCTATAAATTCGCCTTGGATTCGCCTTCACATACGTTTACATGCGTACTTTTGTTTACTTTTTCTGACATCACGAATTTTCTTTAAAAAATTTAAGTGTAATAAAAAAGAAAAAAAAAACAATGGTAACTAGAAGAACTTAACATTCGATTTATAAAAATACTTAAAGAATTCGAACGTTTTCATGCCACGAATCTCAGCACTCAACACTCTCACTTCACAGCTTACAATTTTTTAGCATAGAGTATGTTTGCATTTTTATTGAAGGTAGCCCACGCTGCATTAGATAAGTTTGCTGAAGTTACCCTTAACCAATAAATGGACTTGAGCTCGAATTTAATACGCGCGTAACTTTTAATGAGCGGCATTGATTGCGAACGGTTGTTTGCCACTTTGCTACATACGCCAATTCAATCACATCAAGGATGTTATAAATAAAGAACAAACTAGAATAAACTAGATTATATTAATGTATTTCAACCTATACTAATATTAACATCTAAACAATTAAACATGACGCTTGAAATAATTATTTGCGTTAGGAATTTTCTTTCCACATTATCATCGCAATAAAAGCAGTCACCTGATTTTGACATTAAGTTCACCAAATCCAACCACAAAATTTTTAATTTTATAATTTTTACTTACATGCGCCTGCTATGGCCTGGTATGAATTGGCCTTGGCCATTGGTATCACACTTTTGAATTGAGTAGGAAATAAAAGAAATGAAGAAATTTTGATTTTTGCTGCTTTTTAACTCTCTCCTTGGACGAACATTTTTGTGATAGTGATGGTTAAACAGAGAGACAAAAAAGTAGTGTGTAATTCAATATGTGGAGTTTTATTGTTATATTTTTGTTTGTTTTGATGTTGTTACTGTTTTCAATGTAATTAAAAATGTAAGTGCAATCATTGTTGTAAGCAAAAATATTGTTAATTTGTTAACACTTGGTTTTATGTTTTATGTACAATAAAATACAGACTCCCTGATGAAGGCGCGGAAGACGCCGAAACGCGTAGGAAAAAAAAAGAAACTTTTTGTTTGCTTTTAAAATATTACCGACCGAAAAGCTCCTAAATCATCCCAATTTTTGTTCACACTTTTTTTTTTATTCGTATGGGAGGCCGATCCGGTCTAAGGTACATCCGTTGATTGTGCTACTGCATAATTTTTATTAGTCGCTTTTCATGGATAAATGCGCTACGAGGTTTGTGATTGTGTATAGAGCGGCGGGGGTTAGAAAAATAAAAATGTTCCCCGAATGCAATGCAACTATACGTCTACGGCGGACACAGTATATTTATATGTATATATATATACATATATATATATATATATATATATATATACATATATACATATGTACAGGTGTACAAAAAGCAGATCATCTACTCACCTTCCAGTGTACTAATACAGGTTTGCACGCAGCGATAAGCTGGAGAACAGTAAACATGATCGATGCACACGTTAGATTCAAATAAAGCTTCTCCAGTCAATTTCGCTTGATATAAGCCAATATTGGTTAGAGGCGAGTCATTTTGCCAGCCTTCAGGGCACCTTTCTCTGCAAACATAAATATATTAATTTCTTCTATATAAAAACCGAGAGAGCGAAGAGTTTATAAATTTAAGATTACCTTAGACAATATAGCGAAACGTCTTATTGGTACATACCTTCTTGGTAACTTCTTAGGCATATTTAAGTCTTTGCGGACGTAATTGTTAAACTCATCGAAGCAGTATGGTATCCAAGTGCCGAAAGTGAAATCCACGCGTTCACCATGGCGCATTATGTATATTCGACGACATTTCACTGGTGTTACATCAAGGCTTCCGGTCTCGTGGGAACGCTCCGAGTCCATACTAAGTGTGTCATCGGCGCGTGGTGCTGCAACACCTATCGGTTCTACCATTATTTCCATGTCGCTTCGCCGTTTAGCTACTTCCATGGCATGTGGCGAACTCATTTCAAAGCTCTGGGTATCTTGCTGTTTACTGCACTGCAGAATTATCTGCTGACTTGCCTGTTGTGATTGTGACCGGCTGCTATTTTTGTGTGTTGTATTGTGCTCGCTTACCCCTTGCAACAGCTGTAAATCCAAGCAGGGCTGTAATGTTTTACGTAAATACTTTTCCACACTATTTTCAGAGTCCTCATTAAATGCCGAGCCTTCAATTAGTTCGTGCGGTAGTCCAACTTGCACATCAAGAATGGCAATAAGCGGAAAAATATGCATATTTAATTATATGTATGTATATGCATATATATGCACACATGTACATATGTATGTATGTATTTTAAAATAGATGTGCGAAAATTTCATTTCACCTACTTTGCTGATGAAATCTCCTATGCTGTTCGTCGTTCTCAATGGAAATGCTACGCCCATCAACAATATCAATTTCTTCAGCAGATGTTAGTGATGGTGTCATCGATTTGGACAATTGCACCACACGATGCAATGTCCATGCATCCGACTCGGCAGTTCGTTCTGTGTAATTTACAGGTAAATGCCCATAGCTACCAGTCAGCCATGAAATACCCTCTGCCCAGCCGTCGCACGAGTTGTCAACTGCATCTGTATTCAAATAAATGTAATCGCCGATGCGCAACTCCAATTCATCGATTTCATGCGGACTGTGGGGGTACACCACTTTGTGCACCTACTCCAATACCTCACAGAAGCGTGTAAACAAATTGAAAAAAAAAAAACAATAACAACATACCGATAAAGTTTTTTACGAAGGCATGTTCGATGGGTGGGAAAAAATGGTGTTTTTGTGAAAGGATGAGTCATCACGTGTAGAAAAGTAAACAAAAACGCAAATGATAATAGAAAAGAAACATTGAATTAGCAAACATTTTCCTAAGCCAGTTTACATACATATATAATATGTGCCTTAAACCGTATCGAAAAAAATTTCGCTGAACACCCTCCTATCTAAAGTATTTTTAAAAGGAAATTTCGAAAAATAAAAATTATTCTGACCACTCTCCCTAGGGTTCGCTCTTTTAAATCGTTCTTCATATCTTCTTCATTTATAGTCGGATCTTAAAGCATGATATAGAGAACAACCGAACCGAATGTTCGGCCAATAAAGTTCGTTTCGGCTTTGGTCAATCATTTTTAAAATTATATTAATATAGCATTTTTGTTTTAATGTTTTGCTTTGTGGAAAAAGTCAAATAAGCCTATCAGATTTAAATTATACCGTTGGATAGTTCTCTCAATGAACATCTGTTGCTTGCCAAGAAATTGTGACATTTTTGAAACTTTTTTAGCCCATATTTTCTGCGGAAAAAAACTACTTTAAAATATCTGTGACTCCTCTGTATTTAGTGGAAAATTGTCCAGCGCTGTAGGTCAGTCTTATACCGATGTACGGAATTTCGAGCATTAAAAACATAAATTTTGTGATTTAAACTAATGTATGTTATGTACCTTTTTTAATATCAATAAAAAAATCTAGAAATGTTAAATATTCATTCATTATTCATTTTTTAGACCTTGAAAATATTCGGTTTGCCTTTGGCCGAAGTCCGGCTCGATTCGGTTCGGTTTTCGACTCGAGGAGACGATTTTTGTTCCGGCAGTTCATTGACCTCAAATACTCTATTGTGGTACTTTAGACTAGATCTCAGTTATTACCCCCATAAAGGACCACCCCAAAGCCAGTAAATTAAAGCTTGCTACAATGGAAATAGTCAAAGGTCGAGGTCAATGAACTTCTCCTCGTTACGAAACCGTACTTTAAGTTCCGACAATTAATGCCGAAGATATGCAGGAAAACGTGACCCTAGGGTTCAGAAGGCATTAAATTTTTTTTTTTCGAAATGGCCTTTCACTAATACTATAGATAGAGGGCGGACGGTGCCCCTTGTGAAGGGATACGGTTAAATGCGCATATGTACATATAACAAAATAAGAGACATACACAAATAATATCAGTACAAAAATTGGAACAATATACTTGTTTAGTGGCTAGTTGAGGGTCGCGCGAGTACAGTCTCAGCTCCCAACAGGAGGCGCAGGATGCATCAAGCGATTCCACTAAGGTTTTCAGTGCATTAAACTGGTTCTGCGGAAACTGATACGCTAAGGTTAGGTGCAGTGATTTTACGTGCGGCTCCAAAGATATAGCTACAAGAAATATATACATATATATATATGTATATGTAAGTATTTGCATATGTATGCACATACATACATAGTGCACATATGTACATACATATGCGTATGTATGTATGTATGTATTATAAATTACTATGGTGATGGCAGTGATGCCCAGCCCCCTATACACGCAAGCAAATTCTGTTATTGTAATTTTCACACGCAAGACGAATTCATATAAGGTGATGACAGTAGTATAAATATAAATATTTCATGTGTTTGTTTTTGTTTAGGCTTTTAAGCTTGTCAAAATCGGATTGGGGCAATTTATTTACAATATAAAACTAAAAATTAAAGTAATTCGTTTTGTCGAATACTATTTTGATAAATAGGGAAATCAATATTGTACTCAGTAGTTTTTTTTTTTTAAATTAAAAGCTCCGCAAATAATCCACAAAATTTTGTAAGCATATGACTGGCTTTCCAACAGAAACGTAACTGCCTCTGTATATAGAACCAGAGCTGCGTTTTGGCCTGTTTCTTGAATCACCTTCTTTTGATCTGCTTGCGCTGTCTTCGCGATTATTTCCCACAATACTTACAAACTATGCAGTTTCAGCTTTAGTCAATATTCCAATATTCTTCCTGATCTTCTCCGATTTGTCTTAAACGTTCATACAATGTTTTATCGTCATCAGCTTTTCTTTCGCTTCCCTTTTTGTTTCGATTTATGAAACTGCTTAGATTTTTGAAATGCATACTGCATGTGTTTATCACCGAACTCCGACAAGTTTTGCGTGGTCTTTACATTTAAACTATTTCCAGTAAATCCGCACAACCCGAAAATTCGCTCAAAAAAAAAACATATGTAAACAATGAAATGTTTTTGACATGAATTTGGCAACCCTAAGCAAAGGTGTATAACAAAAATAGCAATCAGCTAATCTAATAGCATCACCTTATATGTACATATGTATATATTGTTGTTGTTGTTGTAGCGGCTAGTCGCGCCCCGTAAAGAGCGGATTCACCCATGGTCGTTGTCGTCGAACTCATCTAGGGGGAGGCCCAGGACACGTGCAGTTTCGACAGGGTTCGACCAGAGGGAGAGGGGTGTTAGATGAGTGGGTTTGAGGGGGCATGTGAATAGGTGGTCGGTGCCGTGCGGAGAATCTCCACATGCCGGACATGTGTTGGGTATGTCGGGGTTGATTCTGGATAGGTAGGAGTTGAGCCTGCTACAGTATCCAGATCGTAATTGTGCCAGAGTGACGCGGGACTCACGGGGCAGCAGGGACTCCTCATCTGCTACAGGTGGTGGTTGGGCTCCGATGACTGCATTTGCCTGGCTGGGAGCCTGGGAGTCAATGATGGTAGTGACTGTCTCTTTGTGGATGTTGCTTAGGACCCGCCGGTACGCCTCCGGATCCAGCGGTTGCGTGATGAGTGGCTGGATCTCGTCCTTTAGTCCAAGAAGATGTCTTCTAATGTGCCTGGGTGGCAGCTCCACTGCAAGCAGGTGCCTATTTGGATGCCCCGAACGGTGACATCCAGCAAGGAACTGCTTGCTGAGCATGAGGTTGTGCTCCTTAACGCGGAGCACATTGACCTCTTGGAGGAGATGCTCCTAAGGCGACATCAGAAGACATCCCGTCATCGTGCTGAGTGCGGCGTTCTGGCAGGTCTGCAGCTTCATCCACTGTGTCCTGCTGGTTCCCGGCGACCAAACTGGCGCAGCATAATTTATTACCGGCCGGCCAATCGCCTTGTATGTTGCCAACAACGTTTCTTTGTCTTTGCCCCAAGAGCTGCCGGCGAGCGACTTGAGGACATTGTTGCGGCTCTGTACTCTATTGGCGATTGCGGTAGTGTGCGCGGAGAAGGAGAGCAGGCTGTCGAAAGTCACCCCCAGAATCTTCGGGTGGTTAACCGTCGGAATGGGGGTGCCATCGATATGGATGTTAAGATCCAACCTGACCTCCTTCGTCCAGGTGGTAAAAAGGGTCGCCGAGGACTTAGCAGGGGACAGCGCCAGGTTTCTGCTAGTAAAGAAATGGGCAAGATCGGAGAGATATCCGTTCACCTTCAAACACAGATCATCAATTACATTGCCGGTTGCCATTATCGAGCAGTCATGAGCATAGGAGACAATCGTGACTCCCTCTGGCGGTTGAGGGAGCTTGGAGATGTAGTGATTAAACAATAATGGGGACAGGACGCCACCCTGCGGTACCCCTTGTTTAATCCTCCTTGGTTTGGATGTTTTATCTCTAAACCATACTGATGATTGACGACCACACAGGTAATTCGCGGTCCACCGTTTCAGTCCCTGCGGGAGAGTTGATGCTTCCACGTCAGCTAGTAGCGTGGAGTGACTGACTGTGTCAAAAGCTTTAGACAGGTCCAACGTTACTAGGACGGTTCTCTCGCAGGGGCGGTTTTGGTTAAGACCGCGGTTCACCTGTGTGTTTATGGCATTAAGTGCTGTTGTTGTGCTGTGCACTTTCCGGCAGCCATGTTGATGCTTAGCCGACCCTAGGTGGTATGTGTAATACGGGAGGAGTAGGGCCTCAAGTGTCTTTACCCCTGGCGAAAGCAGGGAAATCGGCCGATAGGAATCACCCTTGTCGGCCGGTTTCCCTGGTTTCAGTAGTGGAACCACCCTCCCAACCTTCCAGATGTCCGGAATGATGAGGGTGGCCATGTACAAGTTGGGGATCCCTGTGAGGAACTCGATTCACGCGGGGCCTATATTTTTCAGCATCAACACGCTTAGCCCGTCAGGGCCAATGGCATTGGAGGCTTTCGCCTTCCCGATGACCTCCTTTACCTCGCCACAAGTGAAGGCAAGAGGCGCGCTGTTGTTCGGTAGTTTGCGCAGCCTCCTGGTCACCTTCCGCTTGGTCCTATCCCCCGAAGGATGCAGTATAAACTGTCGGCTAAAATAGCTCGCGCATCTCTTCGGGGCCGACGAGGCACGATCCCCGAATGAAATTTCCTCTCGGTCGTCGTGCTTCGTCGGGTTGAATAAGGACTTCACGGTAGACCAGAGCTTACCAACTCCCGTGACCAGGTTACAGGACTTCAAATGCTCTTCCCACTTGTTCCGCTTGTTTTGGTCCACCAGCCTCCGAATCTCCACATTTAAATCCTGGATGTTTGGATTTCGGGGATCGGAGTGGCGAAGGTGGTCGCGTTCGTTCGCTAGAGCGGCCGCTTCGGCCGGGAAGTTGGGACGGATCTCGGGGATCCTCCCTGCCGGGATGAAGCGGGCCGCAGCTGACGCAACCACCTTGCGGAACTTATGTTCGCCTTTACGAACGTCAGTGGGTGTGGGAGAAGATCTGAAGGCATTTTCGGTGAACTCCGCGAACCTGACCCAGTCAGCCTTTTTAAAGTTGATGTAGGTCCGGTGGTCCGCGGAGACAAAGTCAGCAGGTCTGTCAATCGAGATGATTATGGGTAGGTGGTCTGATGCAAGCGATAGCATAGGTCGCCACGTTATGCTATTTATCAGACCTGCGCTAGCTATTGTTAGGTCAGGCGAGCTGCTGCAACTACCCATAATCCTGGTGGGGGCATCATCATTCATCGTGCAGAATGTCGAATAGTCTATCTGCTCTGCCAAATCATTTTCCCTACGATCAGCTGGTAGGCTTGAATGCCAGAGATCGTGGTGCGCGTTGAAGTCACCACCTACCAATCGGTTTTCACCTCTGAGGAGCGCACCTATGTCAGGGTGATATCCTGCCGGGCAGCAGGTGACAAGGTTGAGTTGCTGTGCAGTTTCGTTTCCTGGATCGCAGCTATTGACAGATTATGCCGACTCATGAAGTCGGTTATCTCCTCAATCTTGCCCTGCAGCCCATTGCAGTTCAGCTGAAGGAGTCTCGTTTGCCTCGGTAGAGTCGTCGCGGAGAGAGGTGTGAGGGACGGGTGATGTTGTCCACCCGGAGAGGTTCTGCCGTTGCTAGGCACCGGTGCACTAGGTGCAACTAGGGGGGCCGTAGAGGCTATGGGCGCAGTAGGGCGCGAACAACATGGGGCCGCATAGTTTGTGGGCCACTCCTTATGGGTCTTAAGGCCTGAGCAGACCTTAAGATGGCTCCATCCGTCGCACGAATTACACCTTACCGAAGTGGAGTTCGGATGGAGCTTTTTCTGGCAAACGCAGCAAAAATAGGTTTCTGGACCAGGGTTTGGCTCGATGCCAGCCCTGAGCAGAAGGAGGTGAAGCAACCCTGCTGCAAGGAGTTGCTCCAGGGGCGACAGACAACTTATGGGGTAGGCCAATCTAAACAGGGTTAGATCGCCGAAACAACAGTCCTTGGCCGGGTGAAACCCGGGTCATTCCGGTACGTAGAACCGACTGTCGTGGGAATGGTACATATATATTCGCCTTGGCTGGTGCGAATTAACATACTCGGCCTATGCTCGTTGCTATAATTAAAAAAAAAACTTAATAAATATTAATGCAAACCTACACATGTCTTATAAATAATAAAAAAAAAAAATATAAGTAATAAAACCTATGCGCTTTAATTTTGTTTATTGTAAAAAAAGCTGTCATATGCTCACTGGGTGATACCGATTCAATGACAAACAGTTACATTTTGTATCAATGGATTCAAGGCAAATTCATATAAGGTTTTATTACTAGAACAGCTGAATTGATTGTTTTTTCCATCTTGCGGCTTAAAATGCTAAATTTATATTTGTATTTTTATTCTGATTGTTCTCGTTGGCTTGCCATATAATTTTTTAAAGTAATTTAGCAGCCTAAGCCGCAAAAGCAAAAACAAAATACCTGTAAATTTTTGTTTTTTGTACTATTGCTACTACTACCTTATATGAATGGACGATCGACACGGTACGAAAATTCTTTTTAATTGATTTTTATTGGAAAATCAGCATTAAAGTTTTATTGAAACGTGGCTCAGTGATTGAATGCTCGCCTAGCAACTGCGTGTTCTATGTATCAAACAAGGAAAGAAATCTGATGAGGAGATGTGGTGATCTCCGAAATTCCATACTGTGTGTTCCAAAGCCGACGGGAAGGTTGGAGGAGGAGTTTTCTCCAGAGCTGAAACTGAAAACATTCTGTCGGCTTCCGGACTCTGTAGTGTATGCCAGGCGAAGGTCCAACAAACAATTGATCACTGAATGCTCCAGATCTCTAAACGAGAAGTTCCAGCAAGGTACGACTGCCCCATCCTTCTGGGAAATAGCCTTCCATTCTATGAAACTGCTAGGCTCACATGGACATCGTATGATAACCAAACACCCGTCCGTAAGTCTGGGGTTAAATCAGCTATATACATACCAACCCAGTGGTGGGCCGAAACAAGGACAAGTGGGAGGAGCACTAAGACTGACCTCGTTAGGGTTAGTTTTGTGTTACTGTAAGAATATTGTATAACACGATGAAATAGGATGGTCGAGTGGAAATATTTTATAATTTATTTGGTAATCGAGGCTCATGGGACCCGAAGAGATACGCGATCTACAATACTTTATCCAAAATTCCATTTTACCTCCTTCCCGGTTTTTAAGAAGCTAATCGAGAAGGCGAAAGACTCCAAGGCAAATAATTTCGACAGACTAAGCATATTGACGTTAGGAAATTTGAGCTCGGTGGGAGTAAGTAAGCTGGGATCCCCAATCTGTCATCATTGCTGAGATAGGGAACTTTGGGAGAGTGATCACGCTGATGAGATCAGGGAAAACAGGTAATAATGAACGAATGAATTGTCACTATGTATGAAGAGCTTGGGAAGCTACTTAGTACACACTTGATTGGTTTTATCACAGTAGTGTTATATATTTTAGATTATTCTTTATTTTGAACGTAGAAATAGCACAGTTTGCTGAAATCCTACTGATTCTACGATTCTCCTTTGGCGTCAAATCAGTCGCTGTCCGTCCTGTCTTTCTATTTCTTGCCACGTTATTTTGCATAACGATCAAGGACATTTGAGCATCGCCCAATATTTTCGGCAATATATCGATTCGAAAGTCCTTCAGGGGGCAGAATGTCGATTTGTTCTTTCTCTTGATCCGTCAAATATTTCAGCTTCATAATATAATCAGATCTTATTAGTTTTTGGCTTAACGTAATTAACACCTATAAAATCGATCTAGTTTCGCACCTTCATTACTCATTGAACAGAGGGCTCTGTTTAAGTGAGTCAACATCCGAAGGAGAATATTGCAGCCGCTAACAATTTACTGCTACATAATATCGTTAGCAAGAACCATATTTATTTATAAGTGAATGGTTAATTTCATAAAAATGACTGCCTCTAATCAAGTGAACTGAACTGTATGTATGAATATACTTACTTAATATTTCTATAAAATGTTTGAGATTTATGTGTAAATAGCATGCGAAAAACAAACAAAAAAAACAATTGCAACTTTAATACAAACTAAATATTATTTTTCTTACATCGACTACTACGCGGTATACAACGTGTACCGGACGAAACAGCACCGCACCATGGGAAGCAGGCGACTATTGCATCGAGCTGCTCATAAGTGTCGCTTATGACTGTTAGTGAAGTAGATCAATGGCCATAAAACAGTACAGGACAACAATGTTTACAGTTCAAGCGTTACATAGCATATTCCAGTGAAAGCATTTTGAAAACAGTTTAAAAAAGAGCACCAAAAATTTGCCATTTACATTAGGAAACGTACATATATCTTGCACCCCATTTAACACAATCACATTCATAAATTTCTTTGCATGGCAAACAAAAAATTACCAAAAAATCATTTACAATAACACTATCATACTTGAATTGGACACCTCCTTAACGTATTGTAGCGATAGTCGTTTCAAATAGTTGGCATCCTCTTCGGCTACAAAGAAACCCATAAAATTTTGACTCATATATGGCTCCAACTTTAAAGGACGATCTAGAAGTGATCCACTCATGTCAACAACCAGTTTGAGAGCTTTGGATAATTGCAACGAGCTATCATCAGGTGCCTTCATAGGAAATAAGAAGAAATGTAAAGACATCATGTAGTACATATATAAATAAATAATAATTATGATAACACTGTTCTACGGGAATCCAATAGGAAATGAGGGATGTAAGATGTAGAGATTAAGCCCAATACCTAATACGGTGACTCAAACAACTGATCAGATGATGATATTTCTTTACAATATTTACAATGTTTTTACAGCTAAGTCTTTTTTTATAGAACTTAAGCTCATTCTATAACAAAAAGCAATGAAATAAAATTTCAAACTTTGTACAAAACTTATACAAATACAACAAATTTTCATAAAATATTTTAATTAGTTTTTAGAAAACTTTTTAATATTAGTAATGTGCAAGTCTAAAAATTCTTGTTGATTTTTAACCACTTTTTTAACGTTTGGTCTTAGAACATTTTTTTATATAACGGACGGATTTTAAATAAATTCCTGTTAATTTTTTGTACTGGCGGTGTTGCATATTTTCTGACATATAAACTAGAAGCGTTAAATGTGAGAAAGTTTCCAAAACCAAAATTTCAAAAATCAAATCTAAGATCAATTGAGTCACAAAACTGTATACCCAAAAGTTTGCTAAAAATTCTGATTAACAAGTTTGAAAATTTGTTGATTTTTTATAAATTTTTTGCTTGATGCAAGAATGGAAGGTGTTATACGTTGGCAACTTTTCCCTCTTTTCCAATTTTGAGGGTAATATTTTCGAACAGCATTAAAAAGTTGACAAATACATGGTAGGCAAGCAACACAGCATCATTATTCAAAGTGTGATTTGCTTCTATTCGCTAGTATTTGTTCGTTCTTCTGATTGAATGAAATCGTAAATTTCAATTTCTTATTTATAATATTATAATTATTTTTCGGAATAGGAATGAGTTGGTGTTCTTGATTTCGATTCCGACAAAATTGTTTTTGGTTCGAAAAGTTTTGCCTTTGACAAATCGGAACGAAAAGTAATTGGCAAATTAAACCCAAATATAAATGTTGTTTGACAACCAAACTTTTTGTGTTAAAAAGTTCAAATTATTGGAAAAATTTAAAAATCTTTATTGTTCAAATCTGTATTCAATAAAATAAGTGTGTATCAGAGAATTTTTTTTTCTTAATATACTAGATAGCAAATTATTTATACTAAAAATAAGAATATTTTGATTATAATTTTTCCCCCAAAACGCCCTTAATTTCTACCCATTTTCCCCCCATTCCCAAAATACGACGTTGAGCATAAGCAGTACCAGAACGTGCTGTCACTAGGTACATCACTTTTTTATTTTTGCATCATGAATTTTGTAATTAAATTTAAATTTTATTTTACATGCTTTTTGCTATAGATCAATTGTTTGGATCACCGTAAGTACAGTGGGGAGTAAAAGCATGTACATAGTGGATTTCTAACAATAGTCGCAATATTTTTCAAGAAAAATTATGTATGTTAATTTTTTCAATCCCTGAGAAAAGGCTTAAAGGGCCAAATTCAAAGTTGGAAAAAAAAAATATTAAAATTGAACAAATTGGTATCAAAATTTCAACATTTTCATAGTTTTTTTTGTAGAAAACTATTAAGTATGTCTCTTTTATTTGCTTCTACTTCTTAATTGCTGCGAAAATTTTAACAATGCTGCTATTCAGCAACCATTTTCAGCTGCTGTTGTTAGCTAGTCGATTACCGAAAGAGAGAAACGAAAAATTCGTGATTTCAACTAAAATAAAAGATAAATTTAAAATTCGGTGATTTGTTTTCTTTTAATTAAAAAAGGAGCATTAAATAATGTCGTTTAAATATTTGGCATATGATTTATCACGAGATGACGAAGAAGTAAGCGCTCTAACAGTGAATCGAAGTTTACTCCGAGATGTGGACAATCCCTTTCATTTGACTGCAACAGAAGTGAGGTTTCCTATGGCCCAAGCTGCTAAGGAAGCCCTTGCTTCAGCGTCATCACCCTTTCCTGTGAGGCACTATTGGGGCCGTTGTACTCATATGTATATCAATTTTGCCACCAAAGAAACATGAGGAGGCTTATGCCAACCACCATATCTACCATTCAATTAATATGCAAATGGTAAAAGCGAACTTTTATCAAGGATCCAAGTATAAAAACAGAACTATAGTTTAGTTTTAATAATGAGGAGGCATAGTGAAACAATGAATCATAGTTGCATCCGTTACCCGATGAATGTCGGCTTACGGATGACTGACTGGCTCATGGGTATTCGGGTCGTTGATAGCAACCAGTTACGAAGAATCTTAAAGCTGTTAGAGCCTATTACCTAAAAGATAAATGATTCTAATTAAAAAATGTAAGCATACTAAGTAAATCCTAAATACGCTGGAGCACAACTTGAATTTTGAAAACGAAAACCATGGCATATTTGCAGGTTATTCCGGATATTCCTTGGAGTCGAGTTGATGACTATTCTACCAACCCACTCAGAAGAGAGTCCGGAATTCTGCTACAATGAAACATTACAATATATAAAAAGAATTTTAAATGTTTGTAGTTTGAAACAAACTAGTATCTTATTTCACTTTAATGATATATAACAACATCGCTCAAATTTATATTTGGCAGCACGCACACGTTTGTTTTTTCTCTATTCCTCTTTGTTATTTTCGCTTATTTTGACATTTAGTTTGACAGGGGTGCTAGTCTTTATCACTTTGAATAAATACAACGAGACAGCTGTTAAGTGTCGTTCGGGCATGTTCTGCAATTCACTTCCGAGTGAATTCGTGTTTTGTGCCTATCTGAAACTGCCGTGTGAAGTGAAAATTTCCGAGTGAAAGTGAATTGCAGAACATGCCCGGTTAAGAATAAGTTAGTGAATCGCACAATCGTTAGTGAAAACGACAAATATTGTCGTCAAAAAGTGCGATTGTCGGATGGTTTGAAGTTAGTGAATCGCCCTACTGGTCTTTTCAACGAAGAGGAGGTCTTCCTCTTCCTCTGCCACCACCACCGCGTTGAATACTTTACGGGCTGGATAATTTTCTTCTATACGTAAAACATGACCTTGCCTAGGTAGCCGCTGAATCTTGGTTCACAGTACTAGTCAATGTTGCTATAAAGCCCATGCAACTCATGTTTCCATCGTCTGCGGTATTCGCCGTATTTAAATCTTTCGGAGAATATTTCTCGCGAACACCCCAAAGGCCATCTCTTCTGATGTTGACAGCGTCCATGCTTCTGCGCCTTACAATAGCACGGGCATGATGAGGGACTTATAGAGTATGGCTTCCGTTCGTATCTTGTCTACTCAGCCCAAAGTAGCACTTGTTGGCAAGAGGAGTTCTTCGTTCGATTTTGAAGGCAACATTGTAGTTGCTGTTAATGCTGGTTCCAAGATAAACAAAGTGATAAGGTTCAACTAGTTCGCTTATGGTTGGCTTCAGCCTTTCACACAATACGCTCGGTAAAACCTTGTATGAAATGTTAAGGAGGCTGATCCAGCGGTAATTGTCACATACCCTTCTTGTGAATTGGGCAGAGTATACTTAGGTCGGGTGACGGGATGTTAATCTTCATCTTCTCCAGCAACGCTTTCGCTGTCCACAATTTGAGTGTGCTTTGAACATCAGTCGCCAGGTCACCGTTCTTGTTTTTACAGGAATTAAACTCTTCCGCAAGTCCCCGCCCCTTCTGAGAGACTTTCGGGCGCTTTTCCTGTCGGCTAGCATCTCAAGCTCTTCCCACTCGGGTATTCCGGTTGATTTTTGACGATTTTTGAAATTTTAGTCTGGAGCACTTTTATTCATACAACGGATGTATTTTATATAAATGTCCGTTGATTTTAAATATTTCTTAGTGTTGATGGTATTGCTCTTTAAAATTCATGCGTTAAATAAAAAAGTTCCTAAAATAAAGATTTCAAAGAATTTCCAATATCAACGCAAATTTTTATCCGGTTTAGTCTTCCGTATTTTTATACTAAAATTAGATAGGTAACGTATCAAGCCGAAAGTTTCAAAAAAATTCAGATAAAGAGTTGAAATTTGGTGAAAAGTCGTTGAAGTTTTATACATTTTTTACAATGTTTGAAATTTACCTCTATATATTTAATTAATAAACAAAATTACCAAACAAATTAAATCATGAAAAGCATTGTTAATATTGTAAAAAGATTACTGTGTACTCATTTGTGCTCCCTACTGTATGCCTATCATCTATTCATCTTCTTTGTAATCTATGTTCTTTGGTTAGAGATCTTACTAAAAATCAACTTTTTTTAAAGTTGATAATCGAACCGCAAGTAATCGACCAAGCGTTGCCTTGGGCTAAAAACTCACCGGAATTATTCGAATAGTGACAGTCACTGAGATTAAATTCATAAAAATTTCATTATGGTGTAAATCAAGTTTTGCCAATAAGCAGAAGCATTCAAACACATAAAAAAAAACAAATATTTATTGACAGAAAACAACTAGTCGAAAAAACGAAAAGGAATGGGTAGTCGATCACTTTTTTTTAAAACAACTTTGGCTATCGATTGACCGATGAGTCGATCAGTTGTATAACAAGAGCTCTAATGAAAGTAGGGCAGTCAACTCATTTTTGAGAATTCCCCGATTATGTACGAAAGTTCATAAAATTCCCCACCCAGATATCTTCTGCTTATTTACACAAAGAAAATTTAATATATTTCGATGTATTACCGGTATTTCTGTTTTATTTTACTTTTTAAATGTAATTCAGCTACATTCCTAAGCCAAACCTAACTTTTTAAAATTAGTAACAAATAAAAAATAAAAAATGGGCATATCGACGGTTAAGTGAAAGATTTTTTTTTCAAAAACGCCCTGCCTAATTATAAATTCAATACATTTTCAATTCGGCAGTAAAAAAAAACTATAATGATAGATATGTACATAGTTGCTTATAAAAATAAATAATAACATAATACAGGTCGCAGCATTATAAGTCCTTTTATCGACATAGATCGGCTTCTTTTTTTTAAATTACAATAACATTATACGATTTTCTAAGAGGGAAAACATTTATAAGCCCAGAAGTCATTATGGTCTACTATATCATTTTGAATTCATACAGAATTATCATACAGAATTCATTGCTAAGTTGCTCACAATGTTAAGATTTGTTTATAAATAAAATAGCTATGGATGGATCATTAGAAATTCCACTAGCAACATAAACTGAAATTCGCTTGTAGTTCTTTTGTTTTCGGCTTAAACTAAAGTAATTACAAATATTCAATGAATGACAAAGGTTGCATATGCTTGCACGTCTTTGTCCAAATATTTCTGGAACGAATCGACGTACATATGTGCACATTGGTGGTGCTGAAAGTGAGGTGCCAGAGGACCCTCTCTTCATTCTTGACAAGATGCCTAGGAATGAGAGGGAGGGCAATCAACAATCATGTGCTAGATGTGGATGATAAGCTCAGGTACGAAGCGGTGCTCAATGAAAAAAAAAAACAAAAATGGAAAGATGAATCTCCTGGACTATGTAGTGCTGGTGAAAAAACGACAGGAACTTTAAAATTGTTGATTATTGGATGCCACCCTATATCAAGCAATTTTCTGAACCACGTTCGAAAAATAACCTTCTTTGCAGCAAATTATGTAATCAAGCCGATATTTAAAACTCGAGGGCAAGTCTGCCACCCAATTGGGTCAATACTTCCTACTAACGGTAACAGCCCCAAATTGTTGCAGATTTACTTTGTTTCGGAGGCCAATCAACTATCGACGCGATTGCGAATGATACCCAACCTTAAAACAGAACTTATCGTTATGTTACATGGTCAATTATATATTAGTATGTCGAAAACTGGAAATACGAAAAATCAATCCATATTACTGTCATTAACTGACAAAACTAAAAATGTTGTGTACTTAGAAGTTCTTCCGAGATATGTTATTAAAACGTACATATATTCATTCATCACAGTAAATACTAAAAATCTGTAGTAAACATAATAAACTCAAGTTTGGGTTTTCTTAGATATATATTTCAACTATGTAGCTATTGTAGTTTAGAAAATCAAAACAAAGGAGCTGAAACTAATATAAGCGTTTAAAAAAAAGTTCATCCCCGATTTTCTAATTAAACTGAAATTCACCACAAAAAAAATGGTCAATTTCCCACGCTAACTGAAATACTCCGCAAATCAGGGAATTCGCCACGAGTTGACTGCCATGGGTTAAAGCTAAGCAGTTGTCAATTGATTGAAAATAGTTAAGCAATTTGAAACGATAATCGAAATGAGTTATACACAAGCACATAGTCGAGTTTTCGCCTATTAGTCTTTAAATAAAAAACATTTATGTACCTTGAAAAATGAAACCAATGTGATATGTGGTACGTAGTTGTGAGCACCATTCCAACCGCAAACCATGCGCGATTTATTCCAGAATTCTTCCAGCTGTTGTAGAAAAGGGCCAGTTGGACATGCGTACAAAATGTATTCACGTGGACTAGTTTCGTCTAAAGTCGAATCGTTTACGTGCGCAAGCAACCAATCAGAAGCGATTTGAACTCCTCGATCACCAGTTGCAGCTAGTGCTTTTTCCCTGCATATGGAATAAAAATATGTATTATTTTTATAGGTATATTGCGTGCATATATATATTATCGAGAAGGTAGTATCAATTTTATCAAATAATTCTATATTTGTTCGAAATTATGCTTATTGAGCTGAAGTGTAAAGTGTGCACAAAATTTGATATAGTTTGGTCAGATGGTTTCTGATATATACATATGTATGTACATATGTTTAAACTTATTTGCTGTAAAGTAGGCAGTGGTACGCCCATTTTCCAAAATAAAAATACCACACACACATTCCTTTCTCCAACCCAATCCGGTATATAAAATTTGAGCAAATAATATTTTGACGTTTCTGAAATATCGCATTTTTTTATTTTCGATTAGCGAAGTATGATCGGGGTTATTATTTCGCCCTTTTTTAATACACGAGTTATAACAGGGCATAGACGCTTCGACGGCCCTGGGCACTAGTGCGCCCGGGAATAAAAATGTTGATTTTTTAATATTTTCGGAAGAGAACAAAATTATTCTATTACTGATGATCTAACGAAAGTTTATGGGGATTCTTTTATGCTGTTACAACAACAACAACAACAACTTAATTAAGCAATGCTGAATGCATTCCTTATCGGAAGGTATTCGCATCAAAGCATTGGAAAATGTTGCTATGATTTTCAGATATCTGATGAATTAATTCAATATTTTATTAAATCATGTGAAATTAATGTCGAAATTTAATTTAATAAGTCTACTTATTATTGTTATTTAGTAGAAAATAGTTGCATTTATATAAGGTGGTGTTGAGAATGCAACTGAGTGAATGAGCTTGCTGAATGTAAAAAGTACGTGTTTGTTGTAATTTTCAGGAGTTATCACTGTCATAAATACTGATTTTAGCTGTTTAATAAAAAAAAATCTTGTGTTTGGTTGTACTTGATTTCCAACCAATTTCTTCAGGAAAGTTGGCAGCACCAATGGAAAATAAAGTTGAATAGGCACTTTCGACGGACGTGAAATACTTATAAAACATAGCTAATGCAGTCTCGTCTCAAGTGTTTTCTGCACCGAAAATTTAGCCAACATAAGCCAACTCCCCATGGTTCACAAAGGTCAGCAAAAGCCTGCGATTGTACAGTACACGACATAACGATAGCACAATCAAATTCCATTTATTACATTTATTCATCCGTTAAGTACACAGCATACGTCATGAGTACTACTCGTACTATGTAGCAATTTAAGGACTTTGGCTTTCCAGAGAAGTACTGAATACTTTTCAAGTACATACATTACATTTGTATCAATTACTACTTGAGTACGATTACTTGTAACCGAGAAATATTTGGAAATACCATCAAGTACTGAAAGTAATTGAAAGTACTTGGAAAAGGATTGCAATTCTTTTAGCGAGTATTTTCGAGTACTTTCAGTACTTGTTGCTATTTCCAAATATTTCTCAGTTACAAGTAATTGTACTCGAGTCCTAATTTCAATTCAGCTAGAAAACAATTACGTATTCATTATAAGTACTTTAAAAAGTATTTGTATTGAGTACTAATTGTACTTGAAATTTAACAGGTCTGGTACACAGTAAGACTATAGGGTTTTGTAAATATGTAGGTACTTCAACTTACATATATTGTATTTTACAAAGATAAAGTTTTACAATAATAATTAACCTAAATCTAAATCTTAGCCTTAATGCCATTAAAGTAAAAATAATAGAAGAAAAGACAGTAAAAGATTAAACAAGAATGAGGAAAATGTAGTGCCTTGATATCCTATAATCAGACTGGTTTAATATTTGTATATTTGTGTCTTGTAGTGGAATCTGTCTAGTCCAGCCCTTACTGACTCGGGGAGCGAATTCCAGACTCAAAAGGCGTTAATAAAAAAATAGCCTAGAATAAGTTAAGTGTTTTTATTTTGCCACCACTTGACTATGGTGTCTCCGTGATCTTGCAGGTATCAACCTCTCAAATAAATAGGTAGGTTCTTCCACGTTAGAATTTGTACATGAAAACACAATTCCTGGCAGACAGATAATTTTCAAGGTTACAACCAAGGATACTAGTACGCCAAACGGAAATATGATCGTATCTACCTATTCCGTATGCGTAACGCGTGGCATTATTGAATGCTACATAAACTTAATTATAAGGTACTGAATCCAGTTTATTGTATACTGACTCAGAATAGCTGACAATTGGCACAATTTGCTGTAGTACTAATTCACGCCTGGTCTCAGCTGCATAAGAATTTTCATAAGCCCGAACAGAAATAGCAGGCAGGTCTCTGTTAATTTTTAAACTTAAATCATCTACGAAGCCAATACGACTGAACAAGTACAGTTTTATATAGTCAACATACGCATGAATATTCACATATTGACCAACTGAAAAAACATCAAGATACTAAATAAAAGGAGACCAAAGGCAGACCCTTGCCGAACACCAGCGAATACAGACTTAGGCTGTGCTTAGATTCGTGCCGCCATTAAGTTTTCACATGGCTTCGAAAAAGTTAGCAATATGCTTAAGGGCTTAAGGGCCATCTACACATATGTATAACATTCGCCTTTTTCCAACTGGCAGTTTAATTTTTTGTTTCCACACTGTTGAAAAACAAGAGCTTGTAAAGCAGTGATTTATTATGTGTGTTAGTGGGCCTATAATAAATTCCATTAAAAGTTAAATAAATTTTAGAGAAATTCCATCCCCCCTATAGCATTCGATTTGATGTTTAACAACTTCATCAGTCTCGCTAACTGCCACGAATTGAAATTCTTCTTTGGGACAAACACCAGATGAGTAAGCTTTTAACATAGATGCACAATTGGTTTTATTATTGGTACTTAAAAAAATTATTGAGTTCATCAACTTCAATGTCGCACTCAGAACTTTCCTTGCCATATATTTCAAAACTTATTTAAATTCCATCATAGTTCCTTTGATGGAAGTAAAGGTTCTAGTTTCGAGCTGCTGTGCAAACGCTTTGCCTGCCTTATAATAGATGTTGCTTCATTTGGGACCTTTTAATAACGACACCAAGAAATATCCGTCTTCTTTTTTCGCCACTTTGCATAATATTTATTACGTTTCACAATAGATAAACGGACTTTCGAGTTGAACCAAGGACATGAACTATTTATAGCAGTAGCTGTACGAAAAGGAACATGCACATTAAATAACATAACATAGTCAATTTTGTATTAAGAAAGTGTAGCTTATTATCAACAGTGTCATAAAACCAACAGTCATTCTAGTTTAATCTACATAAATCTGAATGCAACGATTTGACATTTAACGATTTAAAATCACGATACACAATGGACTTAAAAGGGCAGCAAAGAAATTGAGAAGTAAAGTAAGAGAAGAACATTATATAAAATACGAATATAAACACATAATACTCTCTAGTATTAGTAAAGGGTTTTTCAATAGGGACGCTACAAAAGTAGACCGATAGTGACAGCAAACAACGCCACATTTTTTTCCCGCTCTTTTGACATTTCTCTCAGTCAACATTGCATCCCGAAAAAATTACGATTTGGTGCGGTTTATGGGCCGGCGGCGTCATTGGGCCGTACTTCTTTTGTGATGATCAAAACCGGCACGTTACTGTGATTGGGAATCGCTACCGCTCAATGATAACCGAATATTTTTGGCCCGAATAGGATGATATGGACATGGACAATATGTGGTTCCAACAGAATGGCGCCACAAGCCACACGGCGAATGTCACAATCGATTTATTGAAAACCAAGTTTGGTGAACGTGTTATCTCATGAAATGGCCCAGTCAATTGGCCGCCTCGGTCGTGCGATTTGACGCCGTTAGACTATTTCCTGTGGGGCTACGTCAAGTCTATGGTCTATGCCAACAAGCCAGCGAGGATTGATGAACTTCGTACGAATATCGAACGTGAAATTGCAGCAGTATCGGTCGATTTATGCTTGAAAACCGTCGAAAATTGGGTTCAGCGTCTGGACTTCTGCAAGCGTGCCCGTGGTGGCCTTGAAAAAGAAATCGAGTTCCGTACATAATGGCATCGAATGTACTTTCACAGAAATAAATAATTTAATTCATATCCCAAACCGTTTTTGTTTTATTTAAAAAAACTTTTGTGCGCTCCTATTGTAAGACCCGATATTAGTATTCAGTCCAACATCACGCTCAAATAGTGGCCGCTTATTATCTTAACAAAAGCGAGCCACTGCTTTACAGAGCGTAGAGCCACAGTTTAACCAGTAGACAACCTTTTCGGTGTGTTTACATTTTGTTTTTGTAAATCTAACGAAATTCACCCTTGGACAAGGCTTAAGTATATGGATGCAGTTGCGAGTTTTTGGTGTTCTCTTCCGTAAGAAAACAATCAATAAATTTTGACATTTTAACAACTACATAGCTTAAAATAAAGCAATTTATTACGATGTAAAAGTGATATTTAAAACTTTTTACTATGAAATATACATACATATATACATATACACATTTCTTGAAATATAGAAATATATACGTACATATATCAAAATGCACTTCGTCTAGGCAATGGTAAAATGTTTTATTAATTCATCTGTACGGAACATCAACTCCTCACAATTTCGGAAAGCCCAAAATTCTTGCAGGAATGTTAAAGAAAATCTCTAGGAGTACAAGGCAGGATTTTACTCCGTGTAATATGGCACTCTATTTAAATCTAGAACGTACAAATGACGTATACAATGTGTGTATGGATTACTGAATTCCGACGTACAAATCAAGCTTGACATACTTATGGGAAATAAAGAAATTAATAGCGATTTTAAACTTGGGAATCGAAAAACATTTCCAGCTCTTTAATTTCATTCACGCTGGAGTAGCAACAGGGAGATATGATAGGAAATCTGAATGATATTACAACATTTAGCATAGGTAACGTTGTTGTTGTTGTTGTAGGGCTAGCTACACCCTGCTAGTTCAGCTTACCCACGCTCATTACCTTCAAACTCATATAAGGAAACGTGCTGTTCTGATAGGGTTGGACCATTCGGAGACGGGGGGTTAGATTAGTGGGTTTGTGGGGGCGTGTGAATAGGTGGTGGTTGATGTCGTGCGGGTATTCTCCACATGCCTGACATTCATTTACGTTGTCGCTGTGGGTGGTGGTTTGACTCCAATGACAACATTGACAGGGCGAGAATTCATAAAGGATCTCGTCCTTTAGTCCACGAAGATGTCCCCTGACGTTCCTGGGAGGCGACTCGGCCATTTGCAAGTTCCTGATGGGTGTCACGGTTCAGTGGAATCCAATCAGGAGCTGCTTGCTGAGCAGGATGTTATGCTCCTTTACCGGGAGATTTTTTGTGATAGACTAGAATTATATACGTACATATATACATACATACAATATATTGTATTTTTTATAAATTACAGATATTAATTTTAACTTTTTGAATTGTAAAGAATATAAACATATTAATATATTCAAATTCATTCATTCAACTTCTTGAACTGAACGAGGAGATCCAGTCTTATATAACTCAACCTCTGGATCCGGAGGCGTATCGGCGGGTCCTAAGCAACATCCACAAAGAGACAGTCACTACCACCATATACTCGCGTTGTTAATACCGTAATAGGAGCCCAACCACCACCAATTGCAGATGAAAAGTCCCTGCTGCCTTGCGAGTCACGCGCTACTGTGGCCCAATTAAGATCTGGGTATTGTAGTTGACTTAACTCCTAACTATCCAGAATCAACCCTGACATACCTAATACATGTCCGGCATGTGGAGATTCTCCGCACGATACCAACCACCTATTCACATGCCCTCTCAAACCTACTCATCTAACCCCCCTCTCCCTCTGGTCTGACCCTGTCGAAACAGCACGTTTCCTGGGCCTCCCCCTAGATGAGTTTGACGACAACGGCCATGGGGGAATCCGTTCTTCTCAGGGCGTAACTAGCAGCTGCGACAACAACAACACCAACAACAGGAAGAGGATTAGGTATTATTACCATTAATAAACGAAAAAAAAACAGTGTACAAAGAATACTACCTTGTGGGACCCCTGAGCTTGCAACGAAACTTACATGCCGACTTTGGTCCATTGGCATACGCACTTGCCCAGCAAGTCGTAGGTTGTGAATTCGAATGCCGGTGGAGTCATGAAAGAAATCTGACGAGGAGATGTGGTGATCTCCGAAATAGCTATAATTTCTAACACTAACCATACAACGACGATTATATATAGGAAATCTGAACTAAACAGATTGACATGGCGAAAACTGCGGAGTAATCCTTAGAAATGGGTCTATAATTACTGACATAAGTTTTGTTAACACTCTTGAAAATAGGAGTGATGAGAGTCAGTTTCCACAATTGTTAACAATTTTTAAAGGGTATACTAAAAACTTAAACGGTTCGTATAGGATATACATATGTGAACTCCGAGGGGCAGCCACTTTTAACCTAACCTAACTGTTTAATAAAAAAAAAACATACCCATAAACCATTGCCGTTGGTCTGTGTTGAAGATTTAAGCCGAGCGACACCATTGGTCACATCCTAGTTTATAAGAATCCAGCGTTGGAAGTTAAGAGAATGTTGTGCCTATATTAAAAGCAACAGTCTCATCATTGTTATTTTCAGTCAAGAAATTAGGCTGTTAAAAAAATTTTATTAAACGCTTTGTCCCTAGAAAAAGTAGCCTACATATTTCCCAAAGGTGAATTTGTTGTTGTTGTTGTAGCGCCAAGGCGAATTCACATCAGGCGGTGTTATACGTACAAAACCAAAATTTACACTAACAAACTATACATACAATTACATTATGATTTACAACAAACACATCATTTTGACATTACGTTTACTAAGCGAATTCAATCAGCTGCTGGATCAACTACTCCTCGTACGAATTCGCCTTGTATTTCCCGATACCATGCATGCAAGGCGAATTCATATAAGGCGAAGTTACTATAGCATAACATGTATTTTGTTTTTGCTGTTGCTTATGAGCTTTCAAAAGCCATAAAAGCAAAACCAAAAAGTATGTAAATTTTGACAACTCTTACCCAAAAGCAAAAACAAAATACATGGGAATTTTGTGGTTGTACTTATAACACCATCATGTATGGATTCGCCTTGCATGCATGCATACATATGTATGTACATTAATACATACACAAGAATATTTTCATATTATCATATCTATATATAGATATTAATATATCATTCTTGATGCATACATATATGCTCTATTCGTTGTCAAAATAATTTGGATGATGATTAACGGTCTACATAGCAAAAACAAAATACATAGGAATTTTGTAGTTGTATTTATAACACCACATTATATGAATTTGCCCTGCTATATGTATTCAATGAATGAATATTTAATGTTGTTCAAAATTATTTGAATGATTAATGCAAATCTATTCGTTATTTAAAATTATTTAAATGATGAACTAAAATATTTTCGTTATTCAATATTATTTCAATGATTATTCATAATTCTGTGAATTATTAGAAAATCTATTAATTTCTCATAATTATTTGAATGATGAATGAAAATTTACTCAGAGGTTTTAAACACTAGCTGCCAAGAGCATTTTTCAGAATAAACTTTTAATAAACTATTTCACGTCCCGACCGTTATTCGATTGTTTTGTTGTTTTGGGGAATGTTGGTGAAGTGAGTCTTTGGCCGGATATAAATCTGGGTCGTTCCGGAATCGTAGAACCGACTGTCGCGGGAACTGATTGTCGGCACTTTAGGTGACAGTACACATGCTACATACGCGGCCGCCTTGTACACCTTCTATTAAAATTGTCCGGCAATAAAATTCTCTCGAAATCCGAAATTAATAACTCCATTCATTAGCCTGCGTCTCAAACAATTTTCTTCATTTTTCGTCAATTTCTAATACAAATGTCGCATCGCCCTTAATTTAACTTACGCTCGGTGCTTAGTAAATCCCATTTGCAACAATGTCTGCAATGGTGTTAGATGTTGCTTTGAAATTCTTGTTGGAGTGGGGTTCTTTCGCGGAGGGAGCTGCGCCATCGCTCCTGTAGATTTCGCTTCTAAGCCAAACCACCGACCACAGAAAAATGTGCAAAGTCTTGAAAGTGTTAATAACTTTTCCAATCACTCAACATCCGTATATATGTAAGTACATACACTCGTGGCCACTTCAGTTTTCTTCAAACATAACAAAAATTATATCCCGAAATGAAAATACGACACAAGCTCACTACAATTTTTTTTTGCTTCCAATCACTTGCGAGAATTCGATGGTGCAAAATCAAGAATGGTTCTCTGTCACTTGCAGGGTTACCAAATGCATTTTTAAAACTCTCAAATTAACCTGTATTTAACAGGAGAAACTAAGGGCCAGTTTTTCAGTGCTAGTTCAACTTGATTTGCAGTTTAAACTAAGTTTAAACTCGATGTGCCGTTTTTCAGTCGAATTTAAACTTAGTTTAAACTAAGTTTAAACGCCCGATGTGCTAAGTTTAAACTGAGTTTAAGCAATCAGCTGTTCAACTGTTCAGCTGTCATTTCATGAGTTCACAGAAATTGAAATCAACAAAATTACGTGTTTTGTCCGTAAAATATATTAAAATATGGATTTTTCAAGTGAAAGTGACTATAGCGATGCTGAAGTAAACGAAGTTCACTTCTCTCGTCGAAAAATTACCGCTCCGCTTATACATTTTTTCACCGTATTAGTAACTTCAATTTTCACAAATAATTCACGAAGGTTTTTGTGTACAAAAAATGTAAACAAACGTCAGCTGCTTTGTTGTGTAGGTAAAGAAAAAAACAGTGTTGCCCTACCACACTGTCAAATTCTAGGGCGGCCTTAAACGCTCACTGAAAAACAGCTCTGCAGTTTAAACTTAGTTTAACCTTAAACGGCGTTTAAGTAAACTTAGTTTAAACTCAGTTCAAAGTAGCACTGAAAAACTGGCCCTAAAAATGCAAAAAGATAGAAGTATTCAGTCAGTAAAA
This sequence comes from Anomoia purmunda, assembly GCA_951828415.1. Lineage (NCBI taxonomy): Eukaryota > Metazoa > Arthropoda > Insecta > Diptera > Tephritidae > Anomoia > Anomoia purmunda. Next base: position 203,299,132 of record OX639993.1, read on the forward strand.
ACGTTATAAAATTTAGAGTATGTATTTGCATATGTGCCTAAACGATTTACGTTAAACATATAGCCTGCAGTTATGATCAAGAAATGACTATCAAGTTAATAACAAATACTGCTGGTCAAGCAACTTGATAGTCAATTTTTCTTTCAATATGCCGTCATCAAGGAAACAACTTAAATTTCTCGCTTCTTTCAAAGTTTTGCAAGAAATAAATATCACACTGAGGAATGCTTAGTTATTTGTACGAAGGCCTTCGGTCGCTAATCAAATTTCAATAGTTACTTACTCTTTTAATGTTCTTATTTTTCCATTAATCTGGTTTTCAAGATTAAACGCTTTTTTCAAGACGAATTCATAGAAGGTGTAGTTAGTATCGGGTGTTTTTTTTACAGGTTTGTTTTTCGAATAGAGATAAAACTGGCATTTTGTGGTAAAATCTGGCAACTCTAATGTCATTTATGTTCAGTTTGGTTTGCCATTTCATCATGAACAGGTTGACAAAAGAACAACGCTTGCAAATCGTGCAAATTTATTTCGAAAATAATGGTTCAGTTCGCGAAGTTTACCGCGAGCTCCGTCAATTTTATGGTCGACATAATCGTCCATCAGAGCAATTAATTCGGTTAACCATGGATCGTTTTCGCACTACGTTTACTCTATGTGATAATACGCATCCGCAGAGACGTCGAACAGTGCGCACCGAAGAAACAATTGCCGCTGTAGAGCAAAGTGTTGAAGAGGACCCGAATGAATCGATTCGCCACCGTGCACAGCAATTGGAGCTTTGTCCATCAACTTTATGGAAGATTTTGCGCAAAGATCTTGGCTTGCGACCTTACAAGATCCAGCTTGGGCAAGAATTAAAGCCGCGAGACCATGCAATGCGTCGTGATTTTGGTGTATGGGCCGAAAATGAGATTGATCTCGATGCTGATTTTCATCGCAAAATTTTGTTCAGTGATGAGGCTCATTTTTGGTTGAATGGCTACGTCAACAAGCAAAATTGCCGCATTTGGAGTGAAGAGAATCCACATGAGACCCTTGAAACGCCATTACATCCACAAAAACTGACTGTTTGGTGTGCTCTATGGGCTGGTGGAGACATTGGGCCATACTTCTTCCGCAATAATGCTGGAGAGGCAGTTACCGTTAATGGAGACCGGTATAGAGCCATGATAACCGACTATTTTGTTCCCGAATTGGATGGCATGAATGTGGATGAGTTGTGGTTCCAACAAGACGGCGCTACATGCCACACAGCGCACGTCACAATCGATTTATTGAAGGAAACATTCGATGAGCGCATAATTTCGCGGAATGGACCTGTAAATTGGCCACCAAGATCGTGTGATTTGCCACCATTGGATTATTTTCTTTGAGGATATGTGAAGTCGCTCGTCTACGCCAACAAACCAGAAACGTTAGGGGAATTGGAAGCCAACATTCGTGGCGTTATTGCCGACATACGGCCCCATATGTAGAATTGGCTTTATTCGAGCCAGCCGCGGCGGCCACATGCCCGAAATCATATTTAAACATTAATGGCATAAAATTATCCTTCCAATAAAGCCAAATTGATGGACCTTAAAACGATTTTCTTGTGTTTTATTTCAATTCGAAGTTCTATACCCCTAAAAAAAACAGTCGTTTTAATTTCTTTTAACTCACCTACATGTATTATGTTTTTGCTTTTGCGTATGAGCCTTGGTACAAGGTATGAGCTTTAAAAAACTGTAAAATCAAAAACAAAATGTATGTAAATTTTGACAACTCTTAGACAACGTTCAGACAGGGAAACTTTTGTCGCGGCATCTCGTTACTTGTAGGTGAGAGAGGGACGGGGAAAGGGGAAGGGCACCGAGTTGCTCGTGCTCGGGCGACACGTTTTGTGTTCTTATTCGTCTCAGTCGGCAGCTAAGAAATTTGACATTCCTGCCAGAAAATTGCCTGAACAGAGTTGCTCTGTGTGAACGCGGCGAGCAACACCAAAAAGCAAATCGCCCATAATAAGCAATAAAAATTTCCCTGTCTGAACACTGTCATACACGTTTTTTACAGTTTTATTATGTTATCGGAGAAGATGATTAAATAAAAGCATAATTAAGAAATACTTATGTCTACCAAACCATTGCGCTCTCTATACGCCTAACTGAGTCGCCATGGAAGGGCTACCACATCAACTTATACGCCCTTCGAGTTTTCCATTATAGAGTGATGCAGTTTTTTTTGAATGTGTTTTAATATGCTAAACCAGATGTAGGTATTCTAACATTCTTGGCTTTTATATATGCACATACATACATACATTACAGCTGAAGCTATCCGCATATCCGTTGATCCGGTTAAAATACGGATATCCGGATAACATGCGTTGCTGCTATTCTCTGAATGTCCCGTTTTCGAAGATCCGGTTAATATACGTACATATATCCAAAAAATATCAACGAATTGATGAACAATTATAATAATCAACAAACATTTTATATATTTACATAGATAAGGTGGGGTGACTAGAACAGCTGATCTAATTTTTTCACTTGCTTTACGGCTTCGAATGCCAGATTGAATTTTTGCATTTAATTGGTTCCCATTGGCTTGCGATGTACCACAAAAAATAGGTAAATGTTTGTTTCTGTACTACTGCTATCACCTTATATGAATTCGCCTTGACACGTACAGCTGCTGAACGAATGGAATAATGAGATTCGTGAATGATGTTTGAGCTAACGACTTCTAGAATTCTTGGTACTTGAATATTTTCACGTCGTATTATTGCATTCACCTATACTCACAAGAAATGGTATCGAGGTTTACTTTCCTGACCTACGATTAATACAAACACCTTTTTACGATACCTATTACCCATTTATTTATTTGCCCTATTTTGCATTTCATTCATTTCTGATATCCGGAAAACCAAATATATAATTAATATCCGGATATCCGTAAATTCGGATTTTTCGTTTAAGTACCCGGATACTGGAATAATTGGATTATAGGTATAGTTGAAAAGTTCCATCTGGACATGAACAAAAGAAGGTTAATGCAAATAAATATATACATACATATATGAATTGTTTACGTTTTGATTTTCTAATATTAGTTATATTTTCGTATTATCCAGTAACTTGTCAGTAAATCTGAGCATAAGCAAAATTTGCTCTCAATGAGAGAAACACACAAGAAAAACCTGCAAAAAGTTTCAAGTCTTTGTTACAGCTAATTTTTGTTTGGCGCGAAATTCAAAAAATACATACTTAAAATAACGAAATAGCTCCACAATTCATAATTTAGGTCTCACAATTATTAATTGAAGCCACAAACTCATATATTCTGAAGTCTTTCTGATACACATACATATGTATGTTCATATGTATGTATGTACATAATAAACTTCATAAACTTAGTGCACGTTTATTTATTTACCCACTTTTTCTATTTTTCACCTTTTTTAATGAAAATAGTTAGCAAATTTTAGGAATCATTTTCTTTTTGTGATCAACTGAGTAATTTGAATAAGCTGTTTATCTTACTGGAAATTCCTTGCTAGTAGAAATTTATCCAGTAAAAATCCAGTAAAACTTGACGTCATTTTCGCTCTCTCAATTTGACCAACTTTGCTAGTTTCTTGGAAGTTTCGGCGTACGAAAATATTATCCAGTAAAAATCCAGTAAAATTATTACTGACTATTGCTGATTTTATTGGAAACCGAAAACAGAACTATTGATTTCACTTTGTTTTACACAGTTTGGGTTAGTCCATTAGTATTGTGTATAACTACGTCTAACTATAACTATTACTTATTATATATTTATTATTCACAATGAGCAAAAGTTAAAAAAGAACGACTTCTCATGATCAAGTTACCGTTTCTTTTCGACTTTTTCGCCCACAACCAACCTACTAACCTCTCGTCTTTGATTTTTCGACAAGTTTTCATCCAATGAATATCCGTTATTTGATGTGCTTGAATAATTATGCTTAATGAAGAAACTCGTGTTTAGCTATGCATCCGACTCTCTAACATTATTGGGTGTGTTCGAGACGCTCAATAATTACAGCAATATTGCAACCCTGTTGCTGATACTCAGCTGATATTGGGCAGCAATATTGCAGCATTTATTTTGCACAGAACGCGTAATTGGGAAATACGGAGATTTTAACTTATTTGATATCTGATGAGATGATGGAAAGGGGCGGTGATAAATTTTTGATAAACATGGACAAAAGAAGGCGGAGAAGACATAAGATAAAACGTCTAGAATGTCTGGGGAACTCTGCAGATTTTGAGATGGGGGAGAAATGGAGTGTCTACTGCCATACACTTCATCGAATTCGTTAAAATATTTCCAAGTTGTTGCATCTCTTCCCGTAGAATTGTTTCTTTTCTTTATTCTTTTATAGGTTGCGACCATGTTTAAAAATTTTCTTTGCAACTGATCTCTTGTAGGGCTGAGATTTGGAGCATCACTTTTCATCTTGTCCAGTACTTTGCCCCAAAGGACATGTTTCTTTCTCCTCCCGCAAGTAAACTCATCTTCCAGGTCCAATCGACACCTGACCAATAATTTGGTTTCAGTGACGCTTAATTTTAAGCTAAAAACAAATAATAAACAATATTACATATTAAAATAACACTTATTAAAAACTTTACTTACTTTTCTTCCTCCATCTCAATTGCGCAGTAAAACTTTTTACATTGCGTTTGATTTGCTAGTGATGAGCAACAGATTGTCAACATTTTATTCAACGAACACGTGACGTTGCCACTGTTGCCGAAATTTTGCCGAAGAACGTGATGCTCTATCATCAAACGTAACACTGCCGCAATAATCGCAGCTCGAACACACCCAATGTGAATAATTACAAGTGAAAAAGTTATTCACAATACAAATTTCAAGCCGTAAGAGCAAAAACAAACGCAGAAGCAAAAAAAAAATACATGTGAATTTTGCAGTTGTACTTGTAACTCCACCCTAGTTGAATTCGCCTTAAACAGGACCAAATGTAGCATATCAGGAACAGAAACAGAAATAAGTACTTTGGACTTGGTTCCGTTGCTTGTGACAGGGGAAATGTGAAATATTTAACTAATTATTTACCTAATCTATATTTTGAAGCATTACATGCTGCTATCCGTTTTGTTCAATAATTCTCTATTAGTATTGTTAAGAATGGCGTTTGCATTTGTGGCACCATCCTGAAATACAACAGTCAATCAGATTCAGATCCTGTTTCTATACTTTGCGATATCGTGCAGGTAATCGAATAATTGCTATTCGATTATCAACCATAAAGAAATGGTAATCGATTAGTCGAGTTTTAGCAAGAACTCTTCTCATTGTTATCCAATATTTGTAATTAAAGGAATACTTTACTATATATATTCCATTCACATATTAAAAAAAAAGACGGGAGGGAAAAAAACGTATTATAGTAACGAAATACATGCGGACATATATATTTATACTCGTCCATAAAAAGTTTCGACATTGATCTATTTTCAGATAGAGATAGACATTGTACCGTATTATAGTTATCAATATGGACATATTAATTAAGGAAATCTAGTACAGATTTGTGGTGTACAAATGTGCTGAACTTTAAAGACGACTTAACTTATCCACTAAGATTAATAAAACAAATGATAATTATTTGTATATTCTAAGGAAGCATTGCCACCAAATATGAATATTCGAAGTAAATTGTTATTACAACAGCCATCCTGTTATTAATGTGTGCACAATTTTTGATTAGAATCAAACATACATGTTTCTTTCACTTATGTAATTCAGCCATTTGTGCTTCAAAAAGAGCAGTATTTATTTTATGCTTGAGTCCCAATAACACCTCTCTATTAGTTATATTACGCATTTCATTCGAAACGTATTCTCCATACGTTGTAAATTCATCACGCACTGGCCCAGATGCATGTACGACTTTCGCACCAGGTTTTTCGATCACATTTTCCTCTAAATTTCGTCCTGGCAGTTGAAGCTGCCGTTTTTGCTGGCGAGTTTTCACTTTAGGATTATGCAATGCCTTTATCGGATTCGATGCGGCTGGTGGCGTTGAAGTAACTATAGTCGCACAATGTTGTTGTCCAGTACTCTCGTAGAAAATACGTTTGTTGTCAAGTTGGTGGTCTGACTCATCCTCATAAAATTCAGCTTCATTACATGTGTCCCGGCGATGTATTTTTATAATACGAGTAGGTATCGGTCCATGGTGAAGTGCTTGTTGATTTTGCGACTCACTATCGCATACTTCACCGCCGGCAGTCGATGGATATCCAATTTCTTCTTCCTCTTCCCCTTGTAAATGTAAAGTTTCTATAGGATCCTCTTCATCCATTGTCTGATTGTGCGGATGGTTTCTAAGATTATGCGTTTCACCCTCTGTTTGTATTTCTCCATTGTAACCATGATGGCTCAGGGAAACTGACATTTTTGGTTTGTCGTCAATATCTTCAACATCTTTGGTAGTTTCTTCAATCAATTTTTCTAACGCTCGTGTACGGCTTGTATTTCGACGGCTCGTACTATTGCTTAAAGTTTCTATAGTTAATGTGGGTTTTTGGTGAATAGTTAAAAATTCTTCATTTATATTGTTGCTGGAGTTAGCAGAGCTACCGCTGTTTTCATGATGCTGCACTGTAGAGTCTCTTATTATATATTTAGTGGTAACAGTACCATCTTCGGTTATTTCATTTTTAATGCGTCCCCTCGACAAACGTCGGGCCATGGGTGAGCTTAAAAACTGTAAATTTTTGAAGCCAAACCACTTTGAGTTGTAAGGTTCTTTACGCTTCATCCGGTTTATTTCGCGGTGGTATTGAGTTCGCAATGTGTGAAATTTTTTCTCGATTTCCCCCACAGGTATGTTACCACCTAGACTATTGCTAACCTCAATCAAGAGATTTTGTTTTACATCTTTTTTCCTATAATCATCGTGTGTCATATCCCATAGACCTCGGCGTTTTCGGTATTCATTTATGAGGGCAAGTGTTTTCTCCCTTGTCCACTCCATATTCAATAGAACAACTTTTTTGGTATCTGCAACAGTTGCCAAAAATACACAATGTATCCACAATAGCTTTACTGCTGCTTATATTTATCCTTCGTCATAGGACTTTCTTATGTCAATTTAGAGTCTATATTCCCCGAGTTTCGTATTGCGGTTGATTAATCTTAATATATACATACATACACACAGATGCACATATGTACACAGAAACATAAAACGGGGACGATGGCAAAACTAGTAAAATGTCCAACAAACTTCATAGTATTTTGGCTTTACACAATGTAGACGCTATAGTATAGGTCTCCAAGTTGATTGGAATAAGTTTTTCTTGTGAATAAAAATTTTACTGCTATTTGAAAATAAGTTGAATTTCACGCTTCTGTTTTAAACTCTGTATTCAATCCTCGACACATTTATACGCGTATTGTTTTCCATATGTTGACGTTCTCTTTCGTGCTTTCTAATTAACACTATGTGTCCACTAGCAATCATACAAAGAACGTAGATTACGAAGAAGTTGCGCCTAGTCCGATTTCACCATACCAGAAAAAAAGTTCTTTGCTGAAGTAGAGATCTATCACTTTGCTGCGGGAAGGCGTGGTCTTCTTATCTATCATTTTTGCAATAAGCTTCTTAAAATTGTTGTATGTTTATACATTTAGTAATTTTTTCGAGTTTTCACCTATTTTAATGAAAGCAGTTAACATAATATACTACTTGATCACAAAACCGCTATGATTTTTGCTTTCTTCTTATTTCGAAAATTGACGATTCAAAGAACGTAGATTACAAGGAAGTTGCATGGCGTTTTGTATCCTATGGCTAGAACTCTGTTGGCTATTGTTGTTGTAACAGCAGAAAACAAAAGCATTCCCCATAAAATTGTCCTTTGCCGGATATAAATCCGGGTCGCTCCAGTATCGTAGAAGCGGTTGTCGTGGGAATGACTTTGTTGACTAAGTTTGTGTACTTAAAATGCCAAGCTAATAACGAATTGAATATGCTCTCTTCCCAAACTGTTATATTTTATACATTGTTTGATTATATCCATGTGCTTAGCCGCTACTTTTCTGCTATAATTTGATAGTTTATTTCTTATTACAAACATTTTTATCTTAATGGTATATTTTATCTTAAAGTTATATTTTTAACATTTTCATATTTGCTACAAGAAAGTGTAGATATTTCTTTTATAAATTGTATTTATATTCTTTATTTCAAATTTTTATCTTCAATGCATTTGATGTTTTCATTAATTGTTCGAACATTTTAAACCGTTTAGATTTCATATCTTCCGATTTTATTTTAAATTAAGGAAAGAAAGAAGTCTGATGAGGAGATGTGGTGATCTCCGAAATAACAGCTATCACTTCTACCACTTTGAAAAATTGTTGTTTTCTCATATTATTCCCTAATACAAACCTGGCCTCAAGCTCTATAAATTACTGTCGAAAGTGATTCCCGTTGGATTGTACAGAAAATACGCGAAAATCATCATTTAAGTGCTCCAGCTTTAGGCAACGAAGTGGGAAAATTTCTTGGGAGGAAAAGTCATCCAGAAACCATACGAAGAGTGCTCAGAGAAGCTAATTTCAATGGCCGCACAGAGCGAATAAACAAACGAACATGGGGAATATCTATGAGCTAGTCATCCGTAAGACGACATTCATCGGGTAACGGATGCAATCAATGATTCATTGTTTCAACAGAAAGTGAGGTATCCTATCGCCAAATAATCATGAGGAGGCTTATGTCAACCACCATATCTACCATTCAATCAGTGTCAGAATCAGTAGGTTTTAAAATTGAATGGATAAAGAGGGCGAATATGTTTTTGATAGGATATGACGAGATTCATATCCAATTATAGAAAACAATAACGATAATAAATTTTTAAAAATTAATGCGTTAATTTGGATTTCTGTTTGACACAACTGAATGTAGATTGAATTTTAAAAGCTTCTAAAATTTATATGTATATATGTACATACGTACGTACGATTGATTATATTAGTGTATGCTGTTTTATATGTACATATACAAATGCAAAACTTATATTGGCATTATTTTATCATGTTCAGCCTATATTTTTTGTTAGATTTATGAAACTCTATTTATTCCTCTAACTAGGTTTGATTTTTTATTGCATTAGTATTACTTTAATTTCAACGGTAGAGCGAAAACTGCAAAATTCCCTGAAGGTTCTTTGGAATTTGGCACCATTGGAAAAAGTTATGAAAAATGTCTATGGTACACATCAAAGAAAATTTGAGTTTAATGTTAGCTGTGAAATACAACGGACAAAGAGTGAGTGTATTACAAGGAAATATATAATCAAATTCATTTTCATATATGCAAAACAGAAGTGGTCATTTTATACCCGATGTCCATAAAAAACCAGCCTCTTGACCACTAGATTGAGATAATTATCCCGCTATATAACCGATAATTACAGGTCCGGTTGCTGAGCTACACTAAACTGATAAACTTATTATTTGTAAAAGGCTTTATCTAATAAATTTTTTGTCAATAAAGGAAGCAAATAAGACAAATGTCTTATAAATATATTATAGTTTATAGTGTAATTGTATAACTGTGCAAACAAAATTATGGCGAAATTAATTGAAAATTTTTTGACAATTTTGTCTCTCTTTATTTAATTTGGATCATTTGTAATCAAAATATATTTGATATTTTAACCAAACCCACGTAAGTACAATTTGAAAGATTCGAGAAAATATACAAAAATGAAAGAAATAAGAAAATGTCAAATAAATTTCAAACGTTTCAGTCAAAACTTTTAGAAAATTTTCGGGTCTGCAGTTATGCAGCTAAGTAAATTTGAACATAATAAAGAGCAAATTTAACCCAGCAACAAATTCTCATTTGTTTTTTGATAATTTTTGTAAGCTTTCTTCTGTAAATGGATAATGTTAATACTGAAACAATGACTGCATTTTGAACAAAATATACTTAAATTTTAAAATAAAAAATATCAGTACAGCACACAAAAAATCACAAATAGTCAACAACGGTAGAATTTGAATGATCCTTATACTAAGAAAACCCACAAAATCGGATTTTTTTGCCAATAAAGGAAGCAAATAAGACAAATGTCTTATAAATATATTATAGTTTATAGTGTAATTGTATAACTGTGCAAACAAAATTATGGCGAAATTTATTGAAAATTTTTTGACAATTTTGTCTCTCTTTATTTAATTTGGATCATTTGTAATCAAAATATATTTGATATTTTAACCAAACCCACGTAAGTACAATTTGAAAGATTCGAGAAAATATACAAAAATGAAAGAAATAAGAAAATGTCAAATAAATTTCAAACGTTTCAGTCAAAACTTTTAGAAAATTTTCGGGTCTGCAGTTATGCAGCTAAGTAAATTTGAACATAATAAAGAGCAAATTTAACCCAGCAACAAATTCTCATTTGTTTTTTGATAATTTTTGTAAGCTTTCTTCTGTAAATGGATAATGTTAATACTGAAACAATGACTGCATTTTGAACAAAATATACTTAAATTTTAAAATAAAAAATATCAGTACAGCACACAAAAAATCACAAATAGTCAACAACGGTAGAATTTGAATGATCCTTATACTAAGAAAACCCACAAAATCGGATTTTGCTACACCTGATAAAAAAACTTCCAACGTAAAAGTTGGACAAGCAATTGGAAATGTTTTACAACAAGCATTAAGAAGAAAAATGCCGTAATGAGTGTGTATTATAATACGAAAATCAAGCAAATGTGCAATAATATGGCGGCATCGGCCGGTATACTTGTAAGTATAAGTTTATTTTTGTGCACTTCCGTGCTTTATTGAGTCTAATTCCGAACTGCTTATTGCTAATCACTTAATGCTTGAACCTAGCTTAAGCTGTCCTCATCGCCGCTGCCGCTGTTTCCTGTCCGCAATGCGCTGTGTTAGCTGATCCCACGACTACCACCACCTGTGTGTAGTGTAAGTCGCTGTTTGTCACTGTCGGTTCGCTGCTTGTTGTATTGGTGCTGCGCCAGCGGATCCCACGATCTGTGTGCAGTGTAAGTGGTTGTTTGTCGCTTTCGGTCCGCTGCTAGTTGTATTTGTGCTGCGCCAGCGGATACCATATTTTGGCTGTTGGTCACGGACTAGGGTGGTGATGGCGTTCAGCATTGCCTTAAACGAATGTTAAGCAGACAACGCTGACTGGGTAGGTAGCTGGTTAAAGTTTCGAGTTAACTTATATAATAATTTGATTAATAATTAATAAATAGAAATTTAAAATTAAAATTAAGTACAACATCAAGTCATTGGTTACGGTCTTGCCATTACCTTTGTTATTACCTTTATTTCAAAAATAATGAAAATTGGAATAGGTAACATTTTTCTTTATATTTGCTGCATTTGACCTTTATGAATTTTCAAAATTACTTCTCTCTTCGGCTCCTTTGATTTTACGATTTTGATCAGAAGCTCAGAAGCTGTGAAAGCTCGTTTTCATTTTCAACATGTCGTCAGGTAAGAATGTGCGCCCTATTTTGTGTGAGAGGACTCTACAAAAATGACAGTTAAAGCAAGTGAGACCTCGCTTACCGATCAGTATGCGAAAAGGGCATACTTCCTACTCTTTGCGGTCTTCACGGGCCCGTAATGCAGCGAGCGGGAGCGAGACAGCTGCCAAGTTATTCAACTTTCAAGATTCGTGTCTCAACATGGGAACGCCGATCTCATGCGAATCCCCTTTGGTCGGGGTTTAAAAAAATAACCCAAGCCGGTGCAACCCCGGCTACGCCATCCACAGTATTATTGCGTAGAAACCTTTCTGCGGATACATACCTTTTACAGCCTTTTGATAATTTTTATTTATCTCTAAACATAATGACGTTATTTTATTCTTTTTTTATGGGTAGACTACGATTTCTGGGGGCGAACATTTTTTTCTAACTTTGACTCGCTGTATCTCGGAAACGAAGCGAGATATCGAAATTTTTTATTTCAGAAAAAGTGTTTATTTCGTCGAGTTCTACCAGAATCAGTCATCAAATATGTCAGCACTCTTCATCTATTGTTTGCTAATACCTTTCTCTATATGAAAGTGAATATTACGAGTGATTTATTAACAACCCTGTGTTTTTATTGAAACACTATACTAATCAAATTTTTTTGTGTTTTTTATTGTTCACTCAATAATTGCACACATATGGAGTGCAACTTAAGTGCAAGATGTGTTATAAATTGAGTGCAAATTTCTTAAATACAAGAAGTCTATATACTGAATAAACTAAAGCCCACCTAAAAAATATTATACGAAGAAATGCCCACGAAAAAAATATCCTCTGCGATAACTGCTCGCATGATATCAAATTGACAGTTGTCATGAGATGGTTGATCCCAAACGGATACTCGGAGTGAGGGTTAGCAGCTTTTGAGTGAAGTTTCGACGATATGGGTTTTAGTCGATTTTTGTAATCAAACGATTAACCACTGTCATTTCAATTATTATTGATTTATGAATTGAGCAGAATTTTTAAAATAAGTACTTTCCAAAGTTCGCGTTTGTTGGCTAATACCGTTTATTATTAATTTGGTTGGAAAACGTGGAACTAACGTATTACTTAGGAAAATTTAATGTTCATATATCATTAAAATATTCTGTCCTGGATCAACTCGCAGTTCAATAGTTTTCTATATTATTATGAAGCGTCAGAACGTTCGCACTCTATCGTTGGTCGTCTGTACATTCACTTATTTGCTCATTGGTGCGGCAGTCTTCGACTCCCTCGAGTCGCGGACCGAAGCGAAACGCTGGGAATTCTTGCAAGGTAATGTCATTGAAAATTTTGGATAACGAGACCCATATCCAATATCTTGTATAAACCTTAATAAATATTTTGGGTAATTGTGCAGAATAGTGACCCTTCTAAAAATCAAGTTTTTTTTGTTGGTTTTTTGTTTCAGAAATAGTTGAAATATGTGAAAACAAAATATTTAAGTTAGGGGGAACCCAACATTAAAGCTAAGCATGTCCGTACACCCGAATGAAATTGCAGTTTTATCAATTAATCAATGTACAAATTCGGTGATATTTACCTTCACTTCACAAATGAGAATTAAAGGGCCCTTACGACTATAAGAGTCTACAGCCGGTTCTACGTACAGGAATGACCCGGATTTCTTCCGCCCAAGGGCTGTTGTTTCGGTGATCTAACCCTGTTTAGATCGGCGCATACAATTCGTCGTTTATCATTTCTGGAGCAATGCCTTGCAGTAGGGTTGCTCCACACACTTCTGCTCAGGGCTGGAGTTGAATCCAACCCTGGCCCAGAAACATTTTTGCTGCGTAAGCCAGAGAAGGCTCCATCCAAACTTCACCTCGGTAAGGTGTAATACGTGCGAAGGATGGAGCCGTCTTAAGGTCTGCTCAGGCTTTAAGACACATAAGGAATGGACCACACGGTATGGCCTCGTGTTGCTTGCGCTTTCAATCGCTAACAGCCTCTAATGCCCAAAACATCGCGCCAATTGCGACGGTGCCACCCGGCACCCAGGGGGCCTCCACGTCTCCAAGGAGCAAGCAGCAACACGCACACTCGCCATCTCTCCCAACCCATCCAACCTCATCCCGCTCCCACCCAAGTGATATGGCTACCCAGCAGCTCTTGGTGCTCTACACTGTCTGTTCCGAGTGTCAGGCCAGAATACGCCGGAATGTGGCATCAGTTAGGTGCAATTTGTGCCAAGGCTGGTGTCACTTTCGAACGTGTTCTGGTCTGCGCACCACACGTGAGTGGACAGGTGACTTGCCCCATGTTGCAGAGCTCTGCAGCCGCATACGCCTCCTCCAACGCTGCCCCCAATCTCCAGGCAGCAACCTGCACAGCGGCAAGCGCAACTGAGGCAAGGTGGACAACCGCTCCAGTCCCTTACATCCCCCATCGCGTCGACTCATCCTGGGCGGATTAAGCTACTACAGATTAACTGCAACGGAATCCAGAGCAAGATCGCGGAGATAACCGACTTTTTGAGAAGACACGGTCTGTTGATAGCTGCGATCCAAGAGACGAAACTGCACACCAATTCAACTCTGTTGAATTGCACCGGATACAATGTGCATCGTAAGGATCGCGAGCGTGATAATGGTGATGGCTTAGCATTCATCACACACCACACAGTGCAATATCGTCTTATCGAAAAAGACATTAGCCGCAGGGATACTACCCTTGAATGTCAGGACATATGTAGCTATCCGGCCAGGCAATGTCGAGCTCGAAATATTTAATATATATATACCCCCTGTTACCTGCTGCCCGGCAGGATATCACGCTGACATAGGTGCGCTCCTCAGAGGTGAAAACCGTTTGGTAGTAGGTGACTTTAATGCGCACCGCGATCTATGGCATTCAAGCCTGCTGATCGTCGGGGAAATGAATTGGCTTATCAGATAGACGATTCGACATTCTACACATGAATGACGACGCCCACACCAGGGTTAGGGGTAGCTGCAGTAGCTCGCCTGACCTAACAATAGCTAGTGCAGGATTGATAAATTGCATAACGTGGGGACTTATGCTATCGCTTGCATCAGACCACTACACATAGTCATCACGATTGAAATTATTCAATTGATCACAAATAGAGGGTAAATAAATAAAGGTACACTAAGTTTATGAAGTTTATTGTGAACATATGTATGTATGTACATATATCAAGAAGACGCCCAGGATAGTCCTGAATCTTTAGCCGAAGTGACTGCAATAAGCAATTGTGAGGCGTAAATTATGAATGTGGAGCTATTTCTTTATTTAAAAATGTATTTTTTAAATTTCGCGCCAAAAAAGATCAGCTCTAACAAAAACTTGCAACTTCTTGTTGGTTTTGCGTTTTCGTACTTCCTTACATGTTTCTCTCATTGAGAGAAAATTTTGTTTACGGTCAGAAATTTCGTTATTGGCAAGTTACAGAATAGTTTTTTACTGGAAAATACGAAAATATAACTATTTTTAGTAATTGTTTTCTACTTGTGATCAACTGAATACTTTCAATCAGCTTTTTTTCTTACTGGCGAATTCTCGCTAGTAGAAATTGATCCAGAAAAATCCAGTAAAAGTTGCAAGTTCAGCTGTCATTTTCGCTCTCAATTTCCCCTATTTTGCTAGTTTCTTGCCAGTTTTGACGTACGAAAACGCTATCCAGTAAAGTTATTACTAGTTTTTACAAATACGAAAACAACTTTAGTTACTGGCAAGTTACTGGATAGTTTTTTTGAAGGCGAATTCATGTAAGGTGGTGTTATAAGTACAATTTCAAAATTCTCATGTGTTTTGTTTTTGCCTTTGCGTTTATCAAATTTTACATATGTATGTACATATGTTCGTTGTTTTTGTTTTAACGGCCTTTGAAAGTTCGTACGCAAAAGCAAAAACAAAATACATGTAGGTGAATAAAAAAATCAATTCGGCTTGTATGGTGTTCGCCTGAATTCGCCGTGGTTTTTTTTTACTGGAGTACCTATACGAAAACATAATTAGTGTTTAAAAGTTGTTTTGACAGACAGGGCCTCACATAAGTATTTTGCGTATGAAGAAAATAAACCCAACGATAATATTTTTGCATTTGTTCCTGTTTTATTTATAACTTTTGTTTTCAATTCAATAACATGTCTGCTCTTCACTTCGCTGAGACTTCATTAACACATGAACAATCATTGTACTTAGGAACAAACTGAAAACAATCAGAATTTGTAACTCGCAAAAGTATTTTGCATCATTAGGCAACTCACAAAAATATTTTGTTTATTATTAAAATCGGTTATTTGGTGCAGATTTGTTTACTTGTTGCAAATTTCAGTTAAATTTATAGTTATTGGTGCGTGTTTCTATTGAAAGTGTCATAATTTGAATCATTTCGTTTATAAGTGTGATAGTGCGATCATCAATAATGAAGAAAAAATTACAAAATACATTTGCGATATGTTTAGCCGATGTCGTTAAACGACAGAAAATGTAGTAAAACGGTGTAAGGTGCGCGGCGGTATAGAAAATTTAACCGGTAGTGGTCTACCAAAGATGCTTATTCCCACTGCAGTCGGTTCTACGTACCGGAATGGCCCGGGTTTCACCCGGCCAAGGACTGTTGTTTCGGAGATCTAACCCTTTTCGGCCTACTCCACCAAAGATGGTAACTATGTGAGAGGAACATTCCCACGACAGTCGGTTCTACGTACCCGTACCGTTGGACCTGTCTAAAGCTTTTGACACAGTCAGCCACTCCACGCTACTAGCTGACGTGGAAGCATCGACTCCCGCAGGGACTGAAACGGTGGATCAAGAATTACCTGTGTGGTCGTCAATCATCAGTATGGTTGAGAGATAAAACATCCAAACGTACCCGTACCGTTGGACCTGTCTAAAGCTTTTGACACAGTCAGCCACTCCACGCTACTAGCTGACGTGGAAGCATCGACTCCCGCAGGGACTGAAACGGTGGATCAAGAATTACCTGTGTGGTCGTCAATCATCAGTATGGTTGAGAGATAAAACATCCAAACTAAGGAGGATTAAACAAGGGGTACCTCAGGGTGGCGTCCTGTCCCCACTCTTGTTTAATCATTAGGGAGGGAGTCACAATTGTCTCCTATGCTGATGACTGCTCGACAATGGCAACCGGCAATGTAATTGACGACCTGTGTTTGAAGGTGAATGGATATCTCTCCGACCTTGCCCACTTCTTTACTAGCAGAAACCTGGCGCTGCCCCCTGCTAAGTCCTCGGCGACCCTCTTTACCACCTGAACGAAGGAGGTCAGGCTGGATCTCAACATCCATATTGATGTCGCCTGAGGAACATCTCCACCAAGAGGTCAATATGCTCCGCGTTAAGGAGCATAACCTCATGCTCAGCAAGCAGTTCCTTGCTGAATGTCACCGCTTGGGGCATCCAAATAGGCATCTGCTTGCAATGGCACATCAGAAGACATCTCCTAGAACTAAAGGACGATATCCAGCCACTCATCACGCAACCGCTGGATCCGGAGGCGTACCGGCGGGTCCTAAGCAACATCCACAGAGACACAGTCACTACCACCATTGACTCTCGCCAGGCAAATGCAGTTATCGGAGCCCTACCACCACCTGTAGCGGATGAAGGGTCCGTGCTTCCCCGCGAGTCCCGCGTCACTCTGGCACAATTACGGTCTGGATACTGTAGCAGGCTCAACTCTACCTATCCAGAATCAACCCCGACATACCCAACACATGTCCGGCATGTGGAGATTCTCCGCACGACACCAATCACCTATTCACATGCCCCCTCAAACCCACTCATCTAACCCCCCCTCTCCCTCTGGCCCAACCCTGTCGAAACTGCACGTTTCCTGGGCCTCCCCCTAGATGAGTTCGACGACAACGACCATAGGTGAATCCGCTCATTACGGGGCGCGACTAGCCGCAACAACAACAACAGGACGAATAATATTCTTGGGCGCGTGACTCGAAGAAATTCACTTATTTCAAATATTAATTTAAAAAAACGACTTTTATTCGCCAACACCTACAAAAGTAAAAGTTTCGAGTTTTCGAAAACTGTAATATTTAGCGACGAATGCAAACATAATATTTTTGGATCGGATGGCCGTCGTATGGTTTGGCGGAAACTAAATAAAGGGCTGCATATAAAAAACCTAGTAGGGGGTGTATGTCGCCTCAGGGAGTTGGAAATTTTGTTTTTATGGACAGCATAATGGACAAATATGTATATTTGTGCATCCTTACAATTTACACTCTATTGCAGAAAAAATGGGTATGGCAAGAAACGGGGTTTTGTTTCAGCATGACAACGACCCGAAACATATGGCTCATGTGGTTACTTTTCAACGCAAAACATTTCTAAACAACGTAATAGCCTGATATGGCTTAACGCTGAGATAGCCAAATTAATGCAATTAAAAAATACAGCATAGAATACCTTGAAAGCAAAACGAAACCAAATAAATGTAATTAACTACAAAAAACCATGTGTGCAAGCCAGAAAGGTCAACTCTCTCAACACAGTGTCATATCAAAAACCCTCAATCTAGAAAATGGCTTATCACACGGCACCACTCTATCAGTTATACTGTACTCGGTTTATTGCAACTCGTTAGAAAAACAATCGGTGTGGACTATATTGGGATATATGCTGCCAATATCTTTGCGCCCTACTCGCGATCACCTTTTCCAGAAACGCGTTGTGGAACGATCACATATACACAATTTGCGACAATTGGAAAAGTCAACCACCTTCTGAAGATATTTTGCACCAGAAAGAAAGGACCGTTTATAGATACTGCAATTTCAACCTGTCGGGCTATCACCGAAGGGATAATCCAATATGGATTGACTATTTATGGATCGACTCCTGAAAAGAACAAATGTTTCGGACTGCATCAGGACTACTCACAGTAACACACGTTGATGCTCTTAGGATAGAGACGCGGTTTCATGATTTCCACTGGCTTTTACTACTCAGGTCAACAAATTTCGCGACAAAAGCTATAACATCACGATCACATGCGTTGCCCGAAAAAACTTGGAAATTTTTAAACGGAAAATAATGCGTTAACCAGTGGAATAAAATCATCCACTTTAGACAAAATTGCACTGATATTCCCAGAAGATAAAAAGTAACTTTACCAGACAGACCGGAAGAAAATTGGGACGCATCAAATATCTGCTTTGATCTGTCACTTGTAAGTAAAAAAAACAAGCACAAAACTGATGTATTCAAAAAATATTATTTCAAATCATTAAATGAATTTCGTTCAGAGCGAATCATTTTCACGGACGGATCACACAAGAGTGGCATTGCGACTTACGCTTAGTAGAGCAAACTTCAGGTGACTCATTCAAAACTCTGAAACAATCCCTGCTACCTGGAAACGCTGGTATATTCAATATCGAGCTAACAAGTATAGAAGAAGTAAACCAAAATGCGATAGATTTAAAAGCGAAAACGTTAATTTGTTCAGATAGCCTGAGTGTCGTTAAACATATTAGTTCGACAAATTATTATAAAACTATAATGCAATCTAATAAAACCAGTTTCAAAGACCAAATCATAAAAATCTTATGGGTTCCAGAACACATTGGAATTAACGGGAACGAAATGGCCGATTGCAAAGCCAGGGAGGCAATCCTCCTACCATTAACCACAGAAGTACCTTGTACAAGTACAATTAAAAGCAAATTATATGTATATGCAATATTCAGGAAGAAGAAGAGAAGGAAAAATTGGAATGTTCTACTATCCAAAGGAACAACTCCTATAGACACCGCCCTCAACCGTAATAAATTTGACACCATGAAAATTGTAACATCTACAACGTTCTACACGAAATTTGATGCAAGAGGAAGATTGTATGTACATATGTACATATATACATATGTACACACATATATGTACATAAACCGACATAAAAACCAAAAAATACGACAAGACAATACAATTAAATTATTCAAAAATATATATGTAATTTAAGGCGGGAAACCAAATTGCCTTAGTCACCAGGTATCCTAGCTTTCTTGTTTATAAATTAATTTATAAGCTATTGTAAAAATAAATAAATAAATAGCATTTCGTTTTTCTTATAAAAGCTAATTCACTTACGTTCGTTGGCGCGGGATCCACGGGACTAATTTATAAATGGCTGGGATGAGGGGTTCAGGAAGATCTTCTAAAAATTATGGGCGGGAAGGGACACTCCTACTAAAATCTCCAACTTCCAAAAATTCAGAAAATCTTGCAAAGCTATTTTGTGAAATTGGCATTTGCACTTGTTTTTGTTCTTTTAAGACGGAAAAGAACAGCAAAGCAAGACAGAATAACAATAATAATAATTTAATGCCTAGTTTCCGCTCCTTATTACTAGTGAGTTGTAGGCCCTGAGTGTAGGCCTAGAGTTTTATATATCCTTCTCAGGTACTTACATAATCGCATCGTGAAACCAATTTTATTCGGAATTTTTTTTTTAACTGCACTCAACCTTTTTATCACATACAAATTTTAATTCAAATTTAATTTATTGTCGATATACATTTATTTTTATTTATTTAATTGGCGCTATAACCGCTTAAGCAATTTTGGCCGAACTTCTCCTACAATTTGTGGTGTGCGTCTTGATTTTGTAACACAAATTGAGGAGCCTACAGTTTTACGCCGACTCCGAACCTCGAATGGTTTTTTGTGAGAGGTTTTTTCATGGCAGAAATACACTTGGAGGTTTGCCATTGCCTGCCGAGGGGCGACCGCTATTAGAAAATCTTTTTCTATATTTTTTATGTTACTTGCCCCGGCCAGAATTTGAACCAGGGACTTACTGAACTTAATGAAGCGCGCACACGCTACATACTCGGTTACGGCGGCCGAGTATTTAATGAGTTTTGCTTCCTCAATTTTATCATCTTTAATTTTTAAGATCCAAGATTAGCTGCCCTAAATCATAAACTGTGTCTTTTTCTCATTCAGTTTAAATTAATTTAAGCACAACCATTATATTAAAAGCGTGCAATCAGCGAAGATTTTTATCTTACCGTGCTTGAACGCCATATTTATATCGTTTATATAAATATTAAAAAGTTTTGGAGCTAACACCGATCCTTGGGGCAAACCAATATTGACTAACACTTTATGTGGCGTAGTTGACTATAGCGGTATGTTGCACGCGGTCAGATAACTACGAAACCAATCAAGCTCAGTGTTTTTGATGCCAATACATTCAAGCTTTTTCCACAAAATTTCTCTGTCGATAGTCTCGAAATCTCGTTTAAGATCAATAAAAACCGCTACGATATTCATCTTCGAGTTCCACTGGGAATGCACTAACGCAGTCTCGCATGAGTGGTTAGAGTTAGCTCTGAAACCTGATTGTTGTTGATTGTTGTTTTATTAATAATTTATTACTTTGAATATGGTGTAAAACGAAGTTTCTTGGTTAGTCTTCCGGATCTAGTCAAAGGTAATATCTTCTATACTTCTATTTATTTCAACAATACTAACCATAAAGTAATTGTTTAAATTATCAGCAATTTCAACGCTGTTTATATACATTTTGTCATTGATTAGAACTTCTGTTAATTCTTCTTTGCCATCCTCATTATTGACTACGTTTTTCGAGTATTTCCATATTAATCTACTTTCACTTCTATTAAGCTCAATTTTATGTTCCAGGTATTGCATCGTTTTCCTTTTTATCATATTCTTATACTCTTTTTTACAAGTTTACAAGTTTATATCCTACCCAATCTTCATCCAAAAGCCATCATTTTCTATACGATTTAAATTTTTGTTTATTGGTTTCAACCATGATACAATAAAGAATGTACTTCAATTGTTGTTACGATTTGGATGCCATTTAACTACCTGACAATTAAAAAGATTAGGACATTCGTGCTTCCAACTGTAGTCGAAAAATATTTTTTTGTGTGTTTGTTTCTTTTGTTTTACATTAAAAAATAAAAGTAAAACAGAAAAAAATAGTTTGTTGTTTCGTCATTGTCTAAATACAAAGTATTTATGCAATGGGATTTTCAATTCCTGTTATTTCGCTGCTGGCATGAGGTGTTAAGGAGTGTGACTTTCCCAAAGTTGCTAAATATGATCAGCACATTTTGCGAATGACCGAAGTGCAGTGCCAAATGTTAAAATGCAAAAATTTTTTTTACATTACAGCACAACAGAATATATATCTATCTATCTATTATTGTCCAAATTTCAACTCAAAAAATCATGCGGAAAGAGAAATGCTACCTGTATAAGGATTAAAGCAACACATTCCTTGTAACAAGGACTACCTTCAGCGAAATAGATTTTTAGTTTTTGAGTTTTATTTAAAAAAAAGAAGTTTAATCGTTATTTCTTGGCATTTATTTTTTGCTTGTAAAATAATCGTTATTTCATGAGTTTCATGTTTTGCTCAGAAAATGATCGCTATTTATTGAGTTT
Source organism: Anomoia purmunda (assembly GCA_951828415.1). Classification (NCBI taxonomy): domain Eukaryota; kingdom Metazoa; phylum Arthropoda; class Insecta; order Diptera; family Tephritidae; genus Anomoia; species Anomoia purmunda. The sequence continues at coordinate 203,321,134 of OX639993.1, forward strand.
TATTTACCGATTAGGTTTTATTTTCTGAGCAAAAAATATAACGCAAGAATTAACGAAATTTTGATAAGCAAAAAATAAAACTCAAAAAATAACGATTATTTTCTAAGTAAAAAATAAAATGCAACAATTAACGATTAAAAATTAATTTTTTTTTATAACTTTTATAACCGTTTAAGCAAAAATAAGACATTACGCACAAGTGAAAAGTAACGAAATTCGTGGAATTAAATTGGGTATCTAGAAGCTCGCAAGTCTTACGAGATTAATGATACACTAGAAATTGCTTCTCGAGCAATCTCGAGAAATCGAAGGATCTATTAAAAATACGAATCTCTTTGATGCACAATATCTACGGTTAAATACGCAGTTTGTTAACTAAAATATATTATTGTAAACTAATTTGAAATTATTGTGAGTTTGTGAAAAAAAGCAAATTTGTCTGGTTGTCAACACTCTACTTACACCGTGGCGACAAGTAAATATTACATTGAAAAAATTTGAAGATGAGTGCATTAAAAACCGTAAACGTAGATTACAGTAATTACGTTGTTTGACAGAGTGTCAAACGAAAATAAGAGCAAAAAGAAATAATCAGCCACTTGGACGGCAAGTTAGCTGTAAAGTGCTTTTTCTGACGGAAAACTCAGTATCAGTTCAGTCACAACGCGCAAAAAGATCGCGTGTGTGCAGCAAGAATGGCTGATATGTATCTCCACTCATAAAAAGGCAGTTGAATGGTACCAAAATCATCCGCTATGGTATGGGAAGCGGTTTCAGAAAAATCGAAACTCCTCTCCTTTTATTGAGAAAGGCGTCAAAATTAACGCAAATTATTACTTCGAAAAGTTTTTAAAAAATCATATGCTGCTATAGGCCATGAATTTATTTATCAAATTTTGTTTCCAGCCAGATTTCGTACCAGCTAATAATACCAGAATTGTTCTGAGCTGGTAAAAAAGGGATCTTACGTATTTTATTGCGTCCTCTTTCCCGGATCTGCATCCATTAGATTATTGCATATGGGACTACGTGTTGAACAAAAAGGAACATAAAACCCTTGAAGATGGAGCAATTCAAATGACGGAACGTTTTAAGGTGATAGAAAATAGCAATGATGAAATATCCAAAATTAATGATTGAGCACAAGATAAAATGAGTGGCAAAATAAGAATATTTTATTTCTTTTCAACTCCCAAATTTTGTAACATTTGTTCGTATCCAGGCTGTATAGTTTTTAGAATACTTTGCCAATTTAGAGTATTCATTAACGCAGTAGTTTATACAAATTGTTCAAACTATGTATTACGTTTTGGTATTATTATACCCAAAAAGCTTACAAATTAGGAGGAATTGAGATAGCAAAATAACTTTTCTTTTCGGGAGGAAGTTCGAAATTTTCAATGGACACATTTTTAGTTATGTTCGCTCGAAAAGCCAGCAAGAATTAGCAATCAAGGAAATTCCCGATAGTTTTAAAATACCCATCAAAAAGAGTAGGATGGGGCCGTGAAATCCACGCAAGTGGGGAAAGTCTCTGATCGCCATTCACTTGGGAGTGGCCAGAACGATTCTTCTGCATACGGTTTAAGCAGCTCACTACTTCCTTAAAGTGATAGGCGAACCTGGTGGGGCCAATCCGACTTTTTCGGTTTAAGGGCTCACCAGGGTTTTGCAGCGTCTGTTCATCAGTAGGTGCGGCTGCGAGCGAGCGTCTGACTTGGAGCAAGCGCCTCATATAAAAATGTGCCCTAAATTAAGAAATGCCCCAGCATCTGGTTGTGCGCTGGGCTTGGTACACGCCACGTAAAAACACCTTCGAATGAAAAATTTAAACAAAAAGCCTTGGACCAACAAGCGGATATCTGCGTGCAATGGGACCACATTTCTCGCTCATTACGTACCGCCGCTGAAGAGGTAATTGGTTTTCAACGAGTCCGAAAAAACGACTTGTACGATGAGGAATGCCGCGCCCCCATGGGACAGAAAGATGTCGCCTATAGGGCCACGCTGCGATCGAACGCAACGCTAACCGTGCCGGAGAGATATCGGGAGTGAAGCGAGGCGCATTTTCCGAAAAAAAGAAGAGAGAGGTCGAGATGCGCGACTGCGAGGAGCTTGAAATGCTAGCCGACAGGAAAAATGGCCGAAAATTTTTTCAGAAGATACGGCGGCTTAGGGGGGTTTCAAGATCTTGGTAAGAATGAAAACGGCGACCTGATGACCGAAATCCGGAGTGCACTCAAACTGTGGAGGGAGCACTTCTTCTCGTTTTTTAATGGTAGTAGCGCGGACCATCTTTTTGTCGACTTCAAATCCGCTTTCGATAGCAGGAGCAGAAGCTGAATATTTGCCACAATGTCTGAATTTTGTATCCCAACAAAACTAATACAGCTATGTAAAATGGCGTTGAGCAACACCACCAACTCCGTCAGAATCGGGAAGAACCTCTCCGAGCCGTTTGAAACCAAACGAGGTTTCAGCAAGATGCCTCTTTTGTGCGCCTTACTTAACCTTCTGTCATCAAATAAACAGTCAGCGCACTCGCTTCTTGGCTCTCGCATCACTGTTGACAATTACAATTTCGAAAAAGTGGAACTTTGTTTATCTGGGAACCAGTATTAACACCTACCTACAATAAAATTATCCATCTCTCTCTCTCTTGCCAACAAGTGCTACTTTGGGCTGAGGAGGCAATTGCGCAGTAAAGCCCTCTCGACAAACCAAAACTACACTCTATAAGTCTTTCATCATGCCCGTGCTATTGTATGGCGCTGAAGCATGGGGACTGTCAGCATCGGATGAGACGGCCCTTGGAGTGTTCGAGCAAAAGATTCTCCGAAAGATTTATGGACCTCTACGTCTTTGCGACGGCGAACACCGCAGACGATGGAACGATGAGCTGTATGAGCTTTACCTCGACATAGACATAGTCCAGCGAATTAAAATACAGCGGCTACGTTGGCTACGTTGGCTGGGGCATGTCGTGGGAATGGACGAAAATGCTCCAGCCCTGAGAAAATTCAACGCGGTTGTTGTTGTTGTACAGCATAAAACATTCCCCATAAAATTTTGAGGAATGCTGCTGAAGTGGCAGGCCTTGGCCGGATATAATTCCGGGTCGTTCCGGTATCGTAGAACCGCCTGTCGTGGGAACGTATTCAACAACCGAGTTTTATTTCAAATAATTCGAGCTTGTTGTAGTATGCAATAAAACCAGCGAATCTAAAAATCCTTGTTTTGAAAAACTAAATGACTTTTTTTTTATTTAAATAAAAAGTAAAACAAATTATGTATTATGCTTTTAATGTATATGTTTATATGTGTTTGTTTTTTAATTTTTCAAATGACTGTTTTATGAGACGTTGCGTGGTTTTCGTCTGACTTCTATAACTTTCTTACTGGAAATGCAAATTGTGTACGAAATTTGATTGAATTTGACGTTTCAGAGATATACCTATTTGCTCTAAGCTAGGCAATGCCACGCCTATTCCCAACGTTTTTGATTCCATATGGTTACTGTTGCGGTGTTTTCCTATTTGTATAACGAGCAGCTTCCCAATTGTTGTTGATTGTAGCTTTCCCAATGAAAAACGCGGTTTGTGCTTTTATAAGCTGATTCAATAACTTTAATTATTTAAATGAAATGAATTTGCAATTTTTATAATGTGAAAACGAAAGCGGGCGAACTGTATATGCAAGCAGAAGAAAAAAGTAAGAAGTAATACATAGCCGAAGAGCAACAATAAAAAAAACGAATAAGGAGAATAAGAAACGTCAACTGACGTTTGCTATTAACTCCTCTGTGGTCTGATAACATTAACCCTTGCAAGTGCATGAGTGTTGATCTTTATGTTATGCATGCATAGACTGAATCTTTAAACTTAGCATATTCGAACCCAACATACCGCCGCCCTTGAACTATCTATGTACATATGATATGTTCAAACTTAAATTTACAACAAATGTTTACCATAGATATTTCAACGTAAATAAATATCTTAAATTATGTACAAAGTTAAATAGAAAAAATAGAAATTTTAAACGTAAATATCTTAAATTATGTATATCAGTTTTCTTCGGAAAATACGTCCCCTTTTGTTGGTAGAAGACACAGCTTTGATATTGGACGAGTGAGTTCTCTTAGCAGGATGACATTTAATTATTTTCGCGAGTGTCCACTTAGTGGGTGGATACGACTCATGGTACACAGCTACCATGTCACCTTCTTGGAAATTTTTGAACGGACGAAACCACTTAGCACGTCGTTGCAAACTAACGAGGTATTCGTCTCTCCAACGTCGCCAAAAATGTTGTCGTATGGTAGAGACCAATTGCCACCTTTGTTGTAGGGTTCCAGAAAACCCTTGACCCTCAGGTTCTGGAATTGCCCTCAATGGTTCGCCTACAAGAAAGTGGCCAGGTGTTAAAATAGATAAGTCGTTTGCATCAGTCGAAATATCGCATAGCGGGCGGGAATTAACACAAGCCTCCACCTCCGATAGCAATGTACTAAACTCCTCGTAGCTTAAAAGAGTTTCACCGAGGGAGCGTTTCAGATGGTATTTAATGCGCTTTATTCCACTCTCCCAATACCCTCCCATGTGAGGTGCAGACGGTGGGTTGAATCGCCACTCAATGGCGGAATCTGCAAAAAAAGACTGAAGCTCGGGATGTTGCATGTACTCTTCATATGTTCTACGAAGTACTTTTTCTGCCCCAACGAAATTCGTTCCGTTATCCGAAAACATGACCTTGCAATAGCCTCTGCGGTTGATAAATCTTTTAAAGGCATTTAAAAACGAAGAGCTTAAAAGATCGCCAACGAATTCCAGATGCATCGCACCTGTGCACATGCAGATGAATGAAGATATATAGCCCTTTACGGATTTTGCTCCTCTCCCGTGTGTAAACTTGAACATATACGGACCAGCGAAGTCTACGGCGGTATGAGTGAAACAACGAGCATACGTAACCCGAGACGAAGGGAGGTCACCCATTGATTGCGTTGCGAGCCTTTTATTCAAGGCGGTACATTTAACACATTTTCGATAGATGTTACGAATTAAATTCCGGGCACCAATGACCCAATAGCGGCGTTGCAAGACTACTTGCATGATACGAGGGCCGGCGTGTAACGTATAGTGATGTACTATGTCGGATACAATCAGTTTCGAGAGTGTCGAGTCTTTTGGCAATATAATAGGGTGTCTCACATCAATAGCCACGTCAGCGGATTTCAAACGACCTCCAACACGAAGTATTCCAAACGAATCGAGAGTCGGTTGTAAACGTAGTAAGCTACTGCGCAATGGAATCTCCTTTTTTTCCTTGCGATGACGTATTTCATTAGAAAAATAGAAATTTTGCGTGTACTTAATTAATCTGCGTTCTGCGTCGACCAGTTCCTGATAGTTAGGAATGCCGATTTTTTTGCTATTAGTGCCAAGCGAGCTACAGCGGGTGTTGCGTATAAATCTTAAAACATGAGCGATGATTCTTCGTAGTTTCGAGTAGGACGAGTACTTCGTCATGACCGACCAGTGAACGTCGGGAGCTGCGATACATGTGGTAACCTTTTTACGTAAACCTAATTCGGTGCTATGCGTCATTTCAGTTTGTTGCTTCCAGAACTGGTCTTCTCCGCATCAGGTCCAGACCACCAAAGCTCATGGTGTAAAAGTTGAACTGGAGATATACCTCTGGACGCGCAGTCCGCAGGATTTCTTTCAGACCGTACGTGATTCCAGCACTCAGGACAAGACTTCATGAATATAAGCAACACGATTTGCGACGAAGGTTTCCCATTTGTTAGGGTGCGCCTGCAACCACGCCAGAGTAATTGTAGAATCTGTCCATGCAACCAGCGGATATCGAAAATCATTCCAACTTTGCATCACGCTTTTGACCAGCTTTGCAGCAGTATGTGCAGCGCACAACTCGAGACGCGGTAATGTGGTTGTTTTTATGGGAGCGACTTTAGCCTTAGATGAAACTAAGCCGATCTTGATGTGACCATCGTTATGCACAGTGCGTGCATATATGACTGCGGCGTAGGCACGCTCAGAAGCGTCGGCGAAAACGTGCAACTCTGTAAATGAGCCAACCGTCCCAGTTCCGACCCAACGGCTAACCTTAAGCTCCGATAAATGTTGTAATTGTGAGCGATGATCCAGCCACATTTTAGCGATGGTATCTGGCACCAGATCATCCCACCCGATGCTGGCGCGCCAGATGTCCTGAAACCACATTTTTGATTTTATTGTTGCGGGGGAAAGTAAACTTAATGGGTCAAAAAGTCGGCTTGCATCGGCCAAAAAAGATCTCTTAGTTAAAATGCGGGGAGGTTCTTCTAGATTTATAGCAAATGTGAAACAGTCCCTTTTCATATTCCAAATCAACCCCAGAGCGTGTACATTGTTGCCGTCTACGGTTTAGTGCGCTATGCCCTTGGGTTCGCTAGCTATGGTCTCATTTAGCTCTACGCAGTTTGACGCCCATTTCCGTAACTCGAACCCACCTTCCCGCAGAATATCGGATACATTTCGCTGCAACGTTTTGAGTTCAGACTCGCTAGACGCGCCGGTGAGAAGGTCGTCCATATAAAAGTCCGTAAGTATTACATTTACCGATTTCTGGCAATGATTCGTGGATTGTTTCGCGGTTTGTTGCATAGATTTTACTGCCAAATGCGATGCGGAGGCAACACCGTAGGTTACGCGCAACATTCTATAGTCCGTTATAGGTAGAGATGTGTTAGCACGCCAAACGATGCGTTGTAGACCGACGTGTTTGTCAGAAACACAAACTTGCCGATACATTTTTGCAACGTCGGCAGTTACAGCGTATTTATGTGTTTGGAAGCGCAACAGTATTGAGTACAAGTCTTGTTGCAATTGAGGACCCACATATAGAGCATCGTTAAGCGACGCCCCCGTCGTGGTTTTTGCATACGCGTTGAACACAACTCTCAATTTCCTTTACAACTGCGTGGTGTGGCATGTAATAAGCATCTTTATTCGCGTGGGGCGCAACCTCCATATGGCCCATTTCAAGCAGTTTTTGCATGAACTCGTTATAGCGATTAAACAGATCGTGATCATTGGCAAATCTTCGATCCAAGCGTAAGAGATTTCGTATGGCGAGATTCCTTGGCTCACCTAACGACACGTCGACTTTGAGTGGTAACTCCACCTCAAAGCGTCCATCAGGCTTTCTAGTATGCGTTGCTTCAAAATGTTCCTCGCAGTAGCGTTCTTCGTGGGTAAGATATCGTGTTTGCGGAGCTTCTTCAAGTTCCCACAGTTTTGCCAGTGCTCTGTCTAGTTGCACGTCACAGTGCAGTGATTGTATTTTAATAGCGGGTGAGGCAGAAATGTTTACATTACCGCACAACGTCCAGCCGAAAACTGTCCTCTGAATTATTGGTGAACCAGGTGGTCCCTAACGTAGATCCGCGAAAATTAGTCGACCCATGCATCAATGGCATAGCATTCACCCAAATGCCGCGAAGAAAGTAATAACGATGTTTCGCCCCTGCAACGACCACCCTGAGACGAACCAATTCCTGGCACAGATATAGACGAGGAATTGCGAGGTAAACCCAGACGTTGCACGCACGCCTCGGTTACGAACGTGGCGTGAGAGCCTGAATCAAATAATAAGCGAGCAGTCTGCCATCGATCAGAAGAGTCACGAACCTTAACAAGGGCGGTTGATAGTAGCACTGCTTTTTGCGTTGTAGAAATTGAATTCACTTTGGAATTAAGACAAGCGGAGGTAGATGGGACAGCGGGTTGCGGAGCAGCAGCGGTAGCGGGGGGTTCTGCAATTGCGGTGGTAGGCGGTGCGTCTGCGACATAATGAGAAGCGGTGTATTGAGAAAATGGCTCTGGTGCACCGTGGAGCAACGTGTGGTGGTGCTGTCGACATATTCGGCAGGAAGATGCACTATTGCATCGGCCCTTAAAATGTCCGGTACTTAAACAGTTTATGCAAGCCCTAGACTCTTTGACAAATTTCGATCTTGCATTTAAATCTAAACTACGGAATTTTTCACAAGAATAAATCTTATGAGTTCCGTTGCAATATGTACAACGCGTTTGATCAGAGATGGCATGAAAAACCTTTGCTGATTTTCCGACTGGCTTATGCATGACTGACTTGCTTATCGATGGTTGATTGGCCGGCGTTGACAACATTGATAACGAGCGGCATCTTATTTCCAGGAACGAAGAAAGTTGTTCGAAGGTCGGGGGTTCGACGTTAACGAGCGACAACTCCCACTGTTTGCGTGTTTCGAAGGCAAGCTTTGCTACAATTTCGTGGACAAGCCAGTCGTCCCAAAACTCGACTGGGCGCCCTAAAGCCTTCAGCTCCCTAATGTGTTGCTGAAAAGCATTCAGTACGTTCTTAATGGAATCAGCAGAGTCGTTTGTTGCCTTTCGAATATCTGCTATTGCCCGAAGGTGAGCTTCGACAATGACTCTCATAACTTGATAACGCGACTGAAGTAACTCCCATGCCTCCGTATAGTTGGCATCGCAAATTTTAAAGCCGCTGATAATGCTAAGAGCTTCACCCTTCACGCGTACAAAAAGCGTCGTAAAAAACGACCCACTCAGTGGAATCGCCCGAAAATGATGGTAGATCCATTCTCGGCAGTTTAATTGCTGCGGGCACAGTGGCTTGCGATTGTGTGGGATTGGCGACTGATTCAGCCCTACACTTCCGTGCGCGATTGAATACGGATAGAGCTGTAGTGTACCAGGACTCAGCCTGGATGCGCGCGTTCTGCTCTACGTCGAAGTTCTCTGCACCACAAGAAGTCTCGACTGCATCCTGTGCTTCATTAAAGCGTATCCACTGTTCGTTTAACAGTTGAAGGTAGCTTTCAACATTATCCGTGTCTAAAATAAATGTTGCGTCGTTGCTTTTGGTAATGTACCTTTTTATAGCACCTAATGCGGAGTCGCGTGTCTTGACAAACGTTGACATTTTTATGTGTAGGTTAAATGGCCAAAAAAAATTAAATTGTTTTGCGGAGGGTTAATTAACAACGCAGATATTTATTAAAACCTTTATTTATAATATAAAACAGCAATTGTGGCTGAATTGTACTTCAATGTAATTTTTGTATAAATGTATTTGATGCGGGACCATGCGGTGATAGTTAATACGCGAAATTTTAGGTTATACTTGCGGTTTGATGTATTTGCTTGTATGTATGTATGTGCGGTGGAGTGATCCGGCTCAGAAGGATCAAAAAATGTTGCGGTGTTTTCCTATTTGTATAACGAGCAGCTTCCCAATTGTTGTTGATTGTAGCTTTCCCAATGAAAAACGCGGTTTGTGCTTTTATAAGCTGATTCAATAACTTTAATTATTTAAATGAAATGAATTTGCAATTTTTATAATGTGAAAACCAAAGCGGGCGAACTGTATATGCAAGCAGAAGAAAAAAGTAAGAAGTAATACATAGCCGAAGAGCAACCATAAAAAAAACGAATAAGGAGAATAAGAAACGTCAACTGACGTTTGCTATTAACTCCTCTGTGGTCTGATAACATTAACCCTTGCAAGTGCATGAGTGTTGATCTTTATGTTATACATGCATAGACTGAATCTTTAAACTTAGCATATTCGAATCCAACAGTTACTAAAATATAGGATTTTTTTGATTTTGGTAATTTAACGTTTAAATGAGAGGTGGGCGTAGTTTTTGTCCGACTAATATAATTTTCAAAAGGTTTCTTACTAAGTTGAAATGCAAAACGTTCCTATGTCTATATTTATCTGGCTTGGTTTATGCTGTTTCAAAACACCTTTAAGTGAATAAAGTTAAAAAACACTGGGTACCACTGCGTTCGGGTGTGAAAAGTATAGAAGAATCCAAGTTCGCATTCAACCAAAAGTGGTCAGAAGATAAAATTTGGATTCGTCTTATATTCGCAACTATTCGGTGCAGATGAATGATATTTGGGTATATATGTACATACATACATATGTGTTATAGATCCAACTGTGTATCATTTTGGAAAAATGTGTGGTGCCACGCCGTATGCAAAAAAAGTCAAATTCGTTGTAACTCCACAACTATTTGATGCATATGCACAATATTTGGTATACAGATCCTATATAGGGTCTTGCAATAGGGACGCACAAAAGTAGACCGATAGTGACGGCAAACGACGGCATATTTTGCCCCGCTCTTTTGACATTTCTCGCAGTAAGGTTTGGCATTTCATCATGGAAAAATAAACGATCCAACAACGAGTCGAAATTATTAAAATTTACTACCGAAATTCGGAGTCAATGGCCTCAACTTTAAGAGCGTTACGTCCAATTTATGGTCGTCGTCCTTTCTGGCTTAATGGCTTCGTCAATAAGCAAAATATGCGTCATTGGACAGGCAGCACGTACTCCATGAGTCAACATTGCATCCCGAAAAAAATTACGGTTTGGTGCGGTTTATGGGCCAGCGGCGTCATTGGGCCAAGTTTGGTGAACGTGTTATCTCACGAAATGGCCCAGTCAATTGGCCGCCACGGTCGTGCGATTTGACGCCGTTAGACTATTTCCTGTGGGGCTACGTCAAGTCTATGGTCTATGCCAACAAGCCAGCGACGATTGATGAACTTCGTACGAATATCGAACGTGAAATTGCAGCAGAATAGAACGATTTATGCTTGAAAACCGTCGAAAATTGGGTTCAGCGTCAGGGCTTCTGCAAGCGTGCCGTGGTGCCCATGCAAAAGAAATCGAGTTCCGTACGTAATGGCATCGAATGTACTTTCACAGGAATAAAGAATTTAATTCATATCCCAAACCGTTTTTGTTTTATTTAAAAAAACTTTTCTAACGTTCCTATTGGAAAACCTTGTATATGAGGCTATATATTATTTGTTGGGGAAAAACTCATATTTAAGACGAAACTACTATTCACGATATTTTGACGAAGATATTTGATATACGATACATACATACATACATACATATTTCCTTCAGAGCACGGTATAAAGTTAAGTTAAGCACAAGATCAATGTTCAATATCTAAAAAAAAAATTGTATTTATTGGCGCATCAAAGCAAGCCGAGTTTTGCTAGCATAACATAACAAAATTTTTAGATCTTAAACGACGTTTATTGATTTAAATAAAAAAGGTAAATTAGTATAGATTTAATTATTGCTCTCCCCAATTAAATTCTTTATAGAAAAATTAAAAGAATTCGCTGATTTAGTAATATATTGAGTATTTTCTTGCAATTAGGTGAGTTTGGTTTTAGTCTGATACGTAATTTGGTAGAATTTCACAAAGAAGTTTCGGAGATATACCAATTTTCTCAACATTTATGATTCCATATAATTTTCGAAATTTTACTTATTGACTTAAAATGCAATATGTGCACCAAATTTGGTGGAGTTTAGTGGCATAGTTTTTCAGACATACCTGGTTGTGGTGCCACGCCTTTTACCATATTTTTTTATTCCATCTATTTATTTGTTCAACCTAATTCTACATATTAAATTTAAGCAAATTCAATATCAACTGTGGTGTGCCCACCAAATCTGTTAGAGTTTGGTAGCATGATTTCGGAAATATACTTATTTGCTCTAAAGTGGGCGGTTCCACCCCCATTTTCAAATTTTTTTGATACGTGTGTTTGGTAGTGTAGTCCCATCCTTCGTATTAAATTTTTCAAGATGTTGGTAAATTACCGTTATATGAAAGGTGTGCGTGATTTTTGTCGGATTTGAAAAATTTTCGAAATTCGTACTGGTTTAAAATGCAATATGCGTAATAAATTTGGTAGAGTTTGGTCAAGTAGTTTCGGAGATATAAGTTTTTCTTATAAATTGGCCGGGGCCACGCTCGTTTTCTAAAAAAAACGTGCACACGTATTTCTTTCCCTAACCCAATCCTATGTGTCAAATTTGAGAAAATTTACTGAAATATTGGGTCTTTTGATTTTCACAAAATACCGTTATGTGGGCGTGGTTTTGTCCGATTTCGCCCATTTGCAATACCAAAGTACCTTGGGTATACCAAGTTTCGTTAAGATAGCTCAATATTTACTCGAGTTATCCGACTGGCGGACGGAAGGACAGACAGACATGGATTTATCAAATTCGCTATTATTCCTAAGAATTTTGGTATATTGGTTTTTTGGGGGTTTCATGCTGTTATAATACCCTTGGCCCCAGTGCGCTCGGGTATAAAAGTACGTGTATATTTTGTTAGGCCAGCAAATAAATTTAGGGGGCATCACTAATAAAATTCTTTGCTTAATTTCGCGGTTTGTACTTACAGCGTTAAATCAAATGCCTTTGTTTCTTTAATTGGAGTGTTCTTGTAACAAAGGCCTTTGTTTGTAGCAATTGTTACATACTATCTGATTCATTAACAAACTAAATACATATGTATTCTGAAAACAATTTGGAAACTTACGAGTACGTGTTTTTTGCTTAAACGAACGTTATTTGGTACGAGTTGGTACAAGCTTGTATAAGTTATCTACCTGTCGAACACTTATTATCTACGAGGACCACTTTCACTACTGGGTTGTTTAATGAAGTATTCACCTATATTCAATGTATGCATAGATGGCGCTCTAAAAAAAATTGGAATAGATAATGTATTCGATGAACTTGAACTTGCTATAAAGTTTTGGTGCAATTAAGAATATTATATTTTGCTTTACTAATTTTAATAATTTTAACAATGTATGTACATATGTAATCTTCTCCAAATTTTTATTAAAATTGTTTTTCAAATTCTAAATCATAACACAAAAATACATTGTGCCAAAAAACAACAAATAAATATAATTTAAAAAACACAAAACCTGTTCACTGCAACATAACACAACAAACATAACACATTTACAATTCAACGACATTTTGTATACTAACATTTGCACATCCGATATACTCAACGTACACACACATACATACTTATGCTTGCAAATATAGCGGTGAAGAACAATTTTGTTAGAAAGTACAATGTCACCGCCGAAGACTACCGCATGATGGAAATAGTGATTATCGAGAACAAACCACACAAAGCGGGACCGCAGTGGAAGTTCGCCGGTGCATTTTATTTTGCCACTGTGGTCCTAGCTATGATCGGCTATGGTCATTCGACACCTGTAACGATTGGCGGCAAAGCATTTTGTATGGCATATGCAATGGTAGGTATTTTATTTATTAAAAAAAATTTTGCTTGTTTATAACAATATATTCCTATACGTATAACTTTATACAACTTGCTCTGCGATACGAATGTGCGGAGCATAATGAAACCAATGGCTACAGAGCATCGACAATGAGGAATAATTTTGCCGACGAATGATGCAAAATTTTTGCTATGTTATTGTAATGGAAGCTAAAAGAACAGATTGATTCTAATATTTAAACAGGAAGAATTTTATTTCATATTTTTTTAATCTTTATATAATGATTTGATCAGTTTTAATATTTATTTTATGAGTTTTATTTTTTTAATAAAAAAATAATGGTTCTTGGTGGAGTATCATAAAAATAAAAAACACAAAGCTTCATTTATTTTTCCAAAGAATCGTTTTCGAGATATAGAAAAAAGCCCTGTTTTCGGGATCCTTTTGCAGTTATTGCCTAAAAACTCCAGAATAGCAAATAATTCTAACCTTTTATGGGCATGGTTTTAAAGGTGCATACGCAAAGATGTACATCGGAATAGTTTTAGAATTGTCGATCCTCTGGAAAAGGCATCCAAATTTTTCCATTCCGTCGAGATTTTGAGATGCAGGGTTCTGAGTTTTGGCATAAGTTTGTCCAAACATGGATTTACTTTTTCTCAATTTTGTCCAACAATGTTTTACAAATCTCAATTCTAAAAACTGACCTGAATTTAACATAAAATTATGAAAATCTGGATATCTAAAACGTTTACATTCGTAAAGTTTTTCTACTGCTAGAGCTATTATTGCGCTAAAACTTTAAACTTGTTTTCCTCTATAAAATTCATGAACCATTTTCAGAATCAGCGGACCAAATTATATAAAATGTGATATTACATCAAATGAACATTCTGGCTGTTGCACCGTGAAATTAAAATTTTTTTGTAGATTTTCCGCTTAATGTAATTTTTACATTTTCTGTACAATTTAGACTCTTAACCACCACATTTTTGTAATGAAATTCTCTTTCAAGAAGACATTTTTATATGAAATACATTTTAGTGTTCAGCGACCTAAAATTAGTTTAGAAAAGTACTTTTTCAACGAGTTACCATTAATTTATAAATTTTTTTAAACTAGTGCTATTAAATAGAAGTATAATTAAAAAAAAAATGATACTCCCCAAATAGGAAGATCCAACATCCTTCTGCCATACTTTTTGCCCCAGTTGTAATCCATTTTTTCATATAAGTGAAGATGTGTAACGCCGTTACAGAAGACTCCCCACCAAACCATTACAGCAGCTGGTTCTGGGAAACCATGACAATCGGTTCTACGATACCGGAACGACCCGAATTTATTTCCGGCCAAGGACTGTCACTGCAGCAGCATTCCCCAAAATTTTATGGGGAATGTTTTATGCTGTTACAACAACAACAGCAGCTGGATGGTTACTACGTAGAACCCTTGAAATAACATTCTCGAAATATTAAGTTTCAACAATCACTGCAATACGATTTTCTTTAGCTCCTCACTCCATTGTTAATAAGCGAAAGCAAACACTGAATTGATTATTATATATGTACATATTTACATATGTACATATGTATGTATGAGTAGATATTGCATACAAATTATAATCAAAAATAACGGCATTTTTTTGCGAATTTGTTCTCGCTGTATGCATTGCTAATTTTGTAACAGAATTTAAGGCAAGACTAAGTACATTTATTTTTTTAATTATACTTTTATTTAATAGCAGTAGTTTACAAAATTTTCTAAATGAGAGGTAACTCGTTGAAAAAGTACTTTCTAAACTAACTGTAGGTCGCTGAACACTAAAATGTATTTTTCCAAAGAAGCGTTTTCGAGATATACATATGCAGTTATTGCCAAAAAAAACTCCAGAAAATCAAATAAACCTAACATTCTACGGGTGTCGTTTAAGGGCACATTCTTTACGCAGACATACATATGTACATATCTATTGTGTAAATCGCGGCAATTTATTTTAACATGTGTATTACTAATTCATTGTGTTCCGCACATACGAAACTGCTCGTTATAACGTCTTATGTATATGTTTGAACGCAAGACATGTATGTATAGCATATGTAGTTCCTCAGTTTTAGAGCCACCTAACTGAAATATGGTATTTATATTTGTCGCAACCGAAACACTGCTGCATATACTCGTATGTATAAATACAAAGCTACCCATTACCGCCAATGACATGTCCATGTTAAAAATTCCTACTAGAAGCGAAAGACGAAGAGATTACCAATTTTCAGTCATGAAGTAATCGTGTTTTTTCTTGGAACTGATTGTTCAGATGTCCGGTATTGCTTTAAAACTTTTTTAAATTTATTTTAGTAGAGAGTCAGTTATTATTTTTTGTTATATTCATAAGTAGTATGATGCCTTCTGCTAACCCAAAGCCATCACTGTCTTTAATGAATATTGTGAACTTTTGCAAATCGGGCATGCCTAAACATAATTTAATGCCACGCAGTTAATTGTTACTACCTTTTATGTTCTACAAAGTCTGGGGCTTAATCACATAATCCCGTGACTTCAAAAAACCCCACAGACTCTGGTGGTCTTGTCGGTCATTGAATATTGTCGAAATGCAATAACATCTGGCAAATTCTTATTATATTTACTTTTTAAATGTCACGAAGAACATATTCGACGAGATTTGTGGATTATTCCATCTTCCAAAAGGGTCAGTTAGTTTTGTTCATCCTGTACTTCGATAAGAGTATATATAATTACTTATAAGAATTATTTGTAAATGTATGTACATATATAAGTATATATAAATGCGGGAAGAGGAGAAGAAAGTTGCCTGTACTGCTAAATTACATACATTAAGCTAATACCAATGTCCAAACCAAAAGTTAATCATCTCAAATCGAAGTTAATCCACATCACTTATTGCTGATCACACCGCGGCTTGGGGTTTACTATTCATATAAGGTGGTAGCGTCATTACAAATACAATAACCCCATGTTGAGTAGAGTGAATGCCAGAGAAGCTTAGAAAGAACGGGTGGAAAGCCAAGCAAAGCCGAACTTAAGTATAAAGTGCAAATAGTCATGTTTGTGTAAGAATTGTTACGAGTTATCATGCTTTGGCGTTTTCGTGCACAAAATTTTTCAAGAAACTTGCAAAGTTGGCGAAATTGGGATAGCAGTTGTTTTGAGGCGAAATTGCGTGTTTTTAGTGAATAAGTTCTTACCAGTAACAATTTGTCAGTAAGAAAAACCGCTGATCACAAATAGAAAACTATTATTAAAATATTATTTTATTAAAAAAGGCGATAACAGAAAAAGTAAGTAAATATATTTTCCAAGGCGAATTCATATAATTCGGTGTTATAAATACAACTACAAAATTCCTATGTATTTTGTTTTTGCATCTGCGTAAGAGTTGTCAAAATTTACTTACGTTTTGTTATTGCTTTTACGGCTTTTGGGAGCTCATGTGCAAAAAGCAAAAACAAAATACATGTAGGCAAGGTGAATTTATATCAGGTGGTGTTATACGTACAAAAACAAACATTTATATTAACAAATTATGTGCACAATGACAGTATGATTTACAACAAACACATCATTTTGATTTAACGTTCACCGAGCGAATTCAATCAGCTGCTTTATCAACCAAGGCGAATTCATACAAGGTGATAGCATCCCATGAGCTGAATGCTTGTTCTTCTCTCCGAATTTGCTAGGTTGTTTTGTATACACAAACAAAATACATGAGCAAACTGAACGAATTCATATTTTGACATTTCACTCGCAAAATTACACTAACAAAAAACATGAGCAAACTGAGCGAATTCATATTTTGACATTTCACACGCAAAATTACACAAACAAAATACACAGCGGATTCGCTTTGTTTATCTTGCTATCACCTTCTATGGATACACCTTGTTTATCAACCTCACCTTATATGAATTCGCCTTGCATGTAGGTCAATAAAGAAAATGAAATCGGCGGCTACGGTAACTACACCAAGGCGAATTCAAATCAGGCGGTGTTATGAAAACGAAAACAAAAGTTTACACTAACAAAATATACGCACAATGACAGAATGATTTACAACAAACACACCATTTTGACTTAACGTTCACCAAACGAATTCAATCATCTGATTAATCAACTTCACCTTATATGAATTCGCCTTGAACTACACCTCAAATTAATTCGTCTTGGTATTTTCAATTTGAATTTTGTTGACATAAACTGTGCTTATACTTTTCGTAAATTGCTCAAGGCCCACTGCAACTTAAAAAATTATTGCTTTGGGTATTTTATGTTTTTTAACAGAATTTTTACTCACATGATTAATATATGCACATACATACTTAACGCTATTAACGTAGTTGAGAAGAAAAAATTTTTATTGATTTAAATTATTGTAATAGTAAGGCACTTCAAACAAATTTGATCATTTTCTGAAATAATTTTTGGACTTTAAATAAATAAGGTTTATAACCAGAGATCCATAATAATAATTATTTAGCTAAAAATCATCGTAATTTTGATGAGAATTATACAAATCTTTTGTTTATAATTTTGAGTCAGACAAATTTTGTAAGTTCTCGATAATTAATATTTTGAAACTTATATTATAAGTTATATATTATTTTGAGATTTATATTATAAAAGTATTTCCATAATAATTATAAGCGAGATAAATTTTTGTACGGCTTTCAAAGACTTATTTTGATAATTATGTTGTACAAGTCTTTGCATAATAATTATGCCTAATACAACTTTTTTTTTAGGTTTTGAAAGACAGAACTATTTCGGGACCCGAAATAGTCCAAAAGTGATCCCGAACTAGTTCCGAAATTATTTTGAAGTAGTTCCGAATCAGTCCCGAACTAGTCCCGAAATAATACTACAAAGTCCCGCCCTTCAAGACTTAAAAAGTTTGTTCTTACTCCTAATTATTATGAGAAGACTTTTATTATATAAATCTCAAAACAAACGCCTTTGAAGACTTACAAAAGTTTATTTCGCAGATAATTATTATATAGCTTTACTCGAAAAATTTGTTTTTTACTATAACATTTATTGATTAACTTTTACTATTTTCTCTTATATATGTATATACATATACATATAAATATATAATCTCAGTCTACTCCTGTAGTTTTCGAGCCTATAAACTACACACCAACAGACACATACGGTCTTTTTATATACATACATAAAGTGTATAACGAATTTAATGTTGGAAAATGGGCGTGGTAGGTTAAAAGCAAAATAATGTGAAATTGTTCATATTTAAATAAATAAAAGTAATTTAAATTTTCAAAATAAATAATAATAGTTAGTATCGATAAAGCTTTCGAAATGAAGTACATTATATTAATTGGATTTATTGCATACATCAAGCATTGTTTATTTGCTATAAAAACCTGCGTCAGGTATTTAAAATTCGGTTGTTTTGAAATAATTGTTTAATTATAAGTTTTTTTACTTTTGTAAAACAATATGGTAGCTCCATCTCAAATTAGCACAGTTTACGTTAAATGGGAGCAATGGCGGATAAGAAGTGAAACTACCTACAAGGGATGGAAAATGAAATTTTAAAATTGTGCCTAATTTTACAAAAAATAGTGCACTTGAAAGCGGACAAATGTACTGAAAAGAGTATTTTATAAATATATGTATATGTATATGCCTACTCAGGCTTTATTTAAAAACAACCTTACCGGTGTGTTTTTGCATATGCAAAGTTATTTGTGTACGTTTTTAGACATAAAATTAAGAAACTCATGTAAATAAATTACATTAATTTACGCTATGGATTTTATAAGTACTTAGTCAAGTAATACTCTTTCATTATGGTTATGATAGCCGAGTAAAGTGTAAATTTTTAAATAAAATCAAAACTTTTATTACATGTAATTCAGTCCTTATTTTGTACTAGCACCAACTTATTTCTACACTTTGTTTTAACCACAGAAAACTGTGGTAAAGAATTTGGCCACACTTGAAAAATATTTAAAATTGGGCCCATACACCGAATGCACTTTCATTTTAAAAAAGTGTCAAAAAGGTACAATTGTACCTACTTTTCCATCACTGACCTATGCCGGTATTCTGTAAGCATTTTTTAGCCACTAATTGAGACTTTTCGGTAGTGAGATTGATTTTGCGACTATTTGGTATTCTGTAAGCCGTCTAAAGTCTCTAGTCTCAAAATAAAGTCACTAATTTGTCAGGTGGTTCTGAGCAGGTCTCAAAACAAAGAAATTAAATAAAATATGCTTTTAAATGAGACTGAATTACTGAATACCGGCATTATACCAGCAAGAGGCCCAGAATCTGTGTATGTACTAGGATAGTGTTATTGTGGCATCCCTTTTGCGTTTTTACTTTTCGGAAAAAGTTACAAATGTCACGCAAACCAAGCTTTTTATGTGGCATCGCTTTAACACTTTCGAGAAGCAAATTATGAATTGTTGTTGTGTTGTTATTTTTGTAAAACAAAAACGCAAAATTGCTCTCAACGAGAGAAATATGCAAGAAAGTACGAAAACGCAAAACCAGCAAGAAGTTGCAAGTTACTATATATAAAGAAATGCAATTTCAATTGTTAATTGCAGCGACTGCGGTTGAAGATGTAGGACCGACCATCCTTGCAAAAACACAGATTCTGGGCGTCTTACTGATATACATACGTACACAACAAATTTCATAAACTTAGGGTACGTTTATTTATTTGACGTGCGAAAACGATATCCAGTAAAATTATTATTTGTTCTTACTGGTTTTTACTGGATAGTGTATACGAAAACAGAACTAAAAATTTGATTTTTCTAACTGAACTAATTTTGACATTTTCACCGATTATGACGAAGATAGAACCAGTATTCAGTATTCATTGGACGCTACCACTTTATATGGTTTGTTTAGTTGCACTGCAGTTTGACTTCTTTTCGCAAACAGATTGCGCAAATCCAGATTACACAGTTTATTAAATGTTGAGGTTTTGAAGTCATATTTTTGTATGGCGAAATCTTGTTAAATCAGGTGGATTGGCGAGATTATCCGACAATTGCACTAAATAAAAGATTAAGTTTTGGTCTGGGCATGCTTTAATGTGTTAAACAAATCAATTGAAAATAATTTAGTTTTTTTATATGGGGTTTCAGCCAAAATATCAGATAACATGAAATCCAAGCCAAATTCATATGAGGTGGTGTTAAATGTACAAAAACAAACAATTATACGCACAATGACAGTAAGATTTACAACAAACATAACCAAATCAGCTGCTTTATTAAAAACACTTTATATGAATTAGTCTGGATGCAATCCTTTGTATTTTTACTTTTTAAATTACTTTTAATATTTTGGTATTCACATCTTTTTTGCAATACAAGACTTTTGACTTGAATAATTTTTGGTTAGTATGTATCTTGGAACTTGTGTACTATAAATACATACATATATTCATTCAGACCCCGTGGTAATTATGTTTGAAATTAGTTATCTGTTTTGGAGGTTGTATGTACTCACTCAGTTGGCTTTTGTTATAAGTACAACTATACATACTTACATGTATCTTCTTCAAAAGAAGGATTTCATAATCCAAAAAACGAAAAAATCTAGAGAAACTGCTTTGAAGTTTTGAATTTTTGTAAAGTACAATGTATACTCTATAGTAAAAATTAATATATGTATATTTCATTGTAAGGATATACTAATATTCAGTAAAGCTATGCAATTTTCGCACAAGATACTTAACTTGATTTTGACTTTTTTTTGGGATTATGAAACTTCTATTAAAGAAGCGATACATATTATCAATGTAATATTACAAATATGACCTGTTTTAAAAAAATTTAATTTTAGGTGGGTATCCCGTTGGGTCTCGTCATGTTCCAGTCAATCGGTGAACGTTTAAATAAATTCGCTTCGGTCATAATACGTCGTGCGAAACGCTATATGCACTGCACTCAAACCGAGGCAACTGAAATGAATCTTATGTTGGCGACGGGAATGTTATCGTCTATCATAATTACCACTGGTGCAGCTGTCTTTTCACGCTACGAGGGCTGGAGTTATTTCGACAGTTTCTATTACTGCTTTGTGACGCTCACAACCATCGGATTCGGTGACTATGTGGCGTTGCAAAACGATCAGGCGCTGATCAATAAACCCGGCTATGTGGCGCTCAGTTTGGTGTTTATACTATTTGGACTGGCGGTAGTCGCAGCTAGCATCAATCTGCTGGTGTTGCGCTTTATGACAATGTAATAGGAAAAAGCTACAACATTTCAACAATGTGTTGGGTCTGTACAGTGACACTTGTAAATCGTTATATTATATCAACAGTTACGTAGATAATTTATAATGACGACATGCATGTGTGGCCTAACAGAACTATGCATTATAGCAATTAATTTATATTGGTACACAAAAAATGTTTGAAACCATTTATTTTTTAGGCAAGCCGAAGACGCCAAGCGTAACGAACAGGATGCTCAACAAGCCGCAGCCGCAGCTGCTGCTGTCTCCAAGCAACCGCTCGCTTATGATGTACAATCCAGTAACTTCAATATGCATGGCAAATTGTTAGCTAACTCAAACTATACGACAGAGTATGATGAAACCGTATCAATCTGTTCGTGTACTTGCCTCGGCGGTACAAGATGCCTCAATCATGAGACATTTGCGGATCCTGATTTTCGGCCTACGGATATAATTGAGAGTTCTTTGAGTCTGAAGAGGGCATCTGTTTGATATACGTGCAATCCTATGGTGGCGGGAAAAGAATGTTTCTGTGCTTGCCTGAAAAGAGTGTAAAGTCTAAGATATCCACACAAGTAAACTGTACATACTTACATACCTAATTGAACTTGGAGGACGAAATTCGAGCTTGCTTTCCACTTTAGAAATAACAACTTTAAGTCTTTACTTATTTTTGGCTTACTATAGTACCTAAATTGCGGCGTCAGACGTTGCGTTTTCTAACGCCGAGAAGTGGCAGCGCGCGTCATACCCAAATAACCGCGACGTTTTCTCATTCTCCCGAAGTTCGTTGTTGGTGTTTACTTTATTTGCCTTTTCATTTCTCTCATTTTTGTTCTCTTCTTTCTCACTTCTCATCCAATGCGCTGTCACCCCATATTTGTGGGATTCTGCATAAAAATTGTATTGGCATGAGAAATTTTGACAGTTAGTTGGCGCAATTTAGGTGTTAGCCTTTGGCTGTACATGCAAAAATATGCAGGTTAAAATTTTTATTTTATTTTATTTCGTTCACTTCGAACGCTGATCGAGTAAGTCATGATTTCAGCACCCACCGTTTTTATAGCCGAATGTGTAGCGTGTGCGCGCTTCACTCGAAACCTCATTGTTGTCAAAAATTTCCTTCCCGAGCTATAATGAGATATGTATAGGAAGTTTGCTATAGCTTCATTGATATATCTTAACTCGAGGTTTTGTTGTACACAGGCCCGATGAACAGAAAAATATGGCTTAATCGATTTTTCTCGTCATAGCGTATGTATAAATGCACATATACATATATGTATGTATGTATGTATTTATCTAGAGCGATTCCATAGGGCTGTTACAAATAATCGCAATTGTCGCAACAATAATACAAAAATGGAATACCTTATAGCCTTATGCAGTCAAATATATGTATGTAAATACAGTAGAATCGCGAAAAAGTTAACCAAAATGTCCCAAGGGTGTTTTACTTTTCCGAAATATTAACTTTTCCAAAGGAGTTTCGATTTTGAAAAAAAAAAACACGGAAATAAACATAATTTTGGTGATATAATACGTTCAATTTATTTGCATGACTGACTTTTACTCTTAACAAAACATAAACTTAGATTTAGTTTGTACTTTTTCACATTATACATACATACATATGTACATATTAATTTGTAAGGCCTGGTTTAAAGAAGCGGTCGAGACTTGTTTGTTTCTTTTCTTTTGTGTAATAGCTCCTGACAATTTTCGTACGCATATTAATAAGATGTGATATCTGATTTGCATCATTATTGTTTTCATACCACTTTATCAAGGTATTGATGCATTCAACTGCTTCGGAAAAACTCACTTTCTGTTGTTGCATATCTTCCTCGACAACTGGTTCTTCATCTTCATTGTCAGACACTTCGAAATCTTCATCATCTTCCGTATTTTGATCGTCGTTCCAATTTTCGATGTCTTCACTGCTGACGTCAACACCACCCACCTTGGACAATAACGATTGTACCTCTCGAAGTGTATCATCGTGAGAGCTATTTGATCTAATCAATGTAAGCAATGGAATTTCGTCTTCGCTGTCGTATTGATCATCGTCCCACTGTTTTATATTTTTCCAAGCTTTTATAAGCACAGCTCTTGGCAATTCATCCCATGCTAATTTAAGCAGCAAGATGGCATCACGAATTGAATGTCCTTTCAAAATATTCTCAACCGGAATGTTTTCTTGTGCTACAATGTTCCATAACAGTTTAGCCCGGTATTCTAACTTGACCAGTCTTATGGGATTTTGATCCATGGGCTGCAAAACAGCTGTCACGTTAGGTGGTAAAAGCATTGCCGCAATGTTTCCATCATCTGACTGTAACTTGTCAATTGGCTTATGTGCAGTACAGTTGTCAATCAGCAATAATGCCCTTGGTGGTAAATTATTTTCAGCAGAAAATTTGCGAACCTGACAAATATTTTGGCACACTTAAAAATTTTAAAGGATAGAAAAAATAAATTTACCTGCTTAATAAAGGAATGATGGAACCAGCGGAAGAATAGCTCTGAATTCATCCAAGACTTTTGCGAGTTAGCATATTCCAATGGGTTTTCAAACCCCTTGAAGCAACGGGGGTTTGCGGATTTACCAACTATCAATGGTTTCAACTTATGCGAACCATCTGCGTTCGCACACAACATAAATGTGATTCTATCCTTTGCTATTTTTCGGCCAGGTGCCGTCTTTTCGTTTGCCGCGACAAATGTTTTATCGGGCAGGAAACGATAAAATAATCCAGATTCATCTGCGTTATAAAGCTGCATGTCCGAAATTTCCATTTCATTCATTTTTGCCCGCAAATTATGAATGAACGGTGTTATTCCTGACTTGTCGCTTGAGAGGATTTCCCCACAAATTTTTAAGTGGCGAATACCGAATCTTTTCTTGAAATTTGCAAGCCATCCATCACTTGCATGAAATTGTTTTCCTGTGTGCAATTTGGCAAATTCGAGCTTGGCTCTTGCCTTTAAAATTGGACCACTCATTGCACTATTACGCTGTCTTTGGCTTAAGAACCATTTATACAACCTTGCCTCAAGCACGGGATATTCCGATTTATGTAAAGTTTTCTTGGTTGCAACTTCACGTGTGTTTGCCACTGCCTCCAAAATTTCATGACGTTTATTCTTTATTTTTGAAATGGCCGCCTTAGATACATTATAATCCAACGCCAATCGATTTCCATGAATACCTTCATCGAGTTTTCTTAAAATCTCAGCTTTTTGATGCAAATTTAATCTGATTTGCAATGATTTTCTCTGCTTTGTTGGCATTTTTTAACACACTAACCATAAACAACTCGCAAGTTTAAACGCTCATGACACACTACGTATGTATGTACCTCGCGACACCGACTATAATTTTTTACATAGAAATTCGGGGAATACATAGCAATGAGGGGAATACCCGAGCTTGTTTTTCTTGCCAAACAAACGGTTGGGTTTGAAAAAATAGAAAAGCTCAAAAAAGTTAACCCAAAGTTAACTTTTTAGAGCAGTACGCGGACGCTCAAAATCGGTAAACTTAGCCGAAGGTTTAACTTTCTCGCGAGTTAACTTTTGCGCGATTCTACTGTACATTATTTTGGAAGCATGTCCCGAAAAGTTCGGTTAGGCAGTTATGAACATGTTACGTATAAGAACGATTGTTTTTATCTACAGACACATAGCTGTGCACATATGTATGTACATACATATGTACATATTTACTTGCCCCGAAAACTCTGAAATTGTATACGAGCAGTATATCAAGTATAGAAATTTTGTGGGAAGGTATTTTCTTCCTATCCGTAGTTCTGTTAAAGGTTACCTCTACATTACTAGTTTCAAAATGTCAGGGAGTGTATTTTCCAATTATGAAATCACTTAATTCGATATCGAAAACTGGTAAGCATAAAATTTTACATTTAAACTAGGAGGCTGTTCAATCGAAGAACGTACATTAACGTTCTTTGGTAAAGCTCAATGTACTTATACTACATACTTTAGCACGATGCAGAAAAAAGAAAGCACTTCCCTTACTTCGTACTTGCCTCGTTTGAATGGTCATAGATTTAAGATTTTAAATAATATAAAAGTAGTATTTCATCATACTTATAATTTGTGCTTGTTGACTCGGCTCTCGTCTGTTTGTAAGAAAAAGGCTTTCTGCGAGTGACTCGGGTGGGTGTTATGTGCGAGCATAACATTAAAACAAGAACGAAAACTTAATTTTCGAATAATAAAACAAACAAATTGTATCGCAGAATGTTGCCAAAATGATAACAAAACCGGCAGATAACAACATGACTTAACGACTTGTTAGTTACAAAGTCGAAAAAAATATTTTTTGTGGTCAATACGACCTTTATTGGTTGAGTGCAAATTAACAACTAACTAACTTACAATTAAACATATTCTTAATATTGCCTAAATCTACTTGCGTTAGCACTTTTGTTAACATCCGCTCATGCCGCGCATGGCGGATGTTGTTCCCAATTGTTTTGTTTCTGCTGACTCAATGTTTGGAATATTTCCTATTGAAAAATAGTTGGCGTCAGCTGTTATTGGTTTACTGGCAACACATCTGGCGTTGACTTGTATATGCAAATATTTTCCATATACTACATATGTACATTTGATGCATTTCATGAAAACAATAAACAACCATGTCAGCTGCGTTTTTCGCTGTTCGATCAGACATACATATGTATGTACATAGGTATGTATTTATGTTTTGAAAATAAAATGATATATATACATACATACATACATATGTACATACATACAAACGAACATTGTAGCAAGCATGTTCGTCTTTTGCGAAAAAGGGGGCCCACCAAGCCCCTAGGCAATGTCAACATAATGCGGCATAAATATGTACATACATACATACATAAGTATGTACATATGTGCATACGCATGTATGAGATCAGTGCAGCGTACGGTATTTTCTGCAATTGAAGTAAATATGTTGCATTTTTTGAGTAGAAATGAAAAATGTGCAATGATTGCACTCTGCCATTTTTCTTTGATTATCATGTTTTTATATGTATATCGCACATCTCTTTAACTTTCAATAAAATAACACATCGCAGCTCTAGATAATTTCATACAATTCTGCCCAAGGCGAATTCATATCAGGTGGTGTTATAAGTACAAAAACAAAAATTTGCACTAACAAAATATACGCACAATGACAGTATGATTTACATCAAACACACCATTTTGACTTAACGTTCACCAAACAAATTCAATCATCTGACTGATCAACTTCATCCTATATGAATTCGCCTTGATTCTGCCTGTCTGGAATAAATGGATGAAAGCAATTGACGTACAATAGATCACTGCATACAATGGATCAGAAACTTCACTGAAAATAAATATTTATGTACATACTTATGTGTACATACACACATACATCCGTGATGGTTATATTCTGCTGCTGAAAGATTTTTTCATATTAATTTCATAAAAACCATATTTAAATTCATGTGCGGTGATTTTGATCAAAGCGAATTAATATAAGTTAGTGTCAAGCGCGTATAAGTAAAAATCCCCTGTATTTTGTTACTGCTTTTGGCACATGTTTGTCAAAAACAAGGCGAATTTATACCAGGTGGTGTTGAACGTACAAAAACAAAATTGTAAAAACACATGAGTACATACATACATATGTACATAGTTTTGCCATTCAGTCCCACGATGCAGAGAAAAGAAGGTGGCGACAAAAGCACTTCCGTTACTTCGTACTTGCCTCATTTGAAGGATTGACGTCACAAATGGCTCTTAAAAAGTTGAGTTTTCTGAGTTTTGAGTGATTTTTACAAAAATGCCCAAATGTAGTTATCACCTTCCTTTTCTTCTCGCTTTCCCTGTGCTATGAACATCTGTGACGTGTACGCTGCCGGCGTTGTCGTAATCTGGTTTTCGGTCATTCTTGATTCAGACAAGCGAATTCAATCAGCTGCTTGATTAACTTCACCTTATATGAATTCTCCTTGGTTTACCCAAACAAAATACATGAGGAAACTGGGCGAATTCAGTTTTTGACATTTCACTCTTGGTATCACCTTTTATGGATCCACCTTGATTGCAAATCAAACAGTCTTTACTTTGGGTTCGAAACACTCTCACTTCCATGATTGGTTACTCGTCGCAGTAACACAGTACCGAAAAATCAGTCTTTAAAGTATATATTTCATAATTTTTTCACATTAAACATATTTCGAAAAGATTTTAGTCAGACGAAGACGTAGTAAAAATTAGTTTTTTTAAATTACAAAATACGGTCTAAAGATAAATGATCAATTGTAATTTCGCAAGTGGGTTCTGAATGTCCACAACAAACACAATTACGTACACCGCAATTTGATTTGGCAATAACGGCTGAACGGTCAAAATAAACGAGATACTTTTCTCGGAACAATTTCGTCTGCGCTCAAATTTTGAACGCTTCATTTTCCAAGCAATCGTAGGATCGAATTAAAACAAAAAATATCAGCGATACGGCAGTATTAACCTATCGACCATCTTAAAAAATAGCAGATTTCCAGGGAATTAAGTTACTGGCATTGTGATAAGAGCGTATATTTGAAGAACAGCAAACGTTAGCGGAAGCATAAATATGCGCGAAATTGTACATATTCAGGCTGGGCAATGTGGCAATCAGATTGGTGGAAAGTTTTGGGAAGTGATATCTGATGAACATTGCATCGATGCCACAGGTACCTATTATGGCGATAGCGATTTACAGCTAGAACGCATTAATGTCTACTATAATGAGGCGACAGGTGCCAAATATGTACCTCGTGCCATTCTTGTCGACTTGGAGCCGGGCACCATGGACTCGGTACGCTCTGGCGCCTTCGGACAAATCTTTCGACCAGATAACTTTGTGTTTGGTCAGTCGGGTGCGGGTAACAACTGGGCCAAGGGCCATTATACAGAAGGCGCTGAACTGGTAGATTCCGTCCTCGATGTGGTAAGGAAAGAGTCCGAAGGATGTGATTGCTTACAGGTGTGTATTTGAAATTCAAAATGAAAAGGCCCTAACCAACTTTTTTTCGAATCGTATTAATCATATAAAGCACCTACCTATGAAATCTTAGAGATAAATCGGATAAATATGCAGTTATAAGAGAAAAACAAAAAATCTAAACTCATTATTTTTTGGTAAAAAAAAAAACTAAATAGGTTTTCATTTCGGCAAAATTAAAATATATTCCAAGGCGAATTCATATACATAAGGTGGTGTTACTATAGCAACTCTTTTAATTTTTTTTTTCAATAATTGAAACGTTTTGTTTATATTCTTGTTGTTTTCGTTGTCATGGGAGCTGATTTTTCATACTTTCTGATAGAAGTTGAGAATTGACTTTTACATGTAAATTTTGTTTTTGTTGCAGTAACTTCACCTTATATGAATTAACCTTAATATATCTTGAGAAAAATACGAATAAATGATAAAATTTCATATTATTTTGTTGTTTATATCGTACATTTCAATGAGCAAGAATTAGTCTTTAATTTGTTGAACATTTGATAGGGCCTTTTCATGCAATGGCATGAATTCAATAATTGGTAATAATGTATTGAAAAATGTGTTTGTATTTTTCATATTTTTTCATTTCTAGGGATTTCAGTTGACGCATTCTCTTGGGGGCGGTACTGGATCTGGTATGGGCACACTGTTGATTTCAAAAATTCGGGAAGAGTACCCTGACCGTATTATGAACACATTTTCAGTAGTACCATCGCCTAAAGTGTCCGATACCGTCGTGGAGCCTTATAACGCCACACTTAGTGTTCATCAGCTGGTTGAAAATACAGATGAAACATACTGCATCGACAATGAGGCTCTTTATGATATCTGCTTCCGTACACTTAAACTAACTACTCCAACGTATGGTGATCTGAATCATTTGGTTTCGGCGACAATGTCTGGTGTTACGACATGCCTCCGTTTCCCTGGCCAGCTGAATGCAGATCTTCGTAAATTAGCTGTAAATATGGTGCCATTCCCACGTTTGCATTTCTTCATGCCTGGATTTGCTCCATTGACATCTCGGGGGTCACAACAGTACCGAGCGCTTACCGTACCCGAACTAACGCAGCAAATGTTCGATGCGAAGAATATGATGGCTGCCTGTGACCCTCGTCATGGTCGCTACTTGACAGTGGCAGCTATATTCCGAGGACGTATGTCTATGAAGGAAGTTGACGAACAAATGCTAAATATACAAACTAAGAACAGCAGCTTTTTCGTGGAATGGATTCCGAACAATTGCAAAACTGCTGTGTGTGACATTCCTCCACGTGGCCTAAAGATGTCCGCTACATTCATTGGTAATTCAACTGCCATTCAAGAACTCTTTAAAAGAGTTTCCGAACAGTTTACTGCAATGTTTAGACGCAAAGCTTTCTTGCATTGGTACACCGGAGAGGGCATGGACGAGATGGAGTTCACCGAAGCAGAGAGTAATATGAATGATTTGGTATCTGAATACCAACAGTATCAAGAAGCGACAGCAGATGAAGAGGGTGAATTCGATGAGGATGAGGAGGGAGGTGGTGACGAATAACTGCTGTATCATATTGGCTGACCGGAGTTGGCCGCTCTAACTGACTCAGGCTATTAACAATTGTAAATTCCGATTGTGATTATAAGTTTTTAATTAACTCAACAAGTAACTTATGTTCATGTGTGTTCGATTTCAGTGGAATTTATTTTTCATACAAACTTTTTGAATAGTCTACATATGAAACTTAAATACACGGAAATATGTCTGGAATAAATTCATAAATTTAATACGAAAAAGGAGTGTCAGCAATGGCATGAATTCAATAATTGGTAATAATTAATTGGTAATTGAGTTTAGAAATGGAATATTATTCGACTTGACACCTGGAGTTAAAAATATGCGTATTCATTTTATGTTACCTTTTATGTTTTGCTATAATTTTGCAATTGTCCCCAATAGGTACAAGTACTCACGAAAACACCAATAAGATGTGTGCATACATATTTTTAAGTTGAACCTAAGTTTCTAATAAATTGTTTCAGTACATAAGTAATACATAAAATGTAATCTTCGATAAAACAGAATAATTAATTTTTTTCGAGTATTCAAAGGATAATCTGCCTACCTGTGCGATACGCATTAACCGTCTATCAAGACCAACATGTGATATCTTTGACAGTGGTATTAACGGTTAACCGGTAAGACTGAAGACATCATTAATTTGATTATAGACCCTAACAAGTTCATTCTGTATTAGTAACAAAACTGTCGTTACCAATAACAATAAAGGCTCTGGCAACTTTTACACCCTTTTTGAATTCTGCGCACACTTATTACCAGTGAACATCACGTTGGGTGCTAACAACGTGGAATTAGAAACGCACGTTTCACTCATATTTAGCATCGGCGTGGAACATAAAAATAATAAAAAGCTTTAATAGTACAAATTCAATAATATTTCCAGTGGATTTTGCGTGAATTGTACGTAAAAGTGGCAACAGTGTCCCGTGAAGTATTCAATATTTGGCATTTTCATACGACCAACTGTTGACAGCGTTTCCATTTGCGGCAGAATAGATAGGGGGTTATGCGCTTAACTTTGTGAAACGAAGGAAATTTAGTCAGCAGGTCCCATTCGTTAGCAGTTTGAGTTAGTTGCGCAACAGTTGCCAAATTTTAGCACGAGCTCCGTGGCGTGTTTATGTGCGGAGATCATCAAACGATTTGTGTCCTCTTGCAGCCAAGGTGGCCAATGTCACAACAAGGGATGGCCGAGGAGTTGTGATGGTGTAAGCGAAATTGTGCTCTGAAGCGACATATGTACATACTATAGTGGCTCACAGTATGTGCAAAGTGATGCAACCGTATTAGAAATACTAAAGCAAGTATTAGCTGAAAAAAAATAAATACATCTTCCAAAAAATATAAATACCACTTAACAGCGGCAGATATACACATTTAATTTATGCTTTAAAAAATTCAGATTGTATAGTTATTTTATTTATTTAACAACAAAAACAAACTTCAGCATTAAATTGCACCTCACAGCGAAAATGATGCAGTAACAAAAAAAAAAGAATACATTGCAATTTTTTTAAGGACACAACTAAAATTTTAGGACGATTAATACTTTGTGGGATACCCCTTACTATCTATAACTGCTTTCATACGTTTCGGCATGGATTCCACCAATTTCTTTGTATAGTTAAGAGCAAGTTTATTCCATTCTGCTTGCAGGGCGTTTTACAAGTCGGTTTTATTTCGAATCTCTCGTTCCAAAACTGACCACAGATTCTCGATTACATTTAAATCTGGAGACTGTGCTGGTGTTTGTACTATGTGCGGGCTGTTCCGAATAAGGTAACTTTGCACAACTCCGGACTGTGTTTCCGAAAGTTTTCAGAAATATTTAATTTCTCGGCACTTTGTAGCAAATTTCGTTTCAAAATATCCAGATACATACTCTTGTTCATAGTACTATCCCCACACCATTACATGCCCTCCACCATGTTTTACGGTGCTACGTAGATTTTGCGGTTGTAGCTCAGCATTTCCTTTTCTCCATACATAGCTCTTTCCATCCGATCTAAACAGGTTGAATTTACTCTCATCTGCAAAAATTGCGGTATTCCAGATGCTTTTACTCTTTTATAAATGTTCGTTTGCAAACTTCACATATCGATTTTTAGCATTGGCGTATGGTTTATTTCTGGCTGTGCGGCCATTGAAATCAGCTACTCTGAGCACTCTTCGTATCGTATGGTTTCCGGATGACTTTTCCTCCCAAGAAATTGTTCCCACGTCGTTGCCTAAAGCTGGAGCACTTAAATGATGATTTTCGCGTATTTTCCGTACAATCCAACGGGAATCACTTTCGGTTTGTATTAGGGAATAATATGAGAAAACAACAATTTTTCAAAGTGGTAGAAGCTGCTATTTCGGAGATCACCACATCTCCTCATCAGACTTCTTTCTTTCTAGACTTTACCTGGCTTTGAACTATGGTACACGGAACTGCTAGGCGAGCACGCGAATCACTTTCGCCAAATATTTTATTATGAGCCGATTTCTTTTTATTTGCGACACGATCTTCACGAACATAACGTTCAATTATATGCTGTTCTTTGACTCAGTTTCACCATTTCAGCGATTTTGCGTTGACTTTTGCCGTCTTTATAATGCTTTATATTAATTCGCACACTTCAATACTTGTTTGGCGACCCATTTTGAACTGCACTTTATAAATGGCAATACTAAAATGTCAAAACTATCAAATACTATTCCAGGATTGCTCACATTTATAACAGTATTTACTTTGCATTCAAAAATCGACGCCAAGCTGTCGCAGCTAACGGTAAACATTTGTGCATCATTTTGGCTGTAAGCTCGCATTTCGGTGGTATACGAACATGATTTTAGTTCACGTTTTTAAAGAAGAAATTATTTAAGTGTTTTTTTATTTTACAAGATTTGTCATATATGTACCAAATTAATAAATTAGTAAAAAAAATTATTTCCCAATATAAACATGATTTTTTTACTAAGCGCTTTTTCATTTCGCTGCTGAAATATTTTGGCTGTGAGCCACTGTATCTCCAATGTGATGCAGATAGGATTTCTTGTAAATGTACATACATACATACATACATCGGCAACAAACACACACCAGCGACTTGGATTATTTTGTGGCAACGTCAACGTAATCGTGGAGTCCGTCCGTACAACCAGTCGAACGAGTATTTTAAACTTGGCTTGCACTAGTTTTTCCCCTAAATGTGCTGCACAAGGCTCCAAATACGGGAACGGTGTGGTTTTTAGATGAGCTACCTTTGTTTTTGTTGCGATTAGTTTGACTTCAACCTTTCCATTTGGATATTGAGTACGACAGTACCGAGAGTGGCTGCATAAGCGACTTCCAAAGCAACCAAATTTTTTAACGAATCGAATCTTTCCATGCGGAGTAATGTTCGAACTGCCGCAGTTCTCGACTCACCGATCAGCACGTTTTTCTTTAATCGCTCGATGTATGTACATATGTACATACATAAGTATTCTTCGTGTTTATAAAACCTTCGAGTTCCCAAAACTAAAAGAGAAATAATGATTTAAATTAAATGAGGAGTAATTTAATTTATAAAAATTATTATTATGATTGTAATAAATAGGCGAACCGCAAAGAAAGCAGTTCAATACTGAATTTCTCTAAAGATTTCTGAAATATACCAAAGGTTATTATTTAATGAAAATGCAAACAAACATACATATAGTAATGAGTTACAGATTTTAGGTAAATCAATGAAATGGCAAGAGTCATACTTAACGTGATATTTGTATTTTTAGAGTTATGGTTTTTTTTTTACCAAATGAACGATACAATGCGAACAAGGCGAATTCATACAAGGTGGAGTGAAGAAACAGCTGAGTTTTACTTTTTTTTCAATTCGGCGAAGCTGGTGTAATGTCAAACTATTTTTGTTTGTTTACATTCTAATTTGTGTGTTTACATTCTAATTCAGATTTTGACATAACTCCCGCTCAAGGCGCAACAACAAAATACATACGTTTTTTCTTGCTATCACCTTGTATGAATTCGCCTTGCAATGCGAATTCATATAAAGTGTAGTTACTATAGCAACCAATTTGATTTTTTTTTATTCACCTACGGCTTTTGAAAGCTCAACAGTATGATTTTCAACAAACACATCATTTTGACTTAATGTTCACCAAACGAAATCAAGCATCTGATTGATCAACTTCATTTTATATGAATTCGCCTTGACAAAATGTATTTCAATTTTGACAAGTCTTACGCCGAAGCAAAAACAAAATACATAGGAATTTAGTAGATTTATTTATAACACCACCTTATATGAATTCGCCTTGGAACGATATGTGCATACATACATACAGTGGCTCCAAACCGTAGAAAAAAATGTTCCTTCCTAAAAATATTTCAACCAAAGCAATTAAAAAAAGGTAAAATATTTTTTCATTTACTCCTTTATTGGGCTTCCAAAATATAAAAACAAAACATATAAATTAATTCAGTATTATAAAATATTCTAGTAAAGCATCAAATAGAAGTAAATTCAATGCACAAGCCAAACTCGGACAGTGGCAACTATCCTCTAAATAAATGCAAGTCTGTCGAAGAATTGGAACCAACTTCAAGTATAGTGTTTAACAGACTAACGGAATTCCCCTGATAGTTTTTAAATATATATATACATAGTTGGAATTACGGTTTGTGATTTAAAAATTTCTAGCCAAAGAGGCCAAACAAGTATTGAATTGAAAAAGTTGGTTATTAAGCATTCCAACGATGGGAAATCTGTGCGTGAAATTGCTGAAATTGTCGACAGAAGTCATTCTACGGCTCACGATATAATTAAGCGCTTCAAAACTAGCAAACAATTGAAAAAAAACAAGCCTAAAGCTTCCCGCAACAATATTTTTATCGACTCAGATAAGCGATATATGTATGTTGCGAAAAGTTAAAGATAATCCTCTCCTTAATGCACCAAAGTTAGCTGTTATAGCTGAAAATGAGTTGGAGTACATCTACCATCAAAAATCTACTTCATGAGGCTGATCTAAATGGTAGAAAGGCCCGACAAAAGCCATTGATCAGCAAACGCAATCAGACCATCCGCTTAAAATTTGCTGCAACTGCGCAATCTGAGACCAACTGTCAAAAATGGTGGATCTTTGCAGTTTATTGAAGGAATAATGAACCAGAATGACTATCATGATTGGTATTTCTACCAATACAATGATCCAAAGCATAAGGCCTACAAAGTGCGTTCTTGATTGCTTAATAATTGCCACCATGTTCTGGAAATGTCACTCCAAAGTCCTGATATTAATCCTAATGAAAATTTATGGGACTATCTTAACACGAAAATTCGGCAGCATTCCGTTTCAAGCAAAAATGACATGAAATCTATCTTATTACAAGAATGGGAAAAAATCTAACCTAGTATTTGCGAAAAGTTGGATAAATCAATGCCTAACCGGCTCAAAACAATTATTAAAAATAAAGGTTTTCATACAAAATATTACATTTTAAAATATATTTCGATATTTCAAAAAACTTGTTGATTGCCCGAGTTTGGCTTGCACATTGAATTTACTCTTATTCGATGTTTTACTAGAATATTTTATAATACTGAATTAATGTATATGTTTTTACCTTTTTTAACTGCTTTAGTTGAAATATTTTTAGGAAGTAACATTTTTGTCTACGGTGTCCGACTTTGCCTTTGAGCCACTGTATGTATATTTATTCCATATGAAGTCAACATTTATTTGCGAACCTACATTTATTTTGTTATGAAATATAGGATAATGATAAAAAGTTTTATTAATTGGTCAGTACTGAACATCAATTCTTCACAAATATGCATTGAGCAAAATTGAATTAAAGATTTCTTAAATTTTCGGAGATGAATATAGACCATGTGTTTTCTACTATCAACTGAGTTTTATAAAATATTTTCAAACTATATTTATCTCATGTGAAAAAATCAAGCAAAAAACTTTGGATAAGCTTAAAATAATTTATAGATGTAACAAAATATATAAGATAAGCATATTCCCTCTGTAAAGTAATATAAATAGCTGAAGTGGAGACCTTCACAAGTAGAGAGTATGGAAAACGGATGTAAGATTGGGAATAGAGAGATATTTTTACATAAGCATTGAGGAAAACAACTCAGATTAAAAAAGAGAGCACACATATCCTGTTGCAACTGTTTAAAATCAACACACTAAAAAATCTGAGCATGTTAAGCGCATCGCAGCTAAAAAGCTTTGGAATTGCGTGACATTTATAACTTTGGTCGAAAAGGGGAAAATACAAATACATATATGCGAAAATAAACATTTTGACAACACTCATTTATTTATTGCGAATGGATGAAAAACTATAATCTCAGTTGATTATCACGTAAAGCGAAGCAAGTTTTCTATCTAGTATAGCCTGTAGAATATAATTCGAATCTAATGGCGATTAGCCATAGTGAACAAGAAATCGACTTTGAAGTTAGTTGCTGCTTAATTTGATATACTCCCCAATAAAACAGTTGGCCAGCTTAGTAGTTTGAGGGCACAACCACCAACTACGGCGGCGATTTAGTTGGTGTAGTGTGTGCACTTTCTTATAACTTCATGGGTTTCAAGAGAGTCCAACAAAATTGTCGGCCGACAAAGTCTGCAGTGTGTAACCCTTCTTATTTGGAAGTGGTGGTATCTTAACACCAACGCTCCAACCGTTGGTCTACACTTTGTAAAATACGTTGTGCAACTTCATTATTCTTGTATGCGTCGTGCTGAACACTTCGTACTACACCAACACGTGCAATTTCCTGTACGTTTCTATGAATTTGTACAATTTTCAATATTTATAATATTATTATTCAATAAAATATCACTTGAATCAAAAAAACAAGGAAATCGAAAAAACCAAAAAGTAAAACATGTTAATCTTCATCCAACCGCTTATCAGCCATACAGCCATACTAAACACTGTAAAACCGTTTGTCCAGTCTGTATTATGGTGCCCACAGTCACCGACGCAAACGTACGTTACGTGTCAAACTTATGAGAACGCCATGTAAATGAAAACTCATCAACGTGTACGTGTGACGGGTACGCGCGACGTGTACGTGTGTAATCAGAGAAATTTAGATTTTTGCCGTGAAGCCGTGTCAGCTGAGTGCTCTCTCACCGCACAGTGTTGCCAAGCAGAACTTTTTAAAATCATTAACAAAATAACCTTATAAAAATTTAAATTTTTATTAAATTAATTTAAAATCGATTTTTAATAATGTTAATTATAGATAAATGAACTATTTGCATTTGTTGGTTTTTGGCTTTGGTTTATTATACAATGAAAAATTGTAATTGACAACGCGGATGTGTGTAAAAGTATGTATGCAAACAAATGAATGGCAACATTGTGTTGATGCAAGCAAACACAGTTTTATATACGCAAAGTTTGTTTACAAAACATATGTACGGGCACAAGTTTTGCTCAATTTTGTGTATCTCCCGTCAAACAGACACGGCATACGTACTCGTCGGTGACTGTGGGCACCATTATGGCCCGTTCACATAGGACTTTTGCTTTGCTTTGCTTCAGAGTTTCGCTTTGACAGATAAGTTCAATACATGATGTTATATGAGTCCTGCTAAATACAATGCGAGAAAAGTAGAGCAAAGCAAAGCGAAGCAAAATTATGGGCAACTCTCAACTTTTGTACGCTTTGGCAATCAGCTGTTATCATTTCCATTTTATTTTTATTTTGGCGTGCGTATACACACTACAGACACTCGCGAATTTCACACATTAGTAGCATAACTACTACTACTTCCATCATATCAGTAAAATTCATTTTTTTATTCTATCTTTAAACAAAACAGCAGAAACTGTCAAAGCGTTCTATGTAGCTGACCTTCTACGCCTTACGCTTTGTTGTTAAAATTCGAACTGTCAAGCAAAGCGAGGAAAGTTCTATGTAAACGGCCCATTATTCTGCAAAAAGTGCCTGACCATAATGACAGAAAATAAGTTATCGATTGTACAGACACCCCTACAAGAAGCCAGACCTATATCTATAGGTTATATAATCTGGAAAGTTTATTGAAACTAGTGCCCAGTTCTCGGTTAGTTTTGTAAAGGCATCGGGTGTCAAATGTCTACTTATATTCATCGCTCTTTTGCATTTTCGAAATTGTGTTCTCAGAATTTTTTATTTCTTGTAATACACACACTGTTTGTCCGTTGTGCTTCACAACTAACATTCAAGTCAAATTTTCTTTTATGTATGTATGTATATCTACGCGCGGCGGCATAAGCAATATGTATTGGATTTTTCTCACCGTTTGCAGGAATGTGTGTATGTACGCCCGATAACTTATTTGCAATATGGACAGGGATTTTTTGCAGGGATAATCTTGCAAACGATGAGAAAAATCGAATTCATACTATTTATGCTTCCAGACGTAAGTATACATCAAAGAAATTTAAAGTTTAATTTTAGCTGTGAAACACAACTGACAAAGGCTCAGTGAACTGCAAGAAAATGAAGAATTCTGCGAATGCAAGAAAGCAAAGTAGAGCAGTAATCATATTACACCCAATTCGCATACAAATCTAACCGATAAACTAACCACTGGTATGAGTTAATTTTCTCGCTAATATAACCGATAGTTATAGGTTAGGCTTCTTGCAGGATAGCTATAAGAAGTAAACAATCGAAAAAGGTGTGGAAAAATTGTTACAAATAGCAGTTGCACTGGGGTTATACACGGTGTACTGAATACTGAAGGTGACGCCTTTAGAAGTACCGCTACTTTGGTTTTGCCGGGTTTGACAATTCTCAACTTCAACTAGACAAAGCTTTTTTCACAAATTAAGAAAAAGAGACACTTTTTTTAGTATTTTGCGAATTTATTTATTAAATGTCTGCCTATAAATTCATACTTTTACACTTTAGAACAATTAGAACACGTTTTTCAATGAAATATTGGAAGTTGTTCAATTTTCTCTCTCCCGTATTCTTGTTTACTAAAGGCGAGATCTGTCATTTCACCGCGGGAAGGCGCAATC
This sequence comes from Anomoia purmunda, assembly GCA_951828415.1. Classification (NCBI taxonomy): domain Eukaryota; kingdom Metazoa; phylum Arthropoda; class Insecta; order Diptera; family Tephritidae; genus Anomoia; species Anomoia purmunda. The sequence goes on from OX639993.1 coordinate 203,360,208, forward strand.
TTGTATTCTATCATTCTTGGGGGTTATATGACTAGTTTGTGCAGTTATACTTTATTCTATAAAGTACATATTAAGAAAAATGAGCCAGGTCCAAAAACGTGAGTCGTTCTTTCCCTCAATAGTAAAACATTACATGTTTAATTTTTTTTTATCATGAAGTCATGCGCTTAGCCCTGCTGCAGTTAAAGGTTGGAAAGGATAAAATTTCAAACGTACAAAATGCTGTTGTCAAGATTGGGGAAGTGGTTCGTGAATATAAACCTCGTTTGGTGACTTTACCCGAATGTTTTAATTGTCCTTATGGCACCAAATACTTCAAAGAATATTCTGAAACGATACCGGACGGCTATACCTCACAACAGTTATCTGCTACAGCAAAAACTTACGGTATTTATATTATCGGTGGCACAATACCAGAAAAGGGGGAAAATGATGCTGTTTACAATACTTGTACGGTGTGGAACCCCAGTGGAAAATTGATTGCAAAATATCGTAAAATACACCTCTTTGACATTGATGTTAAAGGGGGAATCTGCTTTAAAGAATCTGAAACTCTAACAGCTGGTTCAAATTTCACAATAATAGAAGTAGATGGCCATAAGATTGGTATTGGTATTTGTTATGATATGAGATTTGAGGAGCTGGCTCGAATATATCGCAATGAAGGTAATACTAATACTTAAGAAAGAAACCCCATTAACTTTTTTATTTTCTATAAATAAAAGGTTGTGAGATGCTGATCTATCCAGGTGCATTTAACATGACAACTGGCCCCTTACATTGGGAACTATTGCAGCGTTCACGTGCGAACGATAATCAGTGTTACGTTGTAACGAATTCACCTGCTCGTGATAAAGATGCAGAATATATAGCCTGGGGTTATTCAATGGTAATAGATCCGTGGGCAAAAGTTTTAAAAAGCGCTACTGATGGTGAGGAAATAGTTACTGTTGATATTGGTAAGTTACGAGAATAATATTTGTATTTAAATAAAGATGTCAGCCTGTATGTAAAAATTTTCAGATTTCTCACTGGTAGCACAAGTTAGAGCTCAAATTCCAACATTTAGCCAACGTCGATTGGACTTATATGCAACACACATTGTTAACCAAGCTATTTAAAATTAAATTAACGGTATTGTGAAACCAAAAATAGAAGGTATAATATAATAAAAATTTACAAATCTTTTATTATAGGTATCTAAAATTAATTATATCGAATACATATAGTAAATGTCAGAATTTCTCTAAAATCCTCTACAGGATATAGTTCGGGTTACAGTTTACCATTGTAGTAATCCGCTAAAGAGTGTATATCAGAGGGCTGCTTTGAGTGTGCTCGAGCCTGATTGATCACCCTCGCTAAAAACTGTTCACAAGCGAATGCCACATTCGGCAGCTATGTGTTCGATCGAGTTGTACACCCGAGAGCAGTTTTGAGTATGATCCAGTCTGTTTAATCCCCTCGCCAAAAATTGATCACAAGCGAATGCCACACTCGACACCCGCAGCTAACCCATAATTTGTGCAACTAACGAATCGGATACTCGAACGTGCTCGAGTTAAATCCACAGACGGGATGTAGGCGTCGTGATGTCGCATTTTGTGTAAGCAAAAATATAAGAAATGGCAAAGTGTAACTGCTGTATACACATAAACAATAGATAATATTGAAAGGATTTTTTACCATATGTGCACTGCACTGCCGATCACACTACGCAAAGTCATACAAGCAAATTATGTGCACACTCGAGTTGAAACTCGAACACTCGACTATATACTTAGATCTGCAAAGCACCCGAATCCAATCAAATATGTACGAAAAGCACTCGAGTGTTGTGACCAACATGTTCGCCTTGAGCTCAGTCGCTAACGAAAAATACTTGTGCTCGATTAAAGAGATTGATGCAAAATGGATCATTGTTAGATGCTCGAGTATACACGAAAATTATGTATCCGTTGCAGCTCTCTGGTGTATATATTGTTTCACTATTGCAATGTCTGCACACAATAATGTCAGATTGGTTTGGTAACTTACTACAAGAGCATTTACTGTGGAATGAAAGAAAGTTTCTTGAAGGAGGCAATATCTACGTACATAAGTATATGTATGTACATTTTGCGCTTACGTCGCTAGATTTTCTCGGGGAGTTGTAGTCTTATCCAAAGTACTCCTGTAAACAGCGTAACCATCCATGACAGTAATATTATATATACATACATATGTACATATGCAAAATATGCGAGAAGTGTCCTTTTCGAAATTGCATATTTGACACGCATCCGTTATTTGTATGAATTTGACACAATTTTCAAATTTACAATGTTATTGCGCTTTCGTTTTTAAACGAAGTTTAATAGTATCTTGGCTAACGTGACTTTTCATGCTACTGAGGTTTATATTGGCCGAACCCGTTATTGTGCACCTGCGGTTAATAAAGCTGAACGGATTGTTGCAGCTCATAAATGGACTGAATGGAAGGAGTGTGACCTTTGACATTTCTTCACTACTAACATAACACAATATCTCGTCATTGAATGCATTTGTGAATAAAAACACCATTTTGTTAAGTGCGAAAAATGTGAGGAGCAATGATTTCTTTATCAGCTCAATTCTGAATATAAATTACCGGGCCATTTTTTTCCTTTTATTGCTGTAACAGAGGGATACGAGAAAAATTCCCTGGAAGTTTCTATTCAGAATATGACAGTATTTCATCAGTGAAAGTAAATATTAAAAACCAAAAGAAACTACTTAGTTAATCAATGACTAGCAGTCAAGACTGGCAGTCGCTTCTACGATACCGGAAGGACCCGGATTTATGTATATCCGGCCAAGGACTGTCACTTTAGCAGCATCCCCCAAGACTTTATGGGGATTGTTTTATGCTGTTACAGCAACAACAACAACACCTAGTTATTTTCACATTGCGGCAAGTAATCACAAACAAATTTAAAAACCCCGTTTTTCTACGTTGATTTGGTATTTTTGGTGCTGTCAAATTGTCACATGAGCGGCTCTTTCGTGACCGACGTGCGTGTTAATTAAATAGAACTTTTTTTCTGAACCAAATTTATTTTCACGCTTCAAATTATCACTGCACATTATGAATCCTATAAGCTTACATTAGGGTGTATAGTATAGTTCAATATTTTTCGGTTACGTCATTTCGAGCTTGAAAACGTAACTTTTAAAATTGAATAAGTAAATTTTTTATGATTAAATAAGTATTGTGTGTTTACCTCACAATTGACTCATTTGAACCCAACGCATACGGCCGCTTTGCTTGCCCACACAGAGCTTTTATTGCCTCGTCAGTAGCCACCAAAGGCTGACTAACGAATTCTAAAGCCTGTACAGCATATTTTTCCGCTTCACATAAAGGATTTTTACTAGAACTTAAAATATCCATGCCGGCTTCAGGTATTCCCACGCCTGAATGTAGAACCATCTGCTGTAGAATATTTAAATTCTCAGCACTAAGACTCATTACGTCAGTAGCTGGAAGATTTAAGTAGCGTATCTTTGCCAAAAATTTTAAGTTTCGGAGGATTTCCAACTGCATTTCCCGCATCTGATGTGTTGCATGTAATAAACGCTTAGTAGATTCATCAAGCATTTGATTTTTATGCGTAAGATCAGCTTTCCAGCGTGCCAATTCTTCTACCATAACGCTACTGGCAAGGAATTTTGACCTCCATACTTCACATTGTCCTGCCAGAAATTCAATTTGCTCCTATCGGATAAATAGGCATTAATGTTTATTAATATAACAAGCATCCAATGATATTTACCGTATGTGTAGTTAAATTTTTTGCAGTGTCTAACAAAGCACGCGCCAGCTGAAGCTTGTCCTCGGTGAGCACATTGACATGCGTTTGCATATCTTCACCCACAGATGCTACCAATAAGTTCTTTAATTCCGAGTTGACTTGAGTCTGAAATCTGAATTGCGCCTGATAGTAATCACGTTCATCTTTAGTTTGTTTAAGCTCATCCTGCAGTTTCTCGAACTTTTCGTCAATCTCTCCGCTATTCGTTTGTTTCTTGGGGTTCATGTCGTCTAATTCATGCGTACGCATTGTAGATATTTGATTTACAAGCACATTAATGTCTAATTTGTTTTTATTTTTTTTCAGTGTTATTGGTGCTGTACTACCGCAAGTATTGGCGTAGGTCATCATTTGGTTTGTAGCTCCTGGGTATGGTTCGTAGGGTATAAATTTTGGGGGCTTATTTTGCTTATTTCCGGGACGGGGAATTGGTGACGCCACTAAACGAGGTGTCATTTGGATAAGTTGACCCTGAGGTTCAGACGGTGCTATTGTGCTACGTGTTAGCCCTTCAGGTCGCCGATATAGTAAATGTAAACCGGGTAATGGTAATAGGCTATCAACCCCTATTGAGCTGCTAGTAGACGACTTTCTATGAACATTTTCTTGTATGCCACCACCAGTTGAATGCCGCATAACTTGACGATGTGTATGATTTTCACTTTTCACTCCCTGCTCTAATCTGACCAAACTGACTGGATCTTCTTCCATACCGTCGCCACTAGTACGACTTCTCTCCAAGTCGAAAATTATTGTCTCCATTTCAATATATGAATTATTTGAATTAAAAAAAGATAACACTTGGAAAACGAATTGCTACAAGGAAATCAGTATATCAGCTGAGTAGTGATGGGCGGTATTGAATTATTCGATAGTTGAAACATTTTCGTTCCTTCAATAGTTCCAAGGCGAATCCATACAAGGTGGTGTTATAAATACAACTACAAAATTCATATGTATTTTGTTTTTGTTTCTGCGCAAGAGTTGTCAAAATTTAAATAGATGTAGGTGAATAAAAAAAAATTAAATCAGCTGCTTTTTGCCATCACCTTCTCTAAATTCGCCTTGAATAGTTCGATCCTACAATTCCTACTGGTATCGGAACGAACACAAACAGAAAACGGAACAGAATTCAGTCCGTTTTTACGGCAACAGAATTCTGAGATTCAATTTTAGAGAAAATTAATGTACGTTCTCTGTTATAAAACACATTGTGTAGTTGCAGATATGTATATTTTGGCGAAAATTTTCCTTTTGTGTATTGTATTTTTGTGTGCAACACCTTTCTGCGAAGGCGTCCTTCGACTGTGGTTCAAAAAAAAAATAACTTGGGCCGATTCAATTCAAGAAGCTTTCGGTCGCTGTGGATCACAACCCTCAATATGACCAATTCTTCCTTCCACAGCAATACAAATAAATCAAAACATCTTATAATATGTAAACATAACTATATAAAGTTATATATCAAATGAAAGGTATTTTTGTGGAATATTTCACAAATATATTTTTACATATAGTTAATTGTGCATTTTTAAAAGAAACAAATAGTTTTTCTGAAAAATGGGCATTATTTTTTGGGTTTTAATTTTCTCGAAATATCTATATAATATATATAGTATATATATAGTATATATATATATATATATATATATATATATATACAAATATACCCATTGCGTGAAAGATCTTTTAATTACCTATCCGACGGAAAGAAATTGCATTTATTGTCCACGAAAAAGCTGCGTCGCCAAGTCACCATCAAGGCGAATTTTCATATAAGGTGGTGTTATAAATACAACTACGAATCTGTTTGTTTTTGCTTTTTACGGTCTTTGAAAGTTCATACGCAAAAGCAAAACCAAAATACATGTTTGAATAAAGAAAATCAAATTGGCTGCTACAGTAATTACACCTTATGTGAATCCGCATTGGTCAGCATCATTAATCAGGGTTGAGTTGAACTAATTTTTATTTACTTAGGTAGGAGAAAAAAGTGGGATAGAATACAAACATTTATTCTTGATAGAGGAAGATCTGAATGAAATTACTTACATACATAGGCAAAAAAACATAAGATGATATTAAGGTTTTCCTGCATAGAAGTAAATGTGTAACTAAAATTCTGCAGTCTTATACAGGGTAAAAATAGTAAGTTTTATTTGGAATTTATTGATGAAATTTATTTTGTATAAGTCACAACGATAATTAATCATAGCAATATATGCTTTTAATTAGACAATTGTAGACCTTTTTTTTAAAGGTGGTATATGTTAGACTTCTAAATTTTTTATTCTGCTACTTGTGCTACATTTGTTATAAGACGTTAACACTGACATAAATGCGGCCAAAATTTAGACTACATATTGACATACATATCTGTGCTGTATATACATATGTACATATGTATGCAAGTAGTCTTAGCGGAGATGAAGTGCACGGATTTATGAATGAGCGGCATTTTTCTCAAAAATAGGCGGATGCGTTTATGAAAGAATTTTTGTTGTTGTATGTCGTATTTGAAGAAATTTTATGTTTTCGTTCTCAAATGTACTTACATATAGATTTATGCGTTTATGTACATACATACATGCAGATGGAATAAGATTTAATTTCATGCACTGAAATATTCTTGTGATTGCTAGACATTAACTATTTTTGACGTTTTTTATAAAAAAAAGTATAATCATTTCATATGCACATGCGCCGTCCGCAAAACAGCAAAATAATCAAAATTTTTTTAATTTTTTCTCTATTACAAAATATTGTCTCTGCTCAGCTCTGTTCACTTGCCGCTCGCAATTATTCCGCTTTACAAATGTGATGCAGTTCCCTGGTTGGGTATATTGGAGTCTTTAAGGCTTTTGTCGATTCACACCGAAATTCGGTCATGAGCCTTCTTTTTTTAATTACGTTCTCTGATCGGTGTAGGAGAAAAAGCATACTTCTTACTTTTTTCGGCCTTCGCACCTCGCGTGCTTCTTCAAGTAAGCTACATTTTCACGAAGGTGGAGACCGCCTGTAATGTTAAACATACTATTCGCAATGAACCTTTATCCACAAAACTGCGTAGTCCCCTCAAGGTTTTGGTCTTTCTAAACCTTGGAATTTAACAAAACACTATTGCTAAAACTCCTATTATCTTGAACTTAAAGCTATATTTCTGCACTATGTTGCTAAAATATTCAACCCGAAGTTAAGAAGAAGACGATTAATAAAATTTAGAAAAGTCGGGTTTTGAAACACCGATTGTTTTTGAACATACCTATTTACTAAAGTTAATAAATGGGATCATAATGTTTACGTTTCCTTCGCATGTGAAAGTTCACTGATGAAAAAAAACAGGAATTGATTAAGTCGATGAGAAGTGCCGTTGTTTGTACGTAATAATTTGAATATAATTTTAATAGAAGCTCTATTAACTCTATATGAATACGAATATGTACATATTTATGTACTAAAATCAATTACTATAAAATAAAAATTCCTTTATATTAAATATATGTATTCAAACTACAGCTTTTATCTAATATGTACATATATGAATGTAACACAAACAAAATTTTAATAACTGCCTATATTTTCAGTGCAGAATCTATTATGTCGGCTGAAAAAATCGATATCCTCGGCAAAATCGAACTAATTGAGCCATCGACCGGGAAACTTTTTTTCGAAAATAAAACTGAATTAATATTCTGCAAACCACATTTAATCCCCTTAAAATCACAGGCATTAGAGCGCTTAGAGGAAATGCAGTGCGAAGCTGCGCGACAGTTGCAAGAAAAACGCGTAAAAACAAGAGCTATTGACTCTCGACAGGCTGTATAAAAAAGCTTATTGGTCTGGAAAAAGTGGAGCATTTGATAAAAGATTACTGGTTGAAAATTGCTCAAGCAAGCTGTAACAAAAGTCTTCATTGCATTAATCTATTGTCTGAAAGTTTCTGAGTTTCAAATATAATTATGGTGCAATTACTTACATTTGCAGTTATAGCCGCTTTGGTGTTAGCTAGTTTTTCTCTATATCGTTATGGCAACATTCCTCGTCAACACATAATTGTCACGTTATCAGTACTAATGGGATGGTGTTTTTCCTTTCTCATTGTCTTCGCGATTCCACTTGATGTCACAAATGTAAGTACCAGTTGTCCTGCAGTATGTATGTATGTATGTAAGTATGTATTTAAAATGTTGAATCTTTCGTTTTTAGACTCTGTATAGGCAATGTCTACAAGAGCATAACGAGATCGGAACTTCTATCACAACATTAAATGTAAATAATACGCATGTTAAAATTATCCCCGTAGCTGGCACTGAGTGCCAAGCGCCATGGGGTATGATTCCAGATTCTGTTTTTCCAAATTTATGGCGCGTAATCTATTGGACATCGCAATTTCTTACGTGGTTAATTATGCCATTGATGCAGTCGTATTTAAAAGCTGGTGATTTTACCATCAAAGGCAAACTTAAGTCAGCGCTTGTGGAGAATGCCATTTATTACAGTTCCTATTTGTTCATATGTGGTATATTGCTTATATATATAGCAGCGAAGGGTGTCTCTTTAGATTGGCAAAAGCTCAAAGCTATCGCGTCTTCGGCTTCAAACACCTGGGGATTGTTTCTGCTAGTGTTGCTTCTTGGTAAAAATTCATTTTCACCTATGATTACATCATCAACTACATGTATCAGTTATTTCTTCTAAAACCAACCACAGTTATTCATGTGTTATAATAAACTCAATACTTGTTTTTATAAAATATGCTTTCTTAGGTTACGCGCTTGTTGAAGTGCCTCGATCATTATGGAACAATGCAAAGCCAGGGTTCACCTTGCAATATGCTTATTTCAAAGCCGCCAAACTTTGTTCGGATAAGGCAGAGGCTGAGGAGATAGTAGACGATGTGCTCGAGTCTCTACAGGGTATAAGCCGTGCCGTCCCCAACAATCACGTGTTACGTCCATGTGTCGAAACTATATTACGCAAAGTGCCAACTGAGCTATTGGAACGTGCCGCACGCAACTATACACGAGCCGGTGGTAATGGTGGCACTTCCACGATTGTTCCATCAGAAAAGGCCTTAGTTCGTATCCATAAACAAGTAATAAAATCATTGCAGACCTTACAACGTAGCGAATCTCTATGGAGCGTGCAAGTACAAACTGTTTTACATCTGGAAGACGTGTCACGCAATATGCATTCAGCCGACCGACGATTTAAAGCTGAATTCCCGCCACAGCGATCACCTTTAGGAAGCGTGATATATAGCCCAATATTACATTGGTATTGGGAGTGCTTATTTAAATCACCATTTTTAAAAGTACTTTGCATCTTAACTGCTATTATGTCATTTGCGGTCGTATGGAGTGAGCTTACTTTTTTCAACCGTCGTCCAGTACTCTCTATACTCGCAAATGTTATTAATATGGCCAAGTATAGTTACGATTTTTTCACCATCGAGATATTTTCTATGACCGTACTTTGCTATCTCTTCTATTGCACATACTCGACGATTCTCCGAATACGCTTTCTCAATTTATACTATTTGGCTCCACATCATCAAACAAATGAACATAGTTTAATTTTTAGTGGTATGCTGTTATGCCGACTAACGCCGCCGATGTGTCTCAATTTTCTCGGATTGATACACATGGATTCACATATAATTAAAGAAGTAAGTTGTATTTCATTTTGTTAACTCTTTTCCATACTATAATTTTTTAATTTTTATTTTTAGCGGATACTTGAAACCTACTATACGCAAATAATGGGCCATATGGATGTGTTGGGCATTATTTCGGATGGCTTTAACATTTATTTTCCAATGTGCATGTTGGCATTCTGTCTAGGTACGTGGTTTAGTTTGGGCAGCCGCGCTTTAAATGCCATGGGATTTCAACAATTTCTTCAGAATGAAACAATTGCCACTGAGTTGGTTCAAGAAGGAAAGGATTTAATTGCACGTGAAAAGCGACGACGCCAGCGCTCCGAAGAAGCCATTTCAAGACGTAGGGATCCAACGTCTCTTACAAACGAATACATTGCAAAATATCGTAATTTAGGAGGTGTTAGCGATCAGGTCGGTTCTTTGCGTTCACCAACGGATGGGTTGTTATGCGATGGTGAGGGTTTTGGTTATGCGACTGTTTCGTCATCGTTAAACACTCGTACTCAGCCAGTGGGGGTTCCGCGCAGTCTTTCAGAAGAAATTAATGATCGCTTCGGAGTGAGTACGAATGTAGAAATAGGGTTTAAAGGCCCTGGTAATACAGCAGAAAGTCTTGACGACTATAGAGATATAACTGAAAGACGTATAGGATCACCACCACGAGATCTATTCGACGACGTCTGATCTCAACTAGAGCAAGCAGTAAGGGTAGAAAGATCAGATCTGCATGGGTATCCAAATTTTTGAACTAGCCGCTAAACTAAAGAAATCTTGTGTTAAAGTAGATAACTTAATAGAGAGAAATAACAAAAACCCATGGCTTTTGATTTTTAAACTTGAATTGCTTATATGAATTGTGGACACAATTGTATCTATACATACGTAAGCATACGTTAACCGAAATTGTAAAATTTATAATTAAAATTTTTTTTTTCAAGGGCAAGGGAAGAATTGTGGATTTGTAATGTTTTTCAATACTTTCAATTTAATTTTTTACTGTTTTTATTTATTTTCTGAAATTATCTACAAGTACATTTCCTATTAATGTGTATACATATATGTGTTTAGTATGTACTAGAATAGCGAAAAATGCATTAATTTTTCGAATTTGAATACAAAATTTTCAAATTCTAATGCTTAATAAAATTTTAATGCATTAATTCAATATGTTCAGAATGCAGTAATTCATCACATTAAACATTTATTTAACGTTAAGAACCCTTAAATACCACATTGAATAGGTTAATTTTATTTCTTGCTAAGTTCTGGATGTTTTCGGAGTCATGGGAACTGATTTTTCATACTTTCTGATCAAAGCTAACTCATATAATGCCAAAGCATAAGTTAAATCATCTCAAAATCAAAGCTAATCCACATCATTAACTATTGCTGTCCACAGCGCGTAATCTTTTACATTTTTTTCTTTTTTTGCTTTTGAGTGGAGCGAATGACAGGGAAATAAAGAAGTATATAGAAAGTACATAGATTACAAAAAAGTTGGCTCCCATTCTACCGTTCCTCTAACATAAAATGTTGTCCAATTCACCATACCAGAACTAGTTTGACTTTTACTAATTGATATTAGAATCTGATTAGATCCAATTGGTTTCTGTTACAAATAAGTTGCGTGGTGTTTCGTTTCCTGTGACAAGAACTCTTGCCCGACTAAGCTAATAGTTGTTCCAAAAGTAACGAGTTCCTGACATTCTCAATGAGTTTCACCAAAGAACATAGAAGTATAAGAAGGGACAAAACGTTACAAAACGTTGCTTTGCTCGTTGATAAACATGGTATCGCCAAAATTCTAATTAGTTCTGGTATGGTGAAATTAGACGAGATTTTACGTTAGAGTAACGGTGGGAGTGATGCAACTTCTTTGTACCACATGGTTGTCACTAAAACCTTGTAGAAAGTCAAGCAGATATTCTATAGGGTTGGTTGACGTCAATCGGCCACGGAGTGGATTGTAAATTGTGTTACATACATACAAAATTATTATTAATCAGCACGATCAGACTTAGGTGGAGGGCAGTATGACGAACACTTTGCTTTGAGCTGATCAAAACCGATGCTCCTATAATCGACACAATATCATTGATATTCGACAATCGTCTAATAGTCGACATTTGCAATAGGGATGGAAGTATTCGCAGCAAACTCAAGCATGATAGCAAGACGAATTCATATAAAGTGAAGTTGATCCAACAGCTGACTCAAGGCGAATCCATACAAGGTGGTGTTATAAGTACAACTACAAAATTCCTTTGTATTTTATTTCTGTTTCTGCGTAAGAGTTGTCAAAATTTAAATACATTCTGTTTTTGCTTTTACGGCTTTTGAAAGCTCATACGCAAAAGCAAAAACAAAATACATGTAGGTGAATAAAAAAAATCAAATCAGCTGCTCTTACGCCATCACCTTCTATAAATTCGCCTTGAGCTGAATAAATTCGATTGGCAAACGTCAAAAATTATATGTTTGTTGTAAATCACACTGTCATTGTGTGTATAATTTGCTAGTGTAAAGTTTTGTTTTTGTATATACACCACCTGATATAAATTCGCCTAGAATGATAGAAAACAGATTGCGTCTACCGCCCTGAGAGCAACTGATAGTGCCGTAATAATAGCTAGGCTATGAGATAGTAAAGAAAAAAATCGCAAAAAGAAGTGGAAGAAGTGTAGAAGAATCTGGCAAACGACAGAACGTTCAAAAGTTTTGTTAGGATTGTTTGTGTAAAATAAAAGCCACTTGTCAAATCAACAGAGGACTAGCGGTCCGCGGAAGGCGCAATCTTGTATTATATCCACGATGTAGAGAAAAGAAGGTGACGACAAAAGCACTTCCGTTACTTCGTACTTGCCTCGTTTGCAGGACTGGCATTATTGGCTCTTAAAAAGTTTTTTTTATCTGAGTTTTGAGTGATTTTTACAAAAAGTTAAACACAAAAATAAATGTGAAGTGCCGAGCTCTGTATTGTGACAGCGAAAATAACACCCCCAAGTGCTGTTATCTCCTTCATTATCTTCTCACTTTTTCTGTGGTAGAACCGCTGTGGCGTGTACGCTGCCAGCGTTGTCGTAAACCAATATTCTACCATTATTGCAACAAACTAGTATATATGGCGTTGTCACAGTGCTCAAATCAATCAGTTTTAAATAGGAAGTTACCGGGAGCATAGATAAATAGATACGAAACTCTCTCAATTGCTCACAAAATAGGGGGCTGAACTTGTGTTTGATGATGGCCACATTGCCACTTCAGTCCCCCTGTTACCAGCTGATGGACAAAAAGGCGGGCTGCCAGAGGCAAATATACGAGATAATTGGCAAAAGCAGTGCGTTTTTAAGCGGGATAGTAAAATGGAATGAATGTTCTTTTGCTAAAAAATCGTGATATTCGAATATGGAAATATTAAAAAGGACGTGCATTTGATTTTTGAACGTTAGTAAAGAATAAAAAAAATCTTTTAATAATGCCGATTAATTTTTTTTAAGAACCTGGTATATATGTTTTGATTTTTTAAATGCTTCTAATTTTATATATAACATTCAGATAGGCTGTATTATTTTTATATAAATACATAAACTTTTATATTGACATTATAAGTTCTTGAAAACTGAGATATTTTTATGTTATCTTGTCCATTTAATATTTTCCGGATTTAAAAACAAAAGCCTTTTCATACTCAGTTTTATTTTTTAGTGCATCTTTCTTTATAAAATTGCAACAGTATTTTGGCAAAATCTTCTACAAATGCTTTTAAAGTTCCCAAATTTGATTTTTTCCTTAGTATAATCAGTTAAAGAATGAATTTAATTAAGAGTTGTAAAGTGAATTTTTACTGATATTGAACGAGTAATAAAGTTGAGATTTATACATTATTTGAGAGTTTTATTTAACAATCCATCAATTGAACTCCAGAAAATTTGAAAAGGACATGATTTATGATTTTAATTAAAAATAATTGATAACTCTGTGGGTTTGAACATATAAGAAGAGACAATACGTTGCTTTTGCTTTACTCGTTGATCAACCCTTTAGAAACATAGAGGCAATACAATCGTGGCTTCAACAATATGGGGAACAGAAAGCCGAGGCGGTACTCATCTCTTGAAAAAAAAATTAGGGGAGATTACCATACGAATTGGCGAACATAGTGCCTTCCGTCAAGTACCCATAGGGATTATGTTAGATAAGAGGTTGCCATTCAAAACTCTTCTGGAGTAGGCTAATAAAAAAGAATCAGCGACAGTGACGGCATTATCCCGGATAATGTTTAACTCGCGTAATCCAAAGCAGAACCGACGGCAGCTGATTGCAGGTGTCGTAAAGAGCCAATTACTGTCGCGGGAATGTACTCCATCGATATACAAGCGGAACTTGAAATGCTGGCTTGTTAGAACACATGGTGCAGTAAACTTATATTTAACTCAGTTCTTAACTGGAGACGTAGTCGTACTTATACCGGTTTAAACATGAATCTGATCCCATATGCGACCTCTGCGGCGGAGAAACTATAAAAAATGTAAATCACGTATTCCTTGAATGGGCGTGTTTCAGTGATGCAAGACGTAGGTTTCACAGTGCATTTGGGGGACATTAAACACCTGAATCGTTCGTCCGGAACATGCTGGAGAGCAGTGAAAATTGGAAACTGGCAAGCGACGTAATCGCAGCTACTATCAAAAGATTGAGGGCTCTTGCAGCGTCGACTGATTGCCTTCCCCTCAACAAAGATATGATTGGTGGAAGATCCGTGGGTACCTTCTTAAACAGTAAGCACGGCTTTGAAACTAGACCTTTCTGACCACCTGCTCAACTCGAAATCTAGTAAGGAAACTGAAGTGTAAGCGCGGCTGGGAATCCAGTCCATTCCAACCTCCTAGGCAGCGCGCATTTGAAAACAGTTTTATCGGACCGCCTGCCTAACACTAATTTAGCGATCAGGCAGCTCGGAATCCCATCCATTCCGGCTGTCTCAATAGTGAGTTACGGTATGCTTAAATAACTAAACTGTCAAAGGTGAGGAATATGTTGCTTCAGATGCAAAACTGGCAGAGTTCCTGCCAATATGAAGAACAGGTAGCACGGAGGTGAAATCAGTCCTTTCGGATCGCCTGCCTAACACGAAGTTTAGCGATTGGGCGGCTCGGAATCCCATTCATGCCGACTGTCTCAATAGTGCTATACAATATGCGCAGATAACCAAACTGTTATTGGTAAGGGGTACGAGTATGTTGTCTGAGATGCAAAAGTGGCACAATTGCTGCCAAGGCAAAGAACATATGATGATGCAACTTGCAACGGGCTGCATCAGACTGTAACGGACGTAGAGCTTAGAGCTCAAACCCCCTCCCGACGAAATACTTAACGGTAATACCGGGGGGATCGGTACTTTGACATTAGGAGGTTTAGATCGGGCTTCCTCCTCGTAAAAAAAACATGAGTAAAGAATTAAAGGGAGAACGAAAATGAAGGGGCTACCATATTGATCAGCAAGAAAAGCAAAGTTAATATGTAGCCCCTTCTTATAGTTTTATGTTATTTGGTTTGTGCTAAACGGTAGTAAAGTTTTATGAGCAGATATGTTTATATTACTATGGTGAGAATATTATCATTTTTTGATGCGACAATCTGAATCTTTTTACTACAATAAAATTTTGACAGCTACGTAGTTGCAGAGAAGTTCATAAAAGAAAAATGCAGTAAATATACAGAAAATGCTAACCTTTACTCATTTTAATTCTTTTATTTGGTTTGTGCTAAACGGTAGTAAAGTTTTATGAGCAGATATGTTTATTTTACTATGGTGAGAATATTATCATTTTTTGATGCGACAATCTGAATCTTTTTACTACAATAAAATTTTGACAGCTACGTAGTTGCAGAGAAGTTCATAAAAGAAAAATGCAGTAAATATACAGAAAATGCTAACCTTTACTCATTTTAATTCTTTTACAATTAAAGGCAATACATTCAATAGACTTTTTAAAGTTTTTTGAATGAAAAAGCAAGTCAAACAACATAATTGATAATAGCATCGCCCGCGACAAATTTGTGACCGTTTAATTGTTATCGAAAATCGGAATCTCCAAAAACACCAGTTATTAATAAATAACACTACTCGACAAAAAAAATCTCCAAGAATAAAATAGGCCTTTCCTAAAGTGAAATTTTCTCCTGATTCCGAATATGACTTTCATTTTCTTGTGGCAGATCTAGTTTCCGAGATATCGGCGAAAATATGAAAATTCCCATTTTTGCAGAACACTACTTCATATAGGTACGGCAAAAATTTGCATTTTTCATTTTTTCGTTTTTAACTGTTGAATTATGCATTATACTAATTCCCATAAAAATTTTTTGCCTTCTTCGCCCTCAAGTATCTTCAGTAGTTTGGCCACTATGCCAAAAAACGTTCAAAAAATGTTGAAAAAAAAACGAAATTTTTTACACAATTTCAGATTTAACCACTTTAAAATCGGAAAAATTCTATTGACGAAAAAAAGTTAGCCCTCCTATGTTGTAGGTAATTTAACTACGAAAATTTTAAGCATACCAGTACAACAATCGGACGTGCCATTGAAACTATAGCCCCGTTAACTTGCAAGCGTCTATCCTACAATTTTTTTATAGAGAAAATTTTTATTCAAACTAGGTTTTTATTTTTTTATAACGTTTTATTATAGACATATGTTTGCACGTTAAACTGTATTCAATTGAGTAATATGAGTATAAATCAGCAATTCAGTAAAAAACAACAACGACAACAACATTAAATACATACATATCTACATCTAAAAAAGTCAAATTGAGCGATTTTACCGTGGTGGTCAATAGTGAGGGACGTGGGTACTTCTAACTACCCGTTTATAATTTTCTGGGTTTGTCTCCCGTATTATTGTCCAGCAATAATCTCCCATCATTTCTTCATTCCAAAAACCTTGGTAACGCTTTTCAAAAATCATGAGGTCTTGGTGAAACCTTTCACCCTGTTCATCACTTTCAGCACCTAGTTTTGCGGGAAAATTATCCAAATGTGAATGCAAAAAATGCATTTTGAGGGACATGTTGCATTTCATAGCACTGTAGTTTTTCAACAAGGCTTTGACCATCTCTCTATAGTTGGGATCTTTGTTGTTGCCAAGAAACCCACTAACGACTTGCTTAAAGCTGTCCCAAGCCGCTGCTTCTACTGATGATAAATGATTCGCAAAATTTTCGTCTTTCAGCAACTTTCTAATTTGCGGACCAACAAATATACCTTCTTTTAATTTGGCTTGAGTTATTTTAGGGAAAAATTTCGTTAGGTACTGGAAGGATGGCGCGTCCTTATTTAAAGCCTTTACAAAATTTTTCATTAATCCTAATTTGATGTGAAGTGCTGGCAAAATAACTCGTTCGGGATTTACTAAAGGCGGGTTTGCGATATTGAAGGCACCTGGTTCGTACTCAGCTCTTGGTGGCCAGTTTTCCTGAATATAATGGGTTTCTCTAGCACGGCTGTCCCAAAGACAGAGAAAACAGCAATATTTAGTGAAACCTCCTTGAAGTCCGAGAACTATAGCTACAACCTAGGATGTATTTCATATACTATTTATTTTAAACTGTACCACCGAAACTGCTTACCTTTAAGTCCGCACAAATTTTCCAATTAAATTGTTTATATTGAATGAGCTCAAGTAAATTTGATATGCTTAAATAAGTTTCTTTAGTATTCTCAGAATGTGCCACTGGTATTGACGGTAACGAATTTCCTTTATGGAGTAATGCTGCTTTTAAACTATGCTTTGAACTGTCTATAAACAAGCGCCAATCATCCACTTTATTTTCTAATTTTAGTGCTTCAAATAAACCTTGAACATCATTGCAGTAGCAAATATTTTCACTTTTAGTAAAAAAAGAAGAGAAAGTCTTGTGTCTATTTCGAAATTTGGAAGTACTTGTCGAAGGGCCCAGGCTGCCCCATTGCTGCAAACGAGATCCTAGAACTTCGCTATCAAATTTCGATAATTTCAAATCTCTGACCAAGTCATTAAGTTCGGCTTGTGAGACTCGATGTGGGATCTCTCCTTCTTGTCCACTTTCTGAATTATCTGCTTCGGAGTCACTTTCGCTTGAGGCTTCAAAACTTATAGGCGGTCTAGGTATGGGTAAGGTATGGTCATGTAGTTTTGGTTTTTTAGCTGATGCCACATTTGGATAACTTATTAATTTCCTCTTTTTTCTCGTTTTACCTTTAAGGTCTATCACGCAAAAATAGCACTGGTCGTGGTTAAAGGGTTCAGTCCACATCATTGGAACACCAAACTTCATGTTATGACCTTTACCCGATACCCATCTCATTAAAGTTAATCTACAGGAGGCGCAAATAAAATTAGGTGTCCAAGATTTATCGAGATTTTTTACACGGAAACCGAAATAATGAAAGTATGCATCTCTGACAGAATTAGTTATTTTCCGAGCTGAGTTTCCGAAAATATAATGTCCGCAAATAAAGCAAAAATCATCCGGATTATTTTTACATTTAAAATCTCTTTTGCAACAAGCCATTTCGTAAACACATCTACCGATATAGTATGTATAAATTTGCACTACAATTTGCAAAACAAAATTTACAACAAACAGTAGTGACAATTAAATACTTGATGTCTTTTTAAATTTATTAGACCCTAAGGTAGAGTGACCAAATGAAATGTCTCGCCAATTTTATCAGAGTAATACTAAAATTGTAGGATAGACGCTTGCAATGTTAACGGGGCTATAGTTTCAATGGCACGTCCGATTGTTGTACTGGTATGCTTAAAATTTTCGTAGTTGAATTACCTACAACATAGGAGGGCTAACTTTTTTTCGTCAATAGAATTTTTCCGATTTTAAAGTGGTTAAATCTGAAATTGTGTAAAAAATTTCGTTTTTTTTTCAACATTTTTTGAACGTTTTTTGGCATAGTGGCCAAACTACTGAAGATACTTGAGGGCGAAGAAGGCAAGAAATTTTTATGGGAATTAGTATAATGCATAATTCAACAGTTAAAAACGAAAAAATGAAAAATGCAAATTTTTGCCGTACCTATATGAAGTAGTGTTCTGCAAAAATGGGAATTTTCACATTTTCGCCGATATCTCGGAAACTAGATCTGCCACAAGAAAATGGAAGTCATATTCGGAATCAGGAGAAAATTTCACTTTAGGAAAGGACTATTTTATTCTTGGAGACAAAAGTTGATCAAAATTTGTCGAGTAGTGTAATCGTATGAATGGTATTTTACAAATTTCTGACACCGTATTCAGAAGATATTCCATACATACAATATAAGCAAGTTGTATTACAAAAGGGGAACTTTTTAAGATAGTGTTAAGCAAGTACCTGATTAGCTTTGCTTGCTGTACTATTATCAAAACCAAGGTAAATTCGTATAAGGTGGTGTTACCCAATCAGTTGATTGGCAGTTCTTCTTGTCCAATTTACTTGGTTTGTTTTGTTTACCCAAAAAAAAACTGGGCGTATTCGGATTTTGACATCTTAAAGTTACACAAACAAAATACACCACGGATTTGCCTTGGTTAATTTTCTATCGCCTTCACCTGGGTCAAAACTATGTCTTTGCCGTAACTCTCACTGCCGTTGTACGTTTAACGTATAATATATTAGTGTAATTTTTTGTCTTTGTAAGGTTAACACCACCTTACACGAATTCGCTTTGAATAAAAGTTGAAAAGGCGATGCCTGTTTTTATTCATTATGGCTTTACTTATTCTGAATCTTCATACAAAACTTATCTTTGGTACATACATATGTACATACTTATATAATTATAAGGTTCATATTTAACGGAAGCACTTTCTTATTCAATATGCCTTGTATACGCATAGATAGATATGTAGATAATAATGGTTCGTAGTAAATGTAAGGTTATTAAATTTAATTTTTCCGTTCAAACAAAACAGGGAAAGCTTTTTCTTTTGGCAATTGAAGCCAATTATCATCCGAATATTTTACATCATTCTTAGTTTCAATGACATGGAAAGTATAAGCGTGACGGCTCTTCTGCGATCGATTTGGTTCACTTTTGTGTACCAAATTGCCGTGAATAATGATACAGGCGCCTGCAAATAAAATATTAAAATAAACTTGCACAAAAATACAATTTATTTTTTACCTTTGCTTACGATTAACGGTGTGTAACTTGACTGAGGATATATCGGCGCTGGACGATCATAAATTAGTAGTTGGCTTCCGTCTTTATCAGGGTTACGAATATAACGACGATGAACTCCACTCTTATGCGAACCCTTAATTGCTTGCAAACAGCCATTTTGTAGTGAACAATCTTCGAGTGCAATCCAAAACCCAATTACCGAGTTCGGTTCTGTATGTATGAACCAGGAATCCTGATGGGATACAACTTCGCCACCTATACCTGGATTCTTGTAAATATACATACTTTGACATACAGCCGGTTTATTGAAATTCAACTGCCAACAAACTTCCTTAACACGATTACTAAATGTTATCTTATTAAAGATGGGAAGGTCAACGTGCAGGAAATGTCCCACTTTGTTAAGAGCAATCATAGGATCGACTAATAATTCTCCATTTTCACTTATGGCTCCCTCTTCAAAGAAATACCGAGTTTTGTCGCCAGAATCAAGGAAGTAAGTATCTTTGCTAACGGTAGCTTCTAGGTTGACTGTACTGAATATTTTGCGATTCGCTTGTGGTGCGTCCATACAAAGGGCACGACCAGCCATGTAGAGTTCTTCGACCTCTGTGGTAGTGAGAAAGTCTTCGATAATAATGTAGCCATTTTGATTCAGCTGAAAAAAAAACACATACTATGTACCTTAATTTGATTTTGTTTTGCTAGTGAAATGAGGTTGTTTTTCTCATATCTCATTGTTTGAGACACAGTGATTCAAATTAGAGGGGTGAAACCAAGGCGAATTCATATAAGGTGTAGTTACTATAGCAGCCAATTTGATTTTTTTTCACCTATATGTACATATTTTGTTTTTGCTTTTGCGCAAAAGCAAAATGTATGCAGGTTTAGACAACTCTTACGCAAAAGCAAAAACAAAATACATGGGAATTTTGTAGTTGTACTTATATCACCACCTTATATGAATTCACCTTAGGTGAAACTTTTCAAATTGTGTTTAATTCTTATAATAATACAATAATAATTAGGCGCTTATATCACAAACTCGATGTTTGGCCGAACTTCTCCTACAATTGGCTTTGTGCATCTTGACGGCAAAGGATTTTTGTGAGAAGTTTTTTCATGGCATAAATACAATCGGTGATTTGTAATTTATAATTTTTGATAATACTTGCCGCGGCTGGGATTCGAACCCGAGACACTCCGAAAATACAATTTCTCAAAAGTGATTTTATTCTTTTAAACCTTTTTACCAGAAGAGACTTTGAACCATGATACAAAAAAGAAGGTAGTTCCATTTCGAATTTTTTTTTTTATTAAATATCAGATTATTGACAATTCCCCAGATGTAAACTTTTGACAAAGCTTTGCCTCATCCGATATTTTTAGGAGAGGATAATTTTCAATCGTATATTGGGAATTATTTACATATGAAATGGAGGTTTTCATATAATTTGAAAACATGCCATGAAAAAGATTTGTTTTAAAATTAAAATAAAGTATCTTTCATACTTTTAAAAGGATAGGCTAAAGTATGTAAAACAAAGTGAAATATGACATATTTTCTTTCGATACGCTTATTTGACAAATATACTCAAGTTAATAAAATTTCATGACTGGACTCGATTAATACTGTTACGTTAATTGTTGCTGTTGTTGTTTTGTTTTGCGGTTTGCATAAAAATTGTAAAATAAACTAATGAAACCACATTACATATATAGTCTATTAAAATAAATTCTTGTTGACCGCCTTTTTTAATATTGAACAAACAAGCATTTTCAAGAAATAATTTTATCAATCCATCACAAAAATAAACTCAATTTATAAGCCCTGCGTTGTACAGAATTTAATAAGAAATGCCAAGTGAAGGCAAATAAAAGTTCATTTGGTTATTCCTCTTCTGCCAATGCCAGCAAGCGCCTCAGTTCGAGTCGAGTTTGTTTTTGGGCTTAGGAATTGTTATCTAGACATACGAATTCACCTAGGACGTAAAGTAGTTGTGTTTTAATTTGCTAAAACATAACGCCTTTGTATAAAGCTGAAGTAGTTCCCTTTACCATATATGAAGAAAAGCCATAAGAGTGTTAGTGCAAACAAACATATGAATTGTTTTCATTTTGATTTTCAAATAAGCGTACCTGAGATATTGATTTCACTTTGTTTTATACACTTTGGGATAGCCGAAGATGTTCAAGATTGACAAGTTTAAGAATGTTTTGCTGGATTTTCTGAGTTTTTTATAATCTAGTTTCAAAATTTGTATAGTTAAAATTAATACTTTTTACAATTAAATGTATGTATGTATGCATATGTATACTTTATCTATTATATACACTACATGTGTATGTCGATGTTTTATCTATGTATATACTATTATTCCATACCAATACACTTATTCCTAGCGATTTTCGTATTTATTTTACGCATGCGTAATACAATTCTCTTTTAGAAAAATATGAACTATTGGCGACGTTTGACAATTTCATACATAAACTAATTAAGGAAATCGTTTCTAAATTTGGACCAACTGAAGAAGGATCTAAATTTGGGTGCAACCGAACTTTAAATACCCGGCACAAGTTTTTCTTTCAAATGATCGTTGCTTGTTTTATGCAATAAGAACACTTATTATAAAATTATAACTCCTTTTAATATTTAAGCGTCCTCTATTTATTTTCTAAAATTTTAATTTTTTGGCAATTTATCTCGATAATTGATTTAATCAAATACCTAATCTTTTGATTTTTTTTAATACGAGAGCTGGCGTGGTTTTTTCTCCAAACTCCAAGATTTTCGAATTTATGCTTATTAAGTTCAAATCAATAATGTGTATACAATTTGGTATAGTTTGATACAGTAGCTTCGGAGATAAACCTA
Organism: Anomoia purmunda; assembly: GCA_951828415.1. NCBI lineage: Eukaryota > Metazoa > Arthropoda > Insecta > Diptera > Tephritidae > Anomoia > Anomoia purmunda. The sequence goes on from OX639993.1 coordinate 203,382,746, forward strand.
TTATGTTTTTGCAACATTGGGCGCCACGCCAATTTTCCAACATTTTTTGTTTTAAACCTACACCTTTCTCTCTGCAACCTAATACTTATATCAAATTTGAGTAAATAAAAGGGATCAGTTTTTATATATTTTATGTACATCCACCGAAGTAACTCCGCCCAAAGAACGTTGACTAACAACTTGATTAGATAAAACTAGATTCTAATATTTATCAGAGAACGTTAGATTTATTTTGGTATTGTCAAATAAGCTATTTTATTTGTGGAACGGTGACAGTATGCAACTTCTTCTGGATTTATAGTCAGTATTCAAAAAGGGAAATAACAACAAAAACAGACGCAAGCGAATAAAAGGGGCAGTGATGCTCTGCCAAAGAATGTAGATTACAATGAAGTTGTATCACTCCGACCTTTGACTTTTGCTAATTGATATTATAATCTGATTAGCTCTAATTGGTTTCTGGTGTGGTGAAGCCTGGATTTATGTTAGAGGAACGGTGGGAGCGGCGCAACTTCTTTGCAGTCTACGTTCTTTCTGCGCTGCCTATCGAAATGATCGTAGCAATGCTTTGCTCAATGTAGAAATTTGTAAATTTTTCCACCCAAATATTTTGTAAGTGGTTTAAGGAATCCGACCATGCACTTTAATTTGATACATACATCACTTGTCCCAGTGCTGTAAGTAGTTTTCCATGAAGTAACTATTTACAAAAATGCATAACTTGTCTATGCGAACAACGAGACGATTTGCAATATAGTTGGGAATGGAGCCAAGGTACATTGAAATGGTGGCAGCAGCATATCTTAACTAATTTAATTTCTTCCATTTTAAAAAGACGCTGAATTGCTTACATTTTACATTTCATACTAATCCATTGAAATTTGTCAAACAGTATTTATTTATAGTTGTGATTTGGTTTATTTTACTGCTAATACCTGTTCAATGTGTCGCCTACAGTAGGGTGTTAAATACTGAAGTTAAATTTTATAGGCAAGTTTTATAATCAGTAATATATGTATGTACATATGTACATATGCATGTATATGCATGTATATGCATATGTATCTATTAGGAATGTTGTTTTTCAGGGTTCGGAAATCTCAGTATTAGCCTGTATTGAACCCGGAATCCCGAAATTTTTTATACTTACATACCTAACTACAAAATATAGTGTACACTGATTTGAATTGAAAACCGCATTGAGTCAGCTTTTCTTGTTAAAATAAAGCTAAAATAGTATTTGCAGTAGTTTTTGTTTTTGTATATTTTTGTTTAAACTTTTTTATATAAATTATTTTTTATATATTAATTGTTTAGCCTATTTATACACATACACATATTGATTGATATAAATTACTTTTTTCAAAAGTACTTTGTATTTACAGTCTTTCTTGTGATGTACATATGTATGCACATACATACATACATATACTATGCTCCTGATTCACATGGTTTTTTTGTAATGTAATTATAAAAGTGTATTACTTTAAGATTTATCTGTTTTAATAAATAAATGATTTTTAAATTGAGTTTATCATAAATTTTTAATTGTTTTATTATAAAAAAAAGTTATGTATGTCCTACGGTGGAACCCGGGATCGAAATTGTTCACTAATATTGGCATCCCTAATATGTATGTGTAAATGCATAAGTGTGTATGTATGTAGTTTAAGATTATATGGATGGAGGGTAGCAGGCGGAAGAACACGGGCATATTTCACTTTTGAATATTTCAAGCGACCGCCGCGTGTCCGCTTTCAAGTGCAAAGTAAACAGACGTCTAGACAACTACAGCTGACCTATTAAAACCTTAAAGTATTAGATTACTAGATTATCAGTTATTATTACTGTTTTACAGTTTTTCTTTTTACAAATGTTTCATTAGGAGAGTCAGTACTTAAATTTGCACCGTTATTATAGGAGTGCACATTTGTTTCAATGATCCATACTTTCTTAAAACATTCCATTTTAAGAGCAATGCTTTAGTCTCACTCATTTTCTTTGAGCAATAAATTCTATTGTGTGTTGATAGTCAAGTTCTTCCTCATACATTGTCAATATCCGAGAATATAGTTTTTAGGGCTTCTGCAAGATTGAAATATTGGTTTGATTTATACAACCACCTGAATAAACGCATTAGGATAATCAGCAAATCCTGTAGCATTCTCACTATTTGATTGAGATCAACTTTTCAACACTAGAAGGCGATAATGAGATTTCTAAATCTCACCATCGTTTGATTACGTTGTACATTTGTAAAAAAAATTGGGTTGCACTAAACGCGAATGGCAGACAGCGCAGTTCTTCCTTCTTCTTAATTGATAGGCGATTTTTACCGATTTCAATATAGCCCGCGAATTGTCCATCTGCTTTGCTAACTGCCGCCAGCTAGAGACACCAAGTGAAGCCAAGTAATTCTCTCTTGGCCTTTCCAACATAGAGGAGGCCTTCCTCTTCATCTGGTACCACCAACGGGTACCGCCTTGAAGACTTTCAGAGCTGATTTCTGAATCTTAATTCGTGGTACTATCGGAAAATCTTTCTCTGGAACACTCCAAGGACCATCTCATTTGATGTTGACAGCGTCCATACTTCTGCATCATACAATAGCATGGACATGATGAGTGACATATAAAGCGTGGATTTCGCTCGTTGAGAGAGGACTTACTCAGCACAACACCACTTGCTGGCAGAGAGAATCTTCGTTGGATTTCGAATCTGATATTGTTGTTGGTGTTAATGATGGATCCAAGATAAACAAAGCCCTCTACTTTGTCGAAAGTGTAACTGTCAACAGTGACGCGGGAGCCAAGACGCGAATGCGATGACTGTTTATTTGATGGCAGAAAGTACTTTGTTTTGCCCACGTTCAACTCAGGACCCATTTGCTTCGCTTCTTTATCCAGTAGTTGCACACTCTTATAAAAGATGGACCAGTTTAATTTTGTAACTTGAATTGTCTTTTCAACATATTGTTAAAGAAGTCACATGACAGGTATTCATGGTCACCGAACTTCTACAGTATATATGTACATATGTAAGTGTAATTTTTTCATTTGGATTTCCATGACATTTATTTCATTAGTATCGAATTTTAATTTTTAATGAGTTAAGCAATCAAAAGCACTTCGTTTTATAGCATAAGAGCGAAGGCTAAAAAAAGCTAAATAATTTTTAGAAAACGCTATGGAGGCTAGAGGGTAAGTTCCGGCTAAAAGAAAATAAATAGAAAAAACATCTATCCGGAAAAAGGCTAAAATGGCAATACATACATATAATGCATAAATGAATGCATTCATTTATAAATTGCTTGCTATTGCCTGGTAATGCACAATAAAGTTTGTTAAATTCTAGGTGTCCAATCGATTTGCATCAAGGGACTTGGAAATTGAGAAAATTATTTTATGCGTTTTCCACAATTGTATTTTCTGTTCTCGGAAATTGATTTGATACAATTGAATCGCACAAATAAATGACCAGCCGAACACCAAATGAATTAGTTTCAATTTTATATTTAGCCTCATACAAGTGATACATTCGAATAATTTAGAGGAGATGCCCCCACACGGCAATATACATATTACTCATTCCCTATTTTCCTTTATTACTCATACAATTAGATTAGCTTTGCATGATTCGGCGCACATACATTTGTATGTATGTATGTATTGTATGTATGAATGTATGTATGTTTGTAGGTTTATGTACGTTACATTAGAGGTGTTCAAGTTATTATGAGAATATTCGCAGGAATTGTTTGTTATTGCATCTAAAAATTTGAACGTAAAATTTTAATTCGATTAGCAGAAGTTTAGAAAACACTTTTTGTAGGAAGAATTATAGCTTTAATAGAGGTTTTCATTAATTATACTTTAATGAATAAACTAGATTAATGTTCGCCTTTCACTTTGTTATACTAAGAATGAATGGGAATAGATGGAGCTTTTCCAGCAGCATGTCGTCAAGAAGGCTTATGCCCTGTGCTGGAGAGCACTATTACAAAAATTACTGTAGAAAGCAAGGGAGAGGTGGCTTACCTAACGGTATGCGAGAAAAAGCATACTTCCTACTTTTTTAGCGATCATCACTTACTTGAAGAAGCAGGCAAGAATCTAGAACATGTGAAGACCATCCGTAAAAGCGCTTGCGGAGATTCTGGACGCACATATAAGTGACGTCCTAGCGCCGGGTGGGTTTTTCAAAGCGTAACACATGCTTGCAAAGAGACGACACTTCATTCATTGGGACTAAATATAGAGAAAGGCCTGGAACATAAATAATATGCTATGTGAGAGCTTTTAGACATAAGCGCATAATTCAACAATATACCGAGAGAAGTTATTTAAACAGATTGGAAATAGCAAACGTAGAACCCACTATCTATATATGTAGCAAGAGCGTGGTAGTGTGGTGGTACGTAAGATTGGAGTGACACCAGACTGGCCGGGCAAGCGGTGAAAGGGACACCACAAAGGGGTGTATAATCGCCGCCTTTATGGTTCGTCACGACAAATTAGCTGCGAAAAAAATAATAAAGAAAGTACTAGGTACTTGTTTCCCGAAAGGACCTTGGGCATTATAAGCGATATAAAGGTACAATATATTGAGCCCTCCTCAAATTTGCCAAAAGCGTTGACATCCTGAATGTCGATACTATAGATCCACATGAATTATCTCCATCCGAAATCGCTAGTGACTAACCGGATACAACCCTAGATCCATCTTGGGACATATTTGAACTTCAGTGTCACCGCCCACATAAGTGTGATAAGGCTCGAAAAGATGGATAGTGTTATTTAACCACTAATAGATGTTATGGTTCTATTTCTGAGCATCAACTCAATAAATCTGCACATGTGGTCTGAGACTCCAATCTTTAGGATTGATTGGGTGATTCCCTCAGTTTTCATGGTATTGAAAGAACCTTCCATGTATAGGAAGGCAGCAAGTGTAAACTGCTTGAGGTGGATTGATGGCACGCATGTTGGGCGGTCGATAGTTTTTTAGAAGGAGTCTTGCACATATGTCCAATGGTCTCAGTGATTTTAGCAGAATGGAGGCCTTATTGGTCTGAAATATTTTGCTTTCTAGTGAGTTATTCTACCCGCCTTGGGAATTAATACCACCTTGGATCTCTTCGTGCTTTGTGGAATGTAGGTTAGGTGGTTGGTACCGTAGTCCACGCCTAGCCATAGGTTTGATGATAGGTTTCTCCTACTTTTGCAGCATAAAGGTTATGTGAGGATTACGGAATAGAGACGGTGTGTCGGATTTACCGCCGTGGCTAAAGAGTATCCAGCAGTGATCTGACATGGATGCTTTGCTTGACACTGTCCATACATTGACAGCTAGTTTCTTAGCTACAAAATGTTCCGCATGTCTGTTAACAGTCCTGATTTATTTTGTTGTATTTGTGTTTACGCCAATATCGAAAAAACCCACTTTCTGACTTAACGAAAATGTTCAATCCTGCAAAATACAAAAAAGTTGTAACTTGAGTTTATGTTTATGTATGTACATACATACATATGTATGGAGTCATAAAGTGATTTATATTCTAAGACTACAATAAACATATTTCGTAAAAAGATTAAAAAAGAATTTTTGTGAGCTGGACCAATTTGAAAAGAGCTTTTAAAAATCTCATTATCATGATTCCATTGAAATATTGTTTAATCATTTTTATTTAGACGTTTTAAGTTTACAAATTTTTATTTATAAAAGATCTACATTTTTGGAGGTATTTTCGAATCGGTCAAGCCAAGGCGAATTCATATCAGGTGTTGTGAAATGAACAAAAACAAAAATGTAGACTAACTAATTATACGCACAATGGCGTTCACCAAGCGAATCCATGCATATTTTTCCGGAATATTCTGTCAGAAGTCTTAAAATGCCTATAATACATTTTATCATTCCAGTGGAAATATAAGTATATAATAACTCGTACTCGTTTTATTAAGCTTTTTTGTTTGATATTATTTGTCTTTTCTTGTCTAGTCTTTTCTGTTTTTCTTTTTTTTTTTGGTCTATTTTTCAATTTTCAATCCAAATAAACGCGATATCTTTATAACTAATTAATTAATTACAACCACAACGTCTTAAATGTTTTATTTTCATATAAGGAATAGACATTCCATTCTTGCTTAATACATAACGCTCGCATCCAGGGAGGGGGTTCTGGCTATGTGGGCTGTAGCCCCCCGCCGGCCTTTTGCGATCGGTATATTGCTCGAAACATTCGAAATTATTAGTTCCAAAATAACTTGTTCCTATCTTTGTGCTCAGTGTGCTATTCAACGAAAATGTATTTCTTACATATTTCACTATTAACTATAATTTATGGTTTATATGTATATAAGTATGTGGGATTCGGATATTGAACTACTGTAGCCAATCCCCACCTGGAATCCTGGATCCATCACTGCTCGTATCTATACGTTTTTGAGGTATTATACTTTCTTTCGGATTTCAAAATGGATACAGCTGTTTTTACCAAAATACTGTATTTATACGAAAAATGGTTTTTGTTTGCTACCTAAATACCTAGTTAGTTACATATCTAAAACAACATTTTGAAACTAGCATTGTATACCATACCAGTCTTAAACTATCACCTTCATTACATAACACTGTATACCAGTCTTAAGCTTGTATCTCTTTTTTAATCGAATAAAGTTGAGTCGCACTTCAGAATTACAACAAAGACGATTTAAGCTAATAGCGAACTGTATGTGAAAACCCGTTATAAATATGCAATTTTGAGAAATTCAATAATACTGTGGTGTTAATTTACAGATGACGCCTTTTCGTACATCCATTTTCTGACGCCGTCATTTGTGCCCCTTAAACTTATAACGTGTGTAACTTTGAAAAAAATGCCAACATGGAACACAGCAAAGCCGAGTAAAATCTGTACGACAATTTAGACGCGTTAAGAATTACGGCATTAATGTAAACATTAGGCAACGGAAAGGCGGTAATGTTTCGACCGTCATACGCTGGGTGGAAATATTCAAACACTTAAATAGCGTCGATTGCGAATACATAGATAGAAATGGCTGCGGTTGTTAAGGAGGAGGTTGATTGACAGCCACAACAACATCAGTTGCACAAGTTTTTTCTGCTGGAAATAAAATCTGAACTACAGATAAAACTCGTTTGTTTAAGTGTGGAAACATTAAATACGATTCTGAATGTCAACAACAAGTAATCTAAAATGAACATGCGTTAAAAACAATCCGGAGTTCGTTCGACTAATCCCTGACACAAATATTGCAAAGCAATGCCCGCAAATACAGACGAAAGTTCAACTGTTACTACTTATGTACATATATATTTAATGTACCGATTATAGTACACCCTTTTTATTTCTTTGCAAAAAACTCATTCATGCCCCAAATTTTATTCGCAAATCTCATTATTATGATGCCGTCGAATCATTTAAGCTTAAACTGTTTCATCCCCTCAAGTGATAAAAAAAATTTGCTTATTATAAAAAACTCCATTTGTGGGGTAAGTTTCAAATTGATCCACCTCACGTAATTCTTTATATGTATTTATTGAATTATTTTCGCCGAAGTTAAATCATTATACCCTTTATAATTTAGGTCTAAGTTAAATTCAAGTGTTTTAAACAAATTGGTTCAATACACAAATTCAATGTTAGAATATAAATAATAATGTAAAAATGTTTTTTTTTAAACATAATAATAAAACTAATTACAGAAATTAAGAATAAATATTTAAAAACTATGTATTCTTTATTAAAACATTTTGTTATTCATTAGGCTTCTAAAGCATTGTGCGAAATATTAAATTTGAATCAATATAACTGTACTGAAAACAACTTAAATCATATGTATATGTACATACATACTATGTATGTACATATATTGGACGTGTTCTTCAAATTCAAAATGTTTTTTAAGTTTACAGAATGGGCTTATTTTTTTCCTTTCCTCTCAAAAATAAATGAAAACCAAGTTTTATTGAAATCGGTCAACGAAAAGTCGGCGCGGAAACGTTTTGAAAATAAAAAATCGCTTTCCAATTAAAAAAAAACAAGTTTCATGTATTCAAAGGCAATGCTTCCTTCAACCTACAATATTACTCTATAACATAAACCCGCTTCTTAAAAGTAATTTTTATAATAATAATCTTTATACATTTAGGAACATTTGATTTAAATTAATTCAGATTTTTTGTAGGATGTATATTTTTTTTTTGTATTCTTCAACAACTTGAAGCAGAAACTGTTTCTCTTCTTCATTATTTGTAAGAATAGTGTTGAAATCTTTTATGAACTTTATACCCCTTTCTGCTGTATCACTAGTTACTAGTAATTTCCGTAGTGTTGTACGACCATTTTGAAATTGCTCGTTTGTTTCCCAATATCCAGGATCCAACTTCAAAAACTCGATTGACAACTTATGCTTATTAAATACTGCAAAACAGTTTTTTAGAAACAAATTCGCTTAAATCAGAATTTAACAACGCAACTTAAAATTTTTATTTTGCGATTATATTGCAACTTAACATTTGGCTCTTCGGATTTTAAATTTTTTACCATTTTTTTCTTTATCTCTACAGACACATTGAAATAAAAAAAAAACCATTGCGACATTTTCCTCTGACAAATACCACATGTGTTGTTGCATTTCTCTGATTAACTCAGAAGAAATATTCGTATTGACTCAGATTTGCTCATGTGAAATTGTTCACGAAATACAAATACTTTTAAGGAATATATTCCCTTTGACATCCAGCGTGCATGACTTGTAACACCAGGTGTTTTAAATTGACCACCATTGTCACCAAGGAATGTAAGCACTAGTCGCACAAATTCTTCGTAGTCCGCACGAATAAAAGTTTTTTGTAATTGCGAGCGACAAAATAGTTTGATGTCATTGCAGATATCGTCGCTTATTTGGGATTTTATACCCTCATCGTCGAGCCCACTTTTAAATGACGAAGTGTCAATATTTGGCCAGGCCTTGGCAAATCTTTCAAAAATTGAGACTTCTGGTGCCTGCGTCACTTTGAAATGTAAATCAAAGACACTACGCAAGTATATTTCAAGAATGTGGTGACGGCATGGTAATACTAACAAATTTCTTCCTAGCATGCGTTGTAAGTGGGTGCATGCTTCATTCATTGGCCCAGTATTAGTGGACGTGGTGTCAAAAGACATTCCTTCTACTCGGTCTAAAATATCCCATTTGCTCAGTGTGTCAAATACTGCTGTAGCTATATTTTCTCCAGTGGCAGATAAATGTTTAGGAGCGCCAAGAAATTTTGAGTCGCCATTGTAGCTAACAAGCACTGCAATTCTCTCAACATTTATTTTTCCAATAAGATCTGGCAATACTTTCCCATCCCAGAAAAAAATATAATAAATAGTTATATATAACATAGTATGTATATTTTTCGTGATTTTTTATTAAAATATACTTTGTCAATAAAACTGGCTTGAATCATCCGTGTTTCGTTTCGTCGATGCTCTACTCGCAGCCGATGGAGAGTAGAACGATTGATTACCAATTCGCTGGTGCAATGGCCCAATGCTTCTGCAGTCTCCATGAGAATGTGCATCGCCTTTCCATCGGTTACTTTGGCGCTATCAAGTGCTGAAAGCAATCGCGGTGTTACAAAATGTTTTGTTCCTCTTTTAGCACAAGTTGAAGTACTTTTCATTTTATTATAATTTATATAGGTTTCTTCTTCTTTTGATCCCCTGTCACCAATCTCCACATCATTTTCCATTCCAAAATTTTCTATGAATTCGGCTGCACCATAACATTTTAAGTTTCACATAACAACAATAATTAAAATTGATTTGGTATTGATATACTTACGATTCACGTCCGACACTTGATCATTTCTTTTCCGTGATAGCTCTTTTTCAATTCGGTAAACTGCTCTGCTTTGTCGTTGATATAAAACCATGCCAACACCGGCCATACAACCAGGGCGCCCTTTTTGCCTTTGTAGAATCAGAAATTCCTTATCTTCGCTGATTCGAATGGTTTGTAAGGCATTTCTATGAGCAATGTCAAAAAAAATTGTCCAACTCTTCAGAAAAGTCTTCTACATCTTTTTTCTGAGAATCAGACCTCTTACTGGGTACCGTTTTTTGAATTTTCTGCCTTTTACTACTTGTTTAATAAAAGAATTCGAAATGTATAATTAGAATACATAAAAACTGGTATTTTACCATACAAAATACATGCGAAATTTTCAAGTCGTTTCCGCGCCGACTTTTCGTTAACCGATTTCAATATAACTTGGTTTTTATTTATTTTTGAGAGGAAAGGAAAAAAATAAGCCCATTCTCTAAACATAGAACACTATTTCAAAAATCTCCATACAACGAAGAACACCTCTAATGTGTATACATATGTTCGCCGATATCATATTTAGAAGCTAAATTCATTCCACATATTGCTGTTGTGCCGGAGGGCGCCCGTCAGCAGTGGGTAGATGACAGTTTTTACCATTTAAGGAAAAGAAAGCGTTGTCACTATAGCTTCTTACATTAAAATACAGATGTTTAAACTATGTACATACATAACAGTCTAAGACATACCTGCTGCAACACGATAAATAACTTCTCTTTGGCATAGCCTTTGGTGATTACCGTAGGTGCACTAATGTTGGACAGTACTCACTTTCGTTTGAAAAAGATTCAAAACTTCTACCTACCTTCACACTTGAGGAATATTTGTAAATACAATGTACATAGTATGTATGTATGTATGCTCATACATATATGTATATATATATATATATATATATATACAGTGTTATGCATATCACAAATATCAGAAAATTAATATAATACAGTTGGCATCTTGTGTATATTAATTAATTTTCAATAAAGTTTCATAAAAATATAGCTGATTGATTAAATATTTAAAAATTCGCTTTATTTTCTGATAATTTTTTTTTGCTGACGGTGTTGGACATTTTCTTCCATACAAATGTACATATATTTTATTGATGGGTTATATGGAAGAAAACGCCACACAGCGTCAGCAATAAAAAAAAATGATTAAAAAAATATGTGCGAATTTTAGTCACTTGAAATTTGCACATTTTTACATTTGTGTTGAAAATTTTGATGAACATTTTTTTAAACTTGTCGAATTTGAAACTTTTATTTATGTGGTTTATGTTACAACTATACTTTTTAAAAAACATTATTAAAAATAAATTAGCAAACATAAGTGGTCAGCTTGTATTGTAATGGATTTTTTGTTGCTTAAGATATGCACAACTTCGTATACATATACTATATGTATGTACATATATTCCATACATAAAAATGTATGTATGTTTGTGCATGCAGACGCAATAAAAAGTTCTCGTAAAATAAGTTTGGCATGCATTTTAAAATAAAATTCAGTGGTTCACTTTCTTTAAATATACAAGTATATACATATATTTATATCTACAAATGTATGTACTACATACCCCCTCTAACAATGTGCTATGCATTTTCGCTTTCGTCACTTCCTTTTGTTTGTCATACACAGATGTTTGAACTTATTATTATATTTATTATTATCCGAGTAGGTAATAGTATCACTGCAATTTTTGTACCGTTCTCTTTATCTGATCTGTACTACACATATGCGTATATTTATGTATGTATGTATATACCTCAATAGATTGAAGTTCAATTTAAAAGCGTACATATGTTCACACAATGTATGTATGTATGTACATTTGTATGTAAGTACATATGAATGTATTTTTACACTATATTAATAAGCGTATGTATGGTCACAGTATTTAATAGAATATATTTTGTTTCCGAAATGTAGATTTCTGCATATATTTCTTTAATGTTTTTTTTTAAAGTCCACAAATAGAATACTTGTAAAGATTTATTCGACTCACTCCACGTTCAATTTCGAACTGAATTGAAAATGTTTTGTATATTTTGCTTAATGTCTTTGCTTGATCGACAACATCGTTACTCGTAACAAGAATGTATCAGCACTACTAGAATTAGTCGAGCGGAAGATACACAATCAGTGATGGAAAATGTTGATACATTGTACTATTTTCGATACAATGGCAGATGAACGAAAGGTATGTTAGTACAATTCATGGATTTTCGGTACAGTTTGGCGAAACTATGTATCATCTCGAAAACTGCTCTTATTTTTGACCACATTTTTGTGAAATTTTGCTATCTTGGTTTCTATATTGAAGTAGACTTAATAATTATATTGCGTAATAAGCTCTGTATGTCGTGTTACATTTATTCCCATTAAACCAGCTGTATAATATGTAATAAAGCATTATATCTGCATTACTGATATTCTCAAGTTTTTCTTGAATAATAGGCACAGCTGATTTACAGCTGGCCACCTTATTCGGTAAAAACGGCTGTCCAGTCCAACATTTTACCCAAGAAACCCAGCATATGTATGTACATTTTTATGTAATGATTACATTTTACAATTTCATTCAAATGCGTGCAACTTTTAAATACGTTTTCTTGAATCTATCATTTTCATGATGGAAAACATTTCTCACTGTTTTCTCCATACTTTGTCAAATAAATCAATGATTTTAAGAAAAGTATGAGCATAGGCTAATATTTGTAGTCAAGTATTATTCTATAGTACTTTACGCATATTTGTCACAAGGATTAGAGATATAAGCATCCAGTTTAATAAGTCGCGATTCGAATTCGGAATACACCGAATGAAGCGTATGCACGCTACGCAAGTAAGGGGATGTACTTATTTTACTACTCAAGATTAGTTATAAGACATGCTTTGCATACGAGAAACAAATGTTGGTGTACTTTGCGTTTTTAATAGAAAAGTTTTTAATATAAAATGCGTTTAAGTAAAAAAAAAATTTGCTGGCATTTGATCTCAGTGAGAGAAATATTCAAGAAAGTACGAAAATGCAATACCACCAGGAGTAAGTTGCAAGTTTTTGTTACAGCTGAAAATATTCAAAATATGCAGGCATAAAATACGGAAATACCTCCACAATTCACAATTTACGTTTCACAAATGTTAACTCCAGCCACTCTATCTGAAATGCATAATAATATTTGAATATTTTTTTTCTATTTGTAATCAGATGACATTGTAAACGCTTGTGATCAGTTTTTAGAACTGTGATACGTATAATAGCGTTGGAAAACATTAAGAAAAAGTCTACCTATGTTTGGAAAGACCTATGAAAAAACTTCAGCACCTCGTATCTCAAAATGTAGACGTGACAGAAAAATTTGCGGGCCATTTTCAGGAACAGGGGAAACAAATCCATATAGAATGAGATATAACATCAAATAAATATTTTGTGTATTGAAAGGTTTTTGCCAGACTTTCAACTGAAGGGTTAATGTAGCAAAAATTTTAAATTTCCCGCTTTTTTTTAATAACTTTTACACTTTCTGCTCAGTTTAGGCGCGCTCTTATGCTCTACATTTTTGTAATGCAATTCTCTTTCAACAAAACATTTTTAATTATTTTTTTTACAAAGTTTATCCACTAAATAGAGTGAATAAATATGAAAAATTTTCAAGAATGCTCGACAATGTTATTAGTTTTTGCATTTAGACGCCACTAACTCAAAAAGTAATATTCCGATTTACACAAAAAGCTTAAAGCTCGCATTCAGTGTTCTCTTTTTGCGAAGGCTTGATACAATTACGACAAAGACGCTACATAACTCAGCGTGATTAGTGTGCCCATCTATGTTGTTGAATAGTTGATAAAAGTTTTTAGGTGAGTTCCTTAAATAAATCTAGGTAAATAAAAGGAGATTTCCCAAAGCTAAGACAGCAGAAAATTAAATTCTTAAAATATAAAGCAGTAAAAAGAGGTTAAATTAGTTTTTCTGAAAATGTTCACGTTTCCCCTATATAAAATATGGGATTACATAATGCATCTGCACTTTAGTTATGGAGGTATTACCAAATATACAGATGAATTTTTCTGACCTAAAATAGCTTTGAACTCTCCAAGGCCGTTTAGATAATGGTGGGTAACTTTTTCATCATTCATTCCATTTTTTGCTACGTCTTCAAGTAAGGTGGTTTTTTATTTGTGCATAATTATTTTAATTAAGCACTAATCACGTGAGATTCGTTAGTTTGTAGGTTGTGTACATACATATCTACTGTACATACATTTTTACATATCTATGTATCGTCGCTACCATGTCGAATTGATTAATGTGAAAAAAACATTTTTTTTTAAATACGATACTTTGCGGTTGCTTTTTGAATGGCATGTTGGAAAATTAACGGAAATATTGTTTATTAAAGTAAGCATCTGGCTTTATACTAAGCTCAAGTCTGAACTGCATTTTAATTAAGTAATTAACGAAATTTTCCGATTAAGATGTTAACTGAACTGGAATTCCTGTACAAAAATTTGATTTCTTAATTGTTCTAATAGTCTTTAATCAAACTTAGATCGAGTAAAATTTAGCATGCAAACCTGTTAGGTACATTTGTTGAATTTTTCTTTTAAAGTATATTTAATATAAAAATGATAATCAGCTTGTACGCTAAATAGAATTTCAAGTTGTTTGTTACTTAGTTAGATACACACTTTATCCAGTGAAAAAGCGACCAATCAAAATTCGCTTCGTCAATGTGCCAGACCTAAGCCTTCTTCGTGCGAACACTAAACCCCCTTTCGAGCCTTTCACCTTCATGATGCCGTACAGTGAACATCAACTCATTCCACTCATACTATTTTATCAATAACATGAAATATGAAGTTAATTTTAATTAAATTGTGTTTTTTTTTTGCAAAATTTAATTAAAATGTGTTTTTTTTTTTGCAAAATTTCTCTCAATTAAGAAATTTTAAATCTATAAAATCACTTCCAGGAGTTTAATGGCGACGGAATCGACAAAAGATGTGGTCGAAGTTATACAGCCACAAAGGTCAAATTAATTTTTTTTTGTTATATATGTACATATGTATATGTAAATATGTATGTAACAAAAGTTTTAAAGTCGCGTAAGCTCGATCCTATGTATTCTGCTTTACGCAGTGAAATGTTTTTTTTTGCGATTTTCTTACGTTAGTTAAGGTTAGAAATCCGGCGAAGGTATTCAACGCAATACGAAGTTCTTTGGCTTGGATTCCAATCGGCCAGTGTCCTGTGGGAACTACTACGAGTCTCGAGGCGTTGCACCTACCCTTGGACAGAATAATTCATGTCCTCTTTAGAACGTAATCGGGCCATTTAAATTTTGCAATTCCACATCTTGACACTGAGCGCTATCATTGGGCATATTGCTAAGGTTGTCACTGATCGGCTGCCTCGTTTCCATCGATGTTGCGATGGTGATACCTTGGACTCCATTCCATAGAGTCCTACATTGCTTAACCAGCTTCGATTTGGTTATGAAAGATTCGCTCTACAGCGCGATAGCCTTCATTAAATTTTTACTCGAATTAAAAACGAAATGTCCCAAAGTGAATTTCGAGTCTGGAAGCTAGCCAGCATAAATTTGCTTAGCTGCGTGTAACCTTGCACTAAATCACCAAAATTGATTTCTTCGCTCTTCGCTACTAAAGGTATACGGAGATCGGTGTTGGCTCTTGCAACTGCGTAATCAAAAGTTATCCGTAACGCCTCTACAATGTGATCGGATATAATGTCTCATAAAATTGAAGTATTAATGATTTGCCTCCTTTAAGGAATCGTTTTACAAAAATCATAATATGACTTACTCACAAATATTCATATATATACTTAAGTATATAAAGTTGAATTATAAACAGGCGTAATTAAAAATTTCTGTTTTATGGCAAAACAGCATCAAAGTTTTATGAAGTTATATAGTTGGTGTTTGAATAAACAACAAAAGATATATGTAGTTATATATTCGCCTTTTGTGTGGAATGTAGTTTTCTGTTAGATTGAAGGAATTATCCTCTTACTTACTTACTTAACTGGCGCTATAACCGCTTGAGCGATTTTGGCCGAACTTCTACAATTTGTAGCGTGCGTGTTGATGTTGAAACTCATATTGAGGAACCTACAGTTGTACGCCGACTCTGAACGGCGGATGATTTTTGTGAACAGTTTTTGTTTCATGGAAGAAATTCTCTCGGAGGTTTGCCATTGCCTACCGAGGGGCAACTTCTATTAGAAAAACTTGTTTCTATAATTTTTGATATTACTTGCTCCGGTCAGGATTAGAACCCGGGACCCACCGAAACGTACTGTACGTTGCATATCTTAAAAAATATTACCAATTTAAAAAATAAAGATATAGTTAAAAAGAGTTGCAAGCTCAAGCCAAAAACCGGATGAAAATCAACCTCTGGTTCATTTGCTAGAACAGCTGCAAAGGCTATGACTGTCTCGATAGCTACTTCCACTTCGAAGGAATACGCGTGGAGGTGGTACCATTAGGATACAGTGCTCTGACGATCATTCCCGAGAATGTCTGAACAAATGGGTGCGAATATGCCATCCTGCGAAAAATGCAAATTCGTCCTAAAAGATGGAACCAACTGCTGGTTGGTAAAAGCCTCTGTTTGGATACCGACTCTCAAGACATCGTTCCGATAAAAATCTGGTACTGTATTGGCGGTCGTCGAGCCGAGGTTATCGTAGTCTCATCCTACCTGCCATACGACTCCGTATTTCCCCCACCTTCGAGGGAAATTATAGACATCGGGCTGGGCCTAATAGTGGGCTGTTATGCAAACTCAAACACTAAGTGGGTTTCTCTTTGCGGGAAGAAGCTACTAGACTTTACTCTGTCATCCGGGCTGGTAACACCAGAAGAAAAGAAGTCATCGATATGACCTTAGCAAATAGGAACTCCTTCTTACCCTAGATAAGATTGGTGCATGGTGCACTACGCAGGGTCTTTCTGTCGATCCCAGTAAGATGACCCTTGTATTGTTTAGAGAAAAAACAAAATGGAAGGTCTCATTCTTCCGGTGCTTAGGGGAGTAAACGTAAGAAGGTAAACCAAGCATTCAAAGTCTTTGGACAGTGTCGGAGAACCTTTAGTAAGACTTGGGGTCTGAGACCAGATACTTTGGGTATACACAGTCCTTATCAGAGCAATTATCACGTATTCTTTGGCTTATAACCATGGTTAATTCCACACAATTTTTACGTTAAAAAGGCTGCAGAGGTGCGTATAGAAATCACGGGCGCCATGAGCAAGACATCAGCAGCGGCTTTGAATGCCTTGCTGGACTTGCTACCCTTGGATTTAACCAACGCGTGGATACTAAATAAGAGTCTGCAGTGACATCCAAACTGCACTAAAGGCCTTGGAGACAGACGAATTGGCTAATTGCGGGTCATTGGCAGACCGCATGAAAACCGTTGGGGCACTACTGATACCTGCAAAACAATTAAGTGCTTCCTGAAAAGACCGAACAGGGTGGTGGCGAAATTCCTTCTCATACAGAGAGGGAGTTACGTGCCCTGGTTGGATTGATTTCAGGACACAATCTATGGAGACAACACATGGTTACCATAGGCATCATCGACGACGCGATATGCATATCTTGCCTGGAGGATGATGATAGCATAGAGAATTTTCTTTGTATCTGTCCTGCTTTTGCTAGGCGTAGATGGAGTATCCTTGGGTCAGATGTATTGAGAATCGAAAACATCCATTCTCTATCCCTTCGTAAGCTTCTCAAATTCATAAAAGAGTCTGGAAGATTTGCCAAGGATAAATGAAGTCATATTCCCTCCTTTTTCCCTATTCCTTATTCCTTTCATCGTTCCCAGGCCTTAAGTGCAATGGTCAATTATGCCTGATTTCTTGGAAACCCGATTTCGAGTTTCCGAACTACCTTGGCTCTATTCCCCTCCATTACTATCAACGAAGTTTTCAAGAGAAAGAAATCCGAAACAAAATGAAAGGTATTACCATGATAAAAATGTAGCAAGGTGTAACCGCTCACTTAATTCATCCGCCACTAGAGTTTTTTGAAGTTTTGCAAGCATTTTAAGTACACGCTCTCGACATGATGCAAATATCAAAGAAATTTAAAATAACCAAATGAAGATTTATGATTGGAAAAATGTATCTAAAAGTGCGAAAAAGATAAACTGAGTTGCTGCTTTAATGGTTGCTCGAAATCAAGTTTCCTCTGCAAGTATGCTACCAGGCTTGAGTGGACCCATTATTTGCAAAAGTGCAGTGCTTTTAACAACGAATATGTTTTTTAGTTTAGTTAAGGTTATTCTTTATATTTAAAGTCAAAAAATAACCAAATGCTTCACGATGAAATCATGAAAAGGTACGCTGAATAGCGACGTGTTTGTTATGATCTTGAAAACATCGGCAGTTTTATTGGCAGTATGGCTCACTATCCTATAATCCCTTGCAAAACAGAAGAAAAATAGTACTAGTTCATCGGTTTTTATTGTGTTTATCTGTTAAGTTCTGTGGGAAATTGTTAATTTCAAGTGAAATTAGAATACAAATTCGGAATTCAGAAAATGTCTAATCAAGATGAGGGGGTTTAAGTAAGTGTGTCTATTGTAACTATTTATATGTTTCTGTGCCCGCCATGATGTCGACAGAGGAACCACTATCAGAGATGTTCCTTTTTCGAACATAAATATGTAATAGATACATGTAACCATTTAGAATATATTAATATAACAAAACGTATTTGTCAAAATAAAATATGTGAGATTATCTATTTTCGAAATTACATATATATTCAATTGTAACCGTTACACTTGCATATCGTTCCACTTTAATTTCACTTAAGTGTGGCTATCGCCCATTTAAAATTTCTAAATTGCAATTTCCAGATTTTTAATTCTTTCGCTCAATTCCTTAAATAATTAAATTTTCTGTAAAGTATGAAAATATAAAATTTTACATATATGCCTTAAACTTATTATCATCATACCTTTATACTGAAATATTTAACATATAAATGGGATTAGCACAACTACAAGGTCTGGCAGCCCTCAAATATCGGTCACTAAAAGGGAAGCAATGAATTTGTATTTAAAAAGGTTTTGTTACCTATTATGCATGTATTAGGGCGCCATGTATTTTTATGATAGAAAATTTGAAAAGAAGAAAGGGTATTTATTTAATTTTTCTCATATATTTTAATGTTTGTTTTAAGTTTGTTAGAAAATGACTAAGAAGGTTTAGGAATCAAAACCTTTTTCATATCTGAAAGTTCGTACCTACCAATGCCAAGGAAGTCATACTTGAGGAAAGAAACATTTTGACACCGGTAGTTGATAAATCTAAACAAGGTTTAATAGCTATTGAATGAAAGTGTATATTATAGCACAACTCTTTGCAATAAAAAATATATTTAATAAACTGTAGGCTAATAATAGCTGGCAAAAATTAATATATTTTCCGACTTCTACAATAAAAATGACGTGAAAAGTAGAATAGTAAATAATAAAGTAATAAAGATATATCACAATACCGACAGTCATTTAAAAAACTATGTTTTAATTATGATTATTATTAATTTTATTTATCTTGTGTTTAAAAATGATAAACAACTGTAAAGTTAGGATATTTATTGACGTTCACGTTTTCCGACCGTTTTGTTTAGTAGCGAGTAATAATTCATCTACTTTTGTGAATAGGTCGTGAATAGCTTTTTGTATTAATGTATTTGGAAAAATTTGTTACTTCGAATAAAAAATGAATTAAATACAAAAAAATCCCCTTACACTGCTCTACACTATTGAGAAAAAATTCAAATTTTATGGTCTATTAAAGATGCTTTATATGTAAATAAATGAAGAATTGGAAGGAAAATCGTATGGGCAAATATTCCCAAATACTCAAATTAAAACATGGATTAAACAAATTAAACAAACCAATTGTGCAAAGGGATAATAAAAAAGTTTCCCATGTTATCCTGAAATCAAATCCTAGTCCTACTGATGTAATGAATTCACATCACGAAGCTCCATTAGATAAATGTAAGGAATGGAAGAAAAATAAATTTAAAATTAATTAGCTACTTGGCTATAGCCAAATCTATTTGGCGTGAAAAATTAAAATCCCAATTTTTTGTCTACAATTTTATGTTTTAAAAAATGGCTTTGATTTAGTTAGTGGGGAAGCCATAAACAACATACAACATTCATAAACAACAACAAGTGAATATTTATTAGCGAAAATCGAGTTAATAAAAAAGGAGTCTTAAAATTTAAAACACTTTTTAGTTTTGAATTTAAAAAAATTTGTTTGCAGTGATCATTTATGGGTTAAGGCAATGTGAACAAGCTTTTGACATATTTGCTTGACTAAATAAAGCTGACGTTAGCATCTGACACACATTCTTCCTTACACATTCATATTAATGACCTGGCAACATTTATACAACCACATATTCCAAAAATGAATGATAAACAAAGCGACGGATGTGGTGGAATGTATTTTTTAGATACGCTTGGAGGCACCTGAGCAACACTTTCATCTCATTAATTTTGACAAAAATACGATAGAAAAAACAAAATATCACTGGCACGGGTATCTTTAGTAATTGGCGAATCATTATTAGACGGTGCTCGAACTGCACACTCTGAACTTAAATTGCCTATAATTTAGGCTGCAAAATCTCCAAAACAAATGGAATGGCAGAAGATTATAATTATTCGATATTATCACATCGGATGAGTACACTATTGCTCACATAAATAAAGTCCCTAGATTCATTCGATACAACAATTCAAAATTTGCATAATAATAGGGCAATATTTGGTGGCGGATTATTACTACTAACTAGTAGGTGATTTCCGACAAACAACACCTGTGATCTCACGAGCTATGGTTGCTGACGAAATAAATACTTGTATAAAAAGTACAAACCTGTACGTACGCGTTCAATTGCAGAACGATCAGTCAAATATAAAACAGCAATACAAAAGCGATGAATGGCTAAACGAACGAACAATATTGGCAGAAACAAAAAATTTATGTAAATGAACAACAAAAAAACTATAAAACATATAGACGGATAGCATTTGTTAAAAATCATAAGGCACTGTTACAAATCAAGCTGATATTGTAAGCTATCCTATATTCATTGGATTTGACAGGACTAGCACCACATCACCTGCAATTAAAAGTGGGAGCACCAATTATTGTGAATCGTAACGTAAATGCCCATTACTTTGAAATGGAACTATACATACTTTAAAAAAAAATATGGGACATAATATTGTATATACAAGCTTGAAAGGGAAATACAAAGTCAAAGACGTTCTAATTCCAAGAATACCAGTGAGTCTAAATGCAATTTAAACATATTCAGTTTATGTAGCATAACTTGTAAATGTTTCAAAAAGGAGTAAACCGCGAGAAAATAAATAAAAACAAAAAACAATGCTAATATCTATAACCTCCGAAATATTTTGAATTTCGAAAATTTTTTTAACTTGCATTATTTTTTTCTGTGAACCAGCAAAAATCAATTTCACAAAAAAAAGCTTGTCCTTCAAAAAAATGGTGACTCACTCCACAAATTTTTACTCATATAAGAGTATTGTATAATTAATAAAATAAAGCTACGATTAAGGTAACAAATAGCATGTTGCCGAACAGAGTTTACATCTCTGCAGAAAAAAATTTAAAATACAGGGTCTGGCAATTGAACATGACAATTACATCAAATTTATTCTGACGACAGTTAAAGAGTCAGGTGAGGTCAGTATGTACACCCTGAACAAATATATAGATTCAACGCCAATGTGTCAAATATCTGCAAAATCACATTCGTGCATAATGCAACTCGTTTTCTTCGTATCGAGCTGAAGTAAATATGTCCTAATTGTTTAATTATTTTCACATATTTTTGTTCTTCAAATCATAAAAAAAATCAAAGATATGGACTGTTCAATAGCTAACTCTTTAACTGCCTACTTCTGTATTTATTTGTAAATTTAATAAAATAACACATTGCCACGTTAGTGCCACCCTTCACACCTTAAATTTTACTGACGTAATGTTTGCGTTCGGCAGCCACTTTCAGACATAACAACGTCTGCCGAGTTCTCTAAATATTCTTTATAAATAAATTTTTACAGGTTGTCGCCTTAAGTCTTTTGTTATTTTATATATATTTTTTCATTCACAGCAAACTAAAGTAATGCACATTGAAAATACCCAATAAAAACAGCAGTCATACTTAGTAGACGCATCTTGAATTAGTAAAGGGAAATATCGAGACCGACTCAATTAATCGAGACCGACTCAATTAAGGTGGTTACCTAAGTAAGAGTATATAAATGGTGAGAATAGCACTCAGTATAATAGGTTGAGATGCAACCGTAACAATTTAGCAGCCAACGTTAAATCATATATAACTCGGAGTCCGCCGATCAAAGCTAACTTCTGGCAAACAAATTATTGTGAATTGACTGTTTTATGTTTCCTTAATGGTAAGTTGCCACCTGATCAGATTTTTCGAAAAACTAGGCGACAATTTGTCAAGTGTTACGATGTCATACACGTGCTTTGAACCACTGCGCCTGAATTTCTTCAACATTTCCAATCAACCAATCTGCACGAGTCTTTTTTTTTTGGCAATTGTCAATTTAAGCAGGTATCAAACGAGAACAAATTCTCTTGATGACCAAATGTTCATGCAATATTGAATAAATGCTGGGCTCATTCCTAAGAATGTCTCTATCTCGCGATATGTTGCATGACGATATCCACGTCGAAAATCGTTATAAATCTTATGACGAACATTTTCACGAGTTAATTCCATCTTTTGAGCAAGATGAATTTTTCATCTTACTGAAAACAGAACAAATAAAGCTCGTAAGTTTATTCAAAAAAATACCAAAATTTTCGATAAAAATAGTAAATTATAGCTTATCACGCGTACTTAGTGTTGGAAAGGCGCGAAATATGAATAAAAGGCAACCCAGTTGTACAATGTCCTACAGTACATATAACTATATTTTTTCTTAAAAATTGTTGTTGTTGTAATTGAAATATTAACGATTATCCGGATTTTCATTTCGGTTTTTTGATTCCTCCCACAGTAGCAATGGAAAACCGCACTTAAAAAATATATGCAGCTAGAGCTGAATATAAACAAAACTTGTTGTTTCCTGTCAAAATACAAATGCGATTGTTTATTGGATATTTTATTTTAACGAAGACAGCAACGAAAGCGAGTTAACTAAAAAAAATATGTGAAGATTTTTGAAAACGACTTTATTTAGCAGAAAATGAACATGTTAGCCACAGTGCACCAGTTCCGAAAGATTTGTCGCAGCCTTAACACTAACGTCATCAGCATATGCGGCAATTATTGAAGCCAATTACTGCTCTTTCCCGGGCACTCTGCAGTATTAGTCACTTACATAGTACATATGTTTATATACATACATACATGCACACATACACACACACACACACACACACACACATATATATATATATATATATATATAATTTAATGTAACCGAGTTGCACAAGAACGCTCTAACTCGAATAAAATTTCATTGAAATAGTTGTACCGGCAATTTTTAGGTTTATGTATTTATATATTTACAAATACTATGCAAATAAAAACGAATTAGGTCCTAAATCTAAATTTCCCATGTATTTTCTTAGGACTAATTCGCCATAGCGCAGTTTTTTCACTTCCCAACACTATATCTCAGGTCGGATATCATTTAACCGAGTTGGCTCCACTCGCACATTTTTCCGAGTTAGTGTTGCTGCTTTACATGAAATTCGTTATCCTACCTAGTGTTCTTTTGCAACTAGGTTACAAAGAAACGGGCCGTATATATGTATATACATATGTATATATCTAGGTACATTCAATTTTGTTTGTTTATATACATTCATATAAATATGTAAGTATATGTAATGCCGACACATCTACAACATCAATAGAAGTACAAAACCAAAGCCACTCTCATTTAACTATTGGTCACTCAAATCTGCGTAGTTATCTTGTTAACGATTTTTGGTTGCTCAGTTGCGCATGTGTAGCTAATCTTTACAAAACAACCTGCTTCGCAGACTCAATATGCACATAGCACATGTATGAAATTTTGTGTTCGTATGCATGCCCATACCCTACAGTGAAGCTTACTACAAACATTTGTATGTATGTGGTTCTAAACTAACTTACTACTAGCAACTCAGCTACTCCGCCTCATATGTTTTGCCATCTAAGCAACCGATATTAAAATGACTAATGTCCTGCGCAATGCCAATTGTATGCCTATGCATCAGGAACATATCAGTTAGCGAACTATTTTACAAACGCCGCATCTGCATTTTCATGTTAGCTTTGCAACTTACAACTTTTGAAGTTACTGTCGAACTAGCACGACTACTCCCATTAAATACCAGTTCATAAACTAAAATGTATATTTACACTGTTGGCTTTTCACTGCATTGTATGTGTGTTCATATATAAGAGTGTGTAAGTATATACATACATATACATATATACAAATGTATATCTACATATATATGCCTAAGTATATATGATGCACACACATGTACATTTAATTATGTATGTATGTATGTATGTATACATGCATGTACATATGTATGGTGTTGGAGCAGTCCAATAGAGCTACTGTGCAACGCTACCTACATACATATGTAGCTTCTGCTCGTTAGGGGATAGAAGGTGGAAATAATAACAACAACAATGCCAATCATTTTATAGTAAACATCTCTCACTACCAGCATTGCAAAAACAACAGCAATACCTTGAAAAACAAAGCCATGCCAGCTCCAACAGTGGCACAAGCAGCAGCACCAGCAACATCAGCCGAAACGGTAAACATCTATTGTTTTATTTGTATGTTAGCTATCGAGTCTGTCAAGTAATTTCGTGTCTTTGGTGATGGCCGACCGAGCTTGGTCTAAACGCTTGTTATTCATTACGTTTTGGGAGTTAGTAGTGTACGGACGTGTTTTAAATAGCAGTGTATAAAGTTTTCGCTTTGCTCCATCTGAGCTTTTCCCATTTATGGACAAATATAATTATACATGCATGTAGTGCATATATACATACATACATACATACATATGTTTATATGGATGTGGCGAGAATCGGTTGCTTTCGTGCGAGTTTAAAGTTGAAAACATATAAAAAGCTGTTTGAATAACAAGAAATTCACAATTCCGAAATCGACAGCTTTAAATTAATACATACAGCCTTTTTAGTTTCGTAATAATCTAAGAAAGTCGACCTGTGACCCCGGGCAAAGTAAGCATCACATTTTAGATATAAATTGATCTCCAAAATGCCGTTCAATTTATGAAAGAAATAAAATACATATCGCGGTTATTGCTTCTAAATTAATGCACATATACCGATTTTTATTCATTAAGGATAACAATAACGGTTGTAGGAGCTCCAAATAACATTTCGTCAACTCTAATATGACTCTGGCTAAGAAGATATTCCTAAATATCTTATTAGGATTACTTTGCTGCTGCAGTAAGTATCTATTCAATAAACATGTTATCCACATTAAAAATGCCAACTACTATAACTTAGAGTGATCAGAAAGATAAAAAAAAAAATAGTGGTACAAAATAGATACATAAGTACATACATATATAAGCATGAATATGTACGTACATATGGACAGAAATATGTGCATATGTGTCCTTGTAAAAATAATACAATTGCAGATTTCATAAATAACTGCACATACACTAAACAAACAAACAAAACGTTGGCTGGATTAAAGAAAAACGGCTGTCAAAAGAACGAAAAGTGGGTACGAATTGGCAGTAAAGAAATATTTACTAATTTTTGAAAAAAAAAATTTGATTTCATGCAAGTTTTTATTTGTTTTGAAGGCACCTTTGTGGAAAATTTTGGCAGTAAAGATATATTTACTAATTTTTGAAAAAAAATATTTGATTTCATGCAAGTTTTTATTTGTTTTAAAGGCACCTTTGTAACACACATTTAGGTTAGAGAATTGAAAGTTTAGAGAAACTTTTGAGAACTGTGGCATTCCATTGTAACTCAGTTTTTTTCTCCGAGGCCAACAGAAATTGTACAATGTATACACGCAGTGTACTAATTTTTCAATAACATTTTTTCTAAGTTATATTGAAAACTAAGTTGTGGAAAATTATAGGAATGTCATGGAAATCTTGGGACTATTTTTGGGTTTTAAATATATGGTTCAGTTTATTTATAACACAGTACGACTGTGGTTGGTACACATGCGAAATGTTAACAGAATATGAAAATAGGCTTAAAATAAAGAAATACGTGTCTCGGCGTTTTGCTGTAGCACGTCAGAACTCGATCTTTAAGCTTAAACTTCAAAGGACGTGGAGGTTCACTTCTAATGTAATACTTTTATTTTATTAATTTATAATTTTTTCATTTTTTTGTTCATATTTTTTTTTGTTTTTTTTTTTTGTTTTTTTTTTTCAATAGAAGTGAACTTCCATGGTCCTTTGAATTTTCTCAAAATTCTGATTAAATTTGATTTTGTCGTACTGTGTAATTACACAAGCTTCCCTACATTTCACATTCAAAACAGATTTATAGCCTAGACGTTTATTGAAAATATTTATAAAAATTATGTGAAGAAGGCTGCGTTTTTGAAAGTTAATGGAAAACTGACAAAAGGTAGAAAACGGAAACAAATTTGTTAGGGTTGTAAAATAATTTGACGCATGTTTTTTTAATTTATTGCCATACAATGGCATTCTAGTGTTTTTCCGTTCATTTTGTGGTGAAAATTAAATACTATTTTTCAAATATAGTGTATATGAAAGTTTTAACATTTATATAACCATAAAAAGACGAAACCTTACGTTTTCGTGAGGATTCGTAGGGCTGATCATCGACAAACCAAGACAAGTAAGTGGTAATATTAATGATGGTAATATTTTTGGAAGATTTCCTTTACAACGCAAGTTACTCTAGCGAAACTACAGTGACGTAAATTTGATCTAGCGACTTTATGAAATTCCCCAAGCTCTTTCTTTAGCTGTCATGATATATGTATGCCGATAGTTTTGATAGCTCGTTATTGAAACTGACCCAATCTACAAGAGTAAGTACTGATAGTACTCAGTATATGCCATCTATAGCAGAGGATTCACAAGAATCTCGTAATAATAATTATAAAAAGTTTCGCCTTCATATTGCCATAATGCTTTCGATTAGCAATCCACGTATATATAATTGACTATGTATTTCTGAACACTTCTAATCCGTAAATCACCAGCATTCGAAATTCATTGATGAAGAAATTGATTTGATTTGTGTATTTAACACATATTCTCCTTAAAATAATTTTTGGTGCCTTAATATATGTACTTTTAAAGTAATATTTTTAATTAAAAATAAAATTATATAGAAAGCATTAATTCAGAAACATTGTATATCACTTCATATATGAACATATGTGTGTAAAGTATGTGCAAAATTTAAACACTCTATGTATCTTCACTTACGCCGCCAGGTACTGTCGTTCAGCCCAGTGGACGAACGTCTCGCCGTAATCCGCATCAGAGGAAGATTTTCCGACATCTCGCTGATTTGCCCCTACGCCCCAAAGAAGAGAAGGACGATGTGACCATGATCACTTCTTTGAGCGCCTTGAGCGCGCGTATGAACGTTGCCCCCGTCGCGATATAAAACTCGTGCTAGGGAATTTTAATGCCAAGGTGGGAAGGGAAGGGATTTTTCGTCCTACAGTCGGTAAATTCAGCCTACACGATGAAACATCCGCTAACGGACTGAGGCTGATCGACTTCGCCCGAAACATAGTGGTATGTAGTATCAGGTTCAAGCATAAGAAGATATATCAAGCTACGTGGCTATCTCCTGTTGGAAAAACACGAAACCAAATTGTTCATGTTGTGGTAGATGGAAAGCATGCCTCCAGTGTCTTAGACGTGCGTACTAATGTCGACTCGGATCATAATCTTGTCGCAACTAGGATTCGCGCGCGGCTCCGTGCAGCAAAAAGCGCGCGCTCAGAAACACAAGGAAAGCTCGACGTTCAAAAGCAGCATTCACACCAGACAGCTAACCGTTTCGCCACTCGACTTGCACTATTTCCTGTAAGAATGAAAACGGCGACCTGATGACCGACATCCAGAGTACACTCAAACTGTGGAGGGAACACTTCTTCACGCGGCTTGCTAGTAGTAGTGGTGCAGGAAATATCGAAGATAATGAACCCGAACCTCCAATCAATGAAGACGGAGTCGAAGTCCCGTTACCCGACCTGGACGAAACTCGAACGGCAATAGCGCGGCTAAAAAACAATAAGGCCGCTGGAGATGACGGACTACCAGCAGAGCTATCCAATTGCGGCTGCGAGGGGCTGATCAATTGTATGCACCAACTCATTTTCAAAATATGGTCGGACGAACGCATGCCAGCTGATAGGAATTTAAGTATATTCTCCCCAATCCACAAAAAGGGCAACCCTGTAATATACGCCAACTACTGCGTTATCAGTCTCCTTTACATGGCATATAAGGCCATTACGAGCGTATTGTGTGAACAATTGAGGACCACCGTGAACGAATTGATGTTGACCCTATCAGTGTGGCTTTAGACCTGGAAAATATACTATCGACCAAATATTCACGATATGCCAAATCCTGGAAAAGACAAGAGAAAGAATAGACACATACCATCTTTTTGTCGACTTTAAATCCGATTTCGATAGCACGAGAAAAAGCTGCCACAATATCTGACTTTGGTATCTCAACAAAACTAATAACGGCTACGTAAAATGACGTTGAGCAACATCACCAGCTCCGTCAGAACCGGGAAGGACCTCTACGAGCCGTTTGAAACCAAACGAGGTTTCAGACAAGGTGACTATCTTTCATGCGACTTCTTTAACCTTATGTTAGAAAAGATCACTCGAGCTGAAGAACTAAACTGTTCAGGTACTTTATTTTATAAGAGCGTCCTACTTCTGGCATGTGCTGATGATATCGATATCATCGGCCTTAAAAACCGCGCCGTTGCTTCTGCCTTTTATAAAGTGGTATGGATCTGGAGGTGAACGAAGGCAAAACTAAGTACCTCCTGTCATCAAATAAACAGTCAGCGCACTTGCGTGTTGCTTCCGCACCGCGCCAAGATAGAATCTCTCTTGCCAACAGGTGCTACTTTGGGCTGAGTAGGCAACTGCGTAGTAAACCCCTCTCTCGACGAACCAAAACCACACTATAAATCTCCCATCATGCCCATGCTATTGTATGGCGCTGAAGTATGAGCACTGTCAGCATGGGATGAGACAGCCCTTGGAGTATTCGAGAGAAAGATTCTTCGAAAGATTTATGGATCTCTACGTCTTTGCCACGGTGAATACCGCATACGATGGAATTATGAGCTGTATGAGCGAATTACAATACAGTGGCTAGTTGGCTGGGGCATGTCGTGCGAATGCCTTGAAAGTATTAATCGCGGTACCAGGTGGTGGTGGTAGAGGAAGAGGAGGAGAAGGTTGGAAGGATCAAGTGAAAAAGGACTTGACGTCACTTAGTATTTCCAAAATGGCTTAAGCGGTTATAGCACCAATTAATTAAGTAATGTATCATTATTAACAAAAAACAAAGAAGGTTTTTATCCGAATCACACTCTTATTTTTCACATTGCGGTGGGTCGTTGTAAATATGCGATTCAAAGTAATACTCATAATCGTATAATCATACAGTTTCGGTGAAGTTATGAAAATATGCAGTTTGTATATTAAATTTAAATAATGAGAAGTGATGAGAATAAAAATTAGTGCTCGAAGTATAATTTAATTTGATAATTATTTTGCGTTCGTACCCACACAGAGAAGCGTTGTTGTGTTGAATTCGAAACAAGTGTATGTTTGAATTTGAGATCATGTCCGTAAGAAAAATACAATTATTGCCGGTCTCGCAAGGCTATGTGCACCAAAATTTCGTTCATTTACGGCCTGCTAATGCGCATTGGTATGGGGATAATGCAAATTAGGGCTGTCGGCTATATTGCACAATCCGTATCAAAACCGCGGAAGAATTATCTATGGATCGAAAACCATTCAAACAGCATATTTAATTCAATCGAGCATCTCAACCTGGGTGATTTAAAAAGTCAGACTTGAATTGGCTAATGCTTACCTCAACTGGAGATTGAATTCAAAAATATATATGTATAAAAAATTATGCAAGTGGAAGATATGTGGTTGGATCTAATCAAACTCTAATATCAATCAGCAAAAGTCAAATTAGTTCTGATATGTTGAAATACTTAAGACAAGGTACGTACGTACATACATATTTATTAACAATCAGTGAACGAACGAACAAAAAATGCAACAATTTAAATTTTCCATGATTCATGACTGTTTCTGTGCTACGTTCTGGTAGAACTTGTGAACAAAAATAGTAAATTTTCTTCACTAAGGAAATACTTACTGTCAGCCCTACCACCTATCTGGAAGGGAATGATAAATATTATTCAATTCAGATGTAATTCGGTTTAGTAAGGTAAATAACAAAAACACAGACTTTAACCACCACCCTTGCAAAATGCGGGTAAAATTGTTAAATATGATTTGGATGAATTAATTTTTAACATAAAACTTTATGTTATCTAGAAATTAAGAGTTTCTAAAAGGGATGAAAACGGATCCACTACCCAAATGGTAAAAAATAAATGTCTTTTGATTAGAATGAAATGAAGTGTTGAGTTATATTTCAACCACAAACAAAAATTTGCTTTTAATTGAATTCAAAAATCAGTCTCATGTTTAGTGTTCACATGATGCAACCTGGCGGGTGAACTGTGATATTATTATTAATAGAGATTTTGCACTGCGACCTTAATATCTAAGTTTTGTGCCCCTTTCATGGATTCAGAACTTCCTTTAATCCATCATCCGAGATATATTTTAATATAGAGCCTAAATCTTCGGAGTTCAAACTACCATCCGTCATTAGATATTAACCCAGATTCTGTTTGCGTTTAGGCATTAGTTCAGAGCACTACCTCATTATGTACATAACTTGGTTCTTGCCCCTCCGAGATTCGAACCTGGGGCACACCGGGTGAAGCGAATTGAATTTATTTTATTTATGTTTGAAAAGCCGAATTTAATTAAACTATACACAAGCTATATGTAATGTTTTTTCTGGATACATATGTAAAGGGCAGTAAATTATTAAATAAAAGCAGGACAACACCTGTGGCGATGGAGGCGGGACATTTCTAAAAACCGTGTTTACGGCCCTATCATATATTAGACATATAATGTAACCATATTATTTAAAAATTGGAGCAATAGGTATCCCTGGAGCCGTGATTAATATAAAGCCATAATCACATTCTGTCAATTTGAAGGATGTAGCGAAGAGCGTCGGGTCAGCTAGTAAGGATAAATAAGTAAGTAGGTCCGTTAGAGACCCCGTGTATGAAAATGTGTACCCCTTATCGCAAATCTCATACAATATATTATCTCTGAACTAATCGCATGAGAACTATTGCATGCAATGAACCGTCCCTTATCCATTTTGGCAGCAATATTTAGATTTAAACGAAAGCTTTGCGATGACAATATCATTACGAAGATAAACCTACATATATACATATTTTTTTAAGTTTTTCTAGTTAGCATTTTTATTTTTTGCTTTATGTTCGATAACTTTTTTGATACGATGATAACAAAAAAAAAAATGTTGAAAAATTTTCTTTGCGATAACTTCGCAATTTACAGTTCTCTTGAGATGGCTGACCGCAAATGGTGACGTGGGGAAAGCAAGCTTAATTTAAAAAATGTTTGTGTTCCGCTTGGAAGCATAATTAAAATTGTAACACGTTAAACCAAATATTGAGATAAGGGTATCTAACGATGAAAGTTTAAGTTTGATTTCAAAAATATTTTTAGAGATGGTTGCTACATATTTAGAATTAGTTTTAAAAATAAATGTTGCCACCTGTTGAAAAAATTTAAGTTCAATTTAAACTATATGATAAATACAAGTGTGAACCAAAATAAATTTAGGGAAGGTTTAAGGTCTTGATGTTTGGCCGAACTCCTCTTACAATTTTGTGGTTTGCGTCTTGATGTTGTAACACAAATTGAGGAACCTACAGCTTTACGCCGATACCGAACGGCAAATGATTTTTGTGAGACGTTTTTTTCATGGCAGAAATACACTAAGAGGGTTTCCATTGCCTGCGGAGGGGCGACCGCTATTAGGAAAAACTTTTCATAATTTTTGATGATAATTGCCAAGATTTGAACCCGGGACCCACCGAATGAAGCGCGCATCATAGCTAAACGTAAAATTTGCGACAAAATTTGCGCGGATTCGACAGTTGAATAGAACGGAGGCACTCATCACGCCCATTTTCCTTCTGAAAGGAATATAATATAAAAAGTTACTCATTATAACAAGGACGTGGGTATGCACATACGTTTTTCTAAAAAATTAACGTATACCTCAAAGCCAAGAATACGTTTTAAAAATGACGTTATTTCCGATCAAGATGCAAGCTGCATTTACATTTGAATTACTGGAAAATGTCTGGATACTGAAATATTTTTATGGTCACCCATTTTTTTCATTTTCATTTATCGAAAATGCCTTTAGATAACGAAAACGAGAATTCTTTAAAAATTGAAATTTTTTCTGCAGGGGTAAATTCGTATCGAGAGCCTGATTGATCACCCTTGCTAAAAATTGATCACAAGCTATGTGTTCGATCGAGTTGTACACCCGAGAGCAGTTTTGAGTATGATCCAGTCTGTTTAATCACCATCGCCAAAAATTGATCACAAGCGAGTGCCACACTCGACACCCGCAGCTAACCCATAATTTGTGCAACTAACGAAACGGACACTCGAACGTGCTCGAGTTAAATCTACAGACGGAATGTAGGCGTCGAGATGTCGCATTTTGTGTAAGAAAAAATATAAGAAATGGCAAAGTGTAAGTGCTGTATACACATAAACAATAGATAATATTGAAAGGATTTTTTACCATATGTGCACTGCACTGCCGATCACACTACGCAAAGCCATACAAGCAAATTATGTGCACACTCGAGTTGAAACTCGAACACTCGACAGCATTGCAGCTATGCACAGATTTCCATCGATGTATTTTGTCAGAATTTTCATAAAACTCTTTACCAATGGACCGAATTCAGCAAAAAGTATTCATTTCCTGGGAAACATTGATTTTTTGCCAACAAATCATGTCGATATAAACCCTTTCCATCTCTTTCTTCTTGATTGGCGCTGTGACCGCTTAAGCGACTTTGGCCTTCTTCCTGTTGACTGGCGCCAATTGGAAATACCAAGTGACGTCAAGTCCTTTTCCACTTGGTGCTTCCAACGAAGAGGAAGCCGTCCTCTTCTTCTACCACCACCAGCTGGTACCGGATGAATACTTTCAGGGCTGAAGCATTTTCTTCCATTCGCACGTCATGCCAACTTAACCGCTATATTTTAATTCGCTGGACTATGTCTATGTCGCGGTAAAGCTCATACAGCTCATCGTTCCATCGTCTGCAAAGACATAGAGGTCTTACCCGGCGATGACAGTCCCCATGCTTCAGCGCCATACAATAGCACGGGCTTGATGAGAGACGTGTAGAGTGTGGTTTTGGTTCGTCAAGAGAGGGCTTTACTGCGCAATTGCCTACTCAACCCAACGCAGCACTTTTTGGCAAAAGAGATTTTACGTTGGATTTCCAGGCTGACATTATTGTAGGTGTTAATGCTGGTTCCGAGATAAACAAAGCCCTCCACTTTGTCGAAATTGTAACTGTCAACAGTGATGCGGGAGCCGAGACGCGAGTGCGCTCACTATTTATTTGATGACAGGAGGTACTTAGCTTTGCCCTCGCTCACGGCGTGGTTGTTGAGGCCGATGATATCGATATCATCAGCATACGCCAGAAGTTGCACGCTCTTATAAAATATAGTGTCTGAACCGTTCAACTCTGCAGCTAGAATTCTCTTTTCTAACATAAGGTTAAAGAAGTCGCACGAAAGAGAGTCACCTTGTCTGAAACCTCGTTTGGTTTCAAACGGCTCATAGAGGTCCTTCCCGATTCTGACGGAACTAGTGATGTTGCTCAACGTCATTTTACATATGCGTATAAGTTTTGTTGGGATACCAAAGTCAGATATTGTGGCAAATAGGCAGCTTCTTCTTGTGCTATCGAAAGCGGATTTAAAGTCGACAAAATGATGGTTTGTGTCTATTCTTTCTCTTCTTTGTCTTGTCTTTTCCAGGATTTGGCATATCGTGAATATTTGGTCGATAGTATATTTTCCAGGTCTAAAGCCACACTGATAGGGTCAACATCAATTCGTTCACGGTGGTCCTCAATTGTTCACACAATACGCTCGTAATGGCCTTATATGCCATGTAAAGGAGACTGATAACGCAGTAGTTGGCGTATATTACAGGGTTGCCCTTTTTGTGGATTGGGGAGAATACACTTAAATTCCTATCAGCAGGCATGCGTTCGTCCGACCATATTTTGAAAATGAGTTGGTGCATACAATTGATCAGCCCCTCGCAGCCGCACTTGGATAGCTCTGCTGATAGTCCGTCAGCTCCAGCGGTCTTATTGTTTTTTAGCCGCGCTATTGCCGTCCGAGTTTCGGCCAGGTCGGATAACCGTACTTCGACTCCGTCTTCATTAATTGGGGGTTCCGATTCATCATCTTCGATATTTTCCGCGCCACTACCATTAAGCAGCGTGAAGAAGTGCTCGCTCATCATCAGGTCGGCGTTTTCATTCTTACAGGAAATTGCCCGGGCTTGAAACCTTCTGTACGCCGCCGTACCTTCTGTTAAAATTTCCAGCCTTTTTTCCTATCGACTAGCATTTCAAGCTCCTCGCACTAGCGCATCTCGGTCTCTCTCTTCTTTTTTCGAAAAATGCGCCTCGCTTCCTTCTTCCCTTCTTCCCTCTTTACGAAGAGAAAATAGAGTGAATGATTAAGTTTGAGTGAGAATTAACATACGCATCGTTTATGAGACGAATATATTTAGAAGAACGCTGTCAAAATGGAGAAAAACATCATTTTCATGTTTTGATAATAACTCCCACAAAAAAAAAAATGTTGGCTAATAGCCATTTCGCCAGCACACAGATCAAACTATCTATTTATTGACAAAAAATTTTGCGAAAAAAATACACTTTTTGAAGAAAAGAAGTGAACTTTTTTTATATGTATTGTAATGAAAAAGAAAAATTACGAAATTTTGGCGATTATACACATTTGAAAAAAAAATTGTTAAAATCCATAAATTTTTACCATGAGAGTTTCAAAAAAAGTTTCCGCGAGCCAAAAGATAAACCAATTTTTACAGTAAAAACGATAACTTCGAAAAATGGAAGAAAAAAATATTTCAGCCAAAAGAAAAAATACGTGTCTCATTAAATCAATCACAAATCAACATATTTAAATTTTATCAAAATACAAAAATATGACCTGCATGACGATTGATTTGAAATGGAAAGAATGCATTGTACCGAAAAAAACCAACAACGTATTTATATGGATATGTCCATTCCTAAATTAATACCCAAAATACTTAGAAAAGCAGGATAAAAACTAAAGAATGCAACGTGCAACCATTCGATGTATGTATGTATGTGCCCCCAGCTCTCACGTACATATATTTCAGGAAAACCTGAAAATGCTTGGCATGGCCACAAAGTGGAGCTACGGCTAAAAGAAAGTAATTTGAACAATCCAAATAGCTTCAAATCCAATTTGAACCAGTGTATGTACAGTGGTGTTGTATGGAGAAGGCGACCAAAAATAATTTCAGTGAAGGTATCGACTTGAAAATTATGGAGTGGCTTAAAACAAATATATAAACAGTATACCTATAAAATAATGATGACCTACAATAATGGCTTGGATTTGCAATATTATCTATATATGTATATTATATGCGTATATATACATATATATATATATATATTATTAACGCGATGAGCAGAATATAAGACTTGTAATAATGTTGCATGCCGGCGAATATCAAAAGCAATAACCGCTTTAAAAGCCTTGTTCTTCTTAGAAATAGAGATGACACACAAGACATAAGACGAAATTTGGATTTAAATTTTTTCAGTTTTGACCTATAGGATCGACATCTTTACAATGTCTCTTAAAGTGTCAGTTGAAATGTGAATTAGTTATACTCAGGTAATACGTTTTAATTACAGCTGATTGCTACGGTTGCATTTCCCACAAATCGACAAAAATTATACAAATTATTTTCGGCGAAGATTTACCCAGCATAAATTTATACTGCTTCCTATAATGAAAAGTCAAATTATGCTCTCTCCTCCTATATTTAAAAAAAATTTGTTATAACTTGTACCCGGTGTACTTTATTGCCTTCACACACAAACCTACAGGTTCACATTTCAAAGGAAAATGTCGCTAACTATAAGATAAATAGTAAAGTGAGTTTAAAAAGCTGTTATTTGTTACATCATATTCGTAATTGTTATTAACTTGTTTACTAATTAAAGTTTCTGCATCCGTTTAGTACTAGTTTGTACTGGGTTCTCGATAGCACAGAATATACATTTTCAATTCCTTGTCATCAGCATTATTGCTCTTTAAAGATTAAAACAATATGATTATCGTAAAATTAACCTTGAAATTAACCGTTCAAAAAGCTTATAAATTATTATTATTATTTGAACCGATTATTTAAAATATGTATAAAACTTAGAACTATCAACAACCGATAAATGCAGCATCTCAACCATATACACAATCGATTAAAATGATACGTAAGCAAATGTAAACAAATACTTTTTTTTGTATTATGCGTTATGAAAATTAAGTGCTACTTTTTACAGATTTCTGCAAATAATAGCGTACGATCAAGGGGCACATCGAATGCAATAATTAATACTTTCCTCAATTTCTTTGTTTTATGACCTGCTCAGTATCTGCTGACAAAATAGTGACTTTTTATGCAAAATGAATACCGAAAAGTCTCAATTAATGACTACTATATATTTACATACATATGTATACACGTATCTATGTATATGCATACGTATTTATTTACATATCCATTTGCCCGAGTACTTGCATCACCTGTATCCAAGGCATCTCAACAATACTGACCGAACACTTTACGCGCTCACTTACCTACGTCCGCCAACTTCTACTACTGGTTGTCACGAATATTGAGTTGATTATTAACATACAAAATATATTTGTTCGTACATACGTACGTACATAATATGTATGTATGTACTCATACTCCGTACAATGTTATTTTTGATAGATATGTACATATCTATATATACATTTTTAGATGATTCCGCTTGCGCTTTTTTGGTATTTGATTAGCATAAAAGACATACATACATTTAAATATAGTATATGTTTGTATGCATATAGTTCGGTACACATCCATATGCATAAATACATTTACACCCATCCATACGTACATATACATATGTATTTCCTTAATTTATGAAAGAGGCTACTCTGCATTCGCTGTTGTCTATCCATATAGGTATGTATGTAAATATATACATACATAGTAACATCTTACTACCTAGCGTTGTCGTAAGATGTGCTACTTTTAAAGAGATTAGTTGCTTGTTTTACAGTAGGAAAATAATCGAGAAATTTTTCAAATTTTCAAAAAACTGTCGTTGGTAATCATCGAACATTTTTGGCGAGCAAGTTAATTGGCCATCAATTAATTCAACTGAACACATGCAAAATGTTTCCAAAGTCGCGAACCATTTGAAGTGTCATTAAGGAACAATTTACGAAATCAATAACTCTCCGACATGTTCTGCAATTCACTTTCACTCGGAAATTTTCAAAATACGTAAATTTACTCGAAAGTGGAATGCAAAACATACTCGTGTACGATCCTTGCTTTTTAAATATTATTAAAATTTAAAAGTCGTCTTATTTAGCGAAATAATCAAAAGGTTGTGGCGGGCATTGGTTAACAGAAGGAGCCGTCTTAAGACTTAACTCACATAACGGCAACACCGTATGTATGCATTTTATCCAGGGACCGACAATAACAATTATTTTTGTTCCGATGTAATAAAAGACCCAGATAAAATATTGTTGTAAAAGAAAGTTATCAATGTACTATTGATCCGAAGACCTCCTGGACAATTTTATTTTTATTTTTTCAACTTGTTTTTAAGGACGAAATAAAAGCCATTGCTTAATAATACACAAGCCGCATATCCACAAATGAGCAAATTTGGTATCAAATGAAAGGGGGCCGAAATATCTTTCAAACTATAATATCTGAACCAATTTAAATATTTTTTATAATTTAATACTATTTTTAATCCCAAATATGAGTCCTTCTCAAGTAATAAACAAAACGCAACCCTTCAATACTACAATAATATGGAAGGGGGACCTTATCAAGGACGTTATTTAAATACAAATTTTGTAAAAGAAATGTATAAGTATAATATTTATTTATAAAAGGACATTTCCATAAAATATCATTGCGGAAATTTTTGTTTGTGTATGTATGTATATAACCACAGCACCAACTTAAAAGCGTTCAGCTTAGTTAGGAAAAATACCTAAATGTAATCGGCAAATAATATGTACATATAGTATGTATATTAGGTCCACTTCGTGCATGAAAGGGTCAAAATGAATGTTTTATGTCATACAATATGTTTGTTGCATGTGTATATAAGCCGAAACAAGTTTATAAAACTTTAAGCAAATTTTAGGATTTTATAGTAGCTTTTTTCCTGCAAACTTTGATTAGTGTACGGCTTTACGTCTTCAAACATGGATTTATTTAATATTTAAACAAAAAATGTTAGCTAGATAAAACGCTTGGGTTCTTCATAAGTTGTTTTAACAATTTGCAGACGATCATCTTGTTAGGAATGAAAATGTATTTTTAATTTTATTTATATGTATATTTTATATATATTTTTCCGATTCACGTTCAGTGAAAAAATGAAAAGAAATGCCAAAATGTTTTCGATATCTTCTTCTGTATTAGTTATGCCATTATTTTGCCGAAAATTTGTGATTTTGAAGGGAAAATAGCTACAAAAAGCCTTACATTATTCAAATAGTTAATGGTGGGCGCAGTGAACGTATAAAGAACAGCTTCGTTTGTACATACATATATCATGGGAAGTGTAATAAGATTGTTACTATCTCACAATTAAGAAGAAAATTGTTTAGCTACTGAACTAAACATGTAGTGATCAGCCTCAACAGCTGACCGAAGAGAGTTATTCCCTTTATTGTTCAATTTTATATTATTGATGTGATAAATTAATTAAAATATTTCAACAATAATAATTCTTTTATTAAATACATGTGTATTATGAATTTTATTTTAGAATGATACCTATACTATTTATTTATGTTTTGTTGTCCGCATCTTTAAAATAAAATACAAATGACAAATTCGTGGGCTGCTGAATATCGCCTATGGAGTATTTGAGAAAAGCGAAATGTACTCAAAATTAATTAATTTAAATTTTTTTTTGCGCTCTTTTACTTATTTTAAATAGTTTATATTTATCAGGTGTTGATCAAGCCGGTTGTAAACATAACTCTTGGGTTCAACCGGTGCCAGCAATTTCATTTATGAATGCGGTCATTGAAAATGATCACAAACTATCAGGTTTTAGGGTTCACGTACGCAAAAAACTTGTATTAAATTAATGGACCGAATGTAACGCAAATTATAAGTATACCCGCCTTCGCGACGACTTATTATTGATTTGCGTTGTTGAACTGCGATTTACCTAAATTTCTATATTTTAAAATCTAACCCCGGTAATAATACAAGAATTCGTGGAATGAATTACTTTTACAGGAAATGAAATTTTCGATTATTACAGGCACACGAAATAATGTTTGCGTTTATATGGAAACTAGCTTACAGTCCAGTTTCAGCATTAACACATCCACACCAGAGTCGCTTTTTCAGAAAAAAAGAGAATCTATTTTCGTTTAGTTTTTACTTTAACTCTGCCATATGCTAAAATGAAAATGAATAAATAAATGTTAATTTTAAATTCGGATCGTCGCCCTACATTCGCTGATGGGCTTTCTGGGATCTTGCTTAAAACCCGACGTGCTTAACGCAGAAGCGGGACAATATGTCGAACATAATAGCTTGAATATGTATGTAAAAAACTGAACTTTACAATTTACCCATTATATTGGGCAACATTAAGCAAACATTAGTTGTTTTATACAAATAAATATTTTTTTTAAACGTCGCTATGTCGAGCGCTAAAGTCAATTTAAGTTGTTTAGTTAAAATATGATCATAAGATCAGAATATATATATGTATGTGCCTGTAAAATATTTGATCGAATGCAATATTTTTTTAAAAACTTAAGCTAAAAAGTAAACCCTAACAACTTCTCTGCCAAATATAATTTTCTGAATTCGACTTTACATATTAATGCGTCTTATCCTCCTATTCTGTGAACTGTTTTGGTATTTTGTATCAAAAAGCTATTTTCTTTATAAATTATCAAAACACCGAATGCTCTTAATAAATAAAATATTTGTCTTACTGTTCGTTCAAAATTGTGAAGAGCTCTATGCGCTGAAACTTTAAGTTTTACCAAGATTTATACAGAATAACCAAAAGCTTTTTGCTTGATAAAAATTATGATAAATTATATAAATTTTGTTAATTTGTATAGAGATATATTTTGTGACAGGAATAGAGGGGCGAGTGTAGAGAACGCTGTTAATACAGTAGCTCATTTCTGGTTTTAGGCGACTTCAGCTATTCTTCTATATGACAGATTTATACCAAAAGAATCTAAATATTAATATCAGAAAGCAAAATGTTTTCAATGTTATCGACCTACCTGCTTAGACGGGCTTTTCGCTGCCTGTGGCTTCATCGAATAGTGTGACCTGGAAATGATCTCTGGCCACCTAACGGTACCGACGTTTTGTTGACGGCTCTCCTAGCTTTGCACTGCCCTTCTTGCCCACTCCTTTCCAAGCTTGTAGTAGACTCGTCTTTCGATCTACCAAACGGTCTCAGGTTTCAACACTGGCTTCGAAGTGGGTACCTCATGTACTCTTCCACCCTCTTTTTTCTTGACAAACTTGTCAAAGATGTAGAGAGCCCTGTTGTTCCTCGACTTGAGAATCACCCCAGTCCTCTTAGCTTGCTTCGGAGGGATCCACGGAGCACTTAACGTAGCCTTCGAAGTGCTTGACATTTCTTCGGGAATGCTAAGATTAACATTCACCGGTACAGCCGCAGAGCGGGCCGAGTTCTGACTGGACGTCAAGAGCACGTCCTCATCCGCGCTTAAGATATCTTCCAAGATATCTGTGTGTTGAAGCCGTTTCTGTCTGTCCGTCCGTGGGTATGACGAATAACTCGACTAAATATCGAGATAACTCAATGAACAACCAGGTAAACACATTGCCTTCGACACAAGGTAGGTTGGGCAAAATCGGATAGCGGGCGATATTATTATTCATATATTATTCATATATACGAAACTTCTCTATCAAATTCTACTAAATTTCGTACACACATTTAATTTTAAGTCGCTAAATAAAATCTAGAAAATTGTAAATATCTGAAAAACCACGTTCATATCTCATATAACGATAATGTTCAAAAACTTAAAAAAAACGAGAAGGACGGAGGTTAAAACAAATTGTATGACATCGTAAACTGAAAGGTGGAAAGCTATGGTGAATATTACACCCCTATGCTGAAATCCGAATTTTCGTAACCTACGAATTCGTAGCTCCGTTCCGAACAATTCGAAAATGCTATGCTGAAATCCGTTCGTAACTCACGGCCGCGTTGCCAACTAAAATTATTAAAATCGAAGTTCTTAAAATAAAGTGAAATAAACAAAGTGAAGAGTGAATTTTGAGACCAGCGATTATTAGTTATTTGTAAGCAAGTTTTTTAATTAAATTAAAATAAAATGGATTCTGTAGCCGCTGCACTTTTGTCCCAGGAGGAAGAATATGCTATAAGCAACAGTTGCATGAATATGCAGAGGAGATTATTACGAGACGATGCAAATTTATTAAAAAAAACAATGTATCATAAATCAATTTCTTAAAACTAAATAAACAGTTGAATTCAGTACTTTAATAAATATATTCGCACTGGCCTCACTGCTGAAGGTTTTTTTCTTGCAATAGCAGTAGCCTCTGCTGCAACGCAAGCTCCTTTCTTTTCATGGCCTCCATTTCATTATTGTGCCGTTTCTTCTCGCGCAGAGACTCCCTCTTCATGTCATGAATATTTTGCAAAATATTTATTAATACACCACTTTTTTCTATGCACAATTTAACTTACATATTTGTTCGTTGTTTTCCGTGTACACTATTTATTTTATTATTATTATTGTTTTGAATTTGCTAAGTTCCGACACCAGTTGCTATTCGTACAAAATCTCCGAAAAATGCAATGAAATGACAGCTACGTCGGATTCAGGCATACCAACATTACGAATTTCGAAATTACGATTCCGCAATTTGGATTTGAGCATACCGATGTTACGATTCGTAGCAAATTCGTAGTTACGACGGATTTCAGCATAGGGGTGTTAGTTTTCTCTTTAATGGGTACATGGATCAGCATGTTCTATTAAGTTACGTTTACAATTTAAACACACTGAAATATTAATTGTACATTGAAGAATGATACTGTGTATATACTTATAGAAACATATGTATATATGTATATTCACTTTTATGATTTAAATCTTGGAAGTACAGTTTGGTTTTTAGCTAATGCGAATTTAAATTTTTCGATTGTTTTGAGACCATTGATAACATCTGTTGGCTAAATTGTTACTAAACGTAAAAAAATATCACCCCAAAAATTTTTGAATAGTAACAGCTGGTATATGGCGGGGTTTTGAGCAATGTACAGTACTTATATGTATGAATAGATAAAAATTCGAAATGTACTCCACTAAGTTGGACATCAACAACTATCTAAGTTAGCGCCTATTAAACATCCTTAACCATTATAGTGAAGAAATTAAAGAGTCTGATGCATTGTATTTCTGACACCTGTGACCATTTTTGTATTTCATTTTAATATTATTTGCAATGATTGTTTCTTTTACAGTTCCCGCTCCAGCCAAGGCTTCGTTTCCCTATTATGGTGCGAAAATTGGTGCATTAAAACGCTTACATCACGGCGTTTCGGGGGATGTATACGCTGTAGACTCTCGCACACTTTTTATTAAAAACTTTAACTATGATGGCGAGGCACCTGGTAAGTAAATATAAAATTATAATGTTTAATATTTATTAATTTGTTCTTTCAATTATACCATTCATAAAAATGACATATGTATGTATGTATATGCACGTATGAATGTCCTTGCTTACATATTTTGGATACTTCACAGTTTAAATTAACATTACTTTGTATTATGTATTATGTGTGGTAACTTAGTTCTTCATTTGGTTTTTGAAAACAATTTTTAAAGACTCATATATTAAGCCTCAGGCGTTTGTCACGGTG
Organism: Anomoia purmunda; assembly: GCA_951828415.1. NCBI lineage: Eukaryota > Metazoa > Arthropoda > Insecta > Diptera > Tephritidae > Anomoia > Anomoia purmunda. Next base: position 203,426,257 of record OX639993.1, read on the forward strand.
GAATGAATACAGGTGATGCCGTCAATGGAACCGATACTTCGGTATTACCGATTTAAATATAAACATGAATGGCAAAATACATGGTAAAAAAGTAAAAGAAAACTGAAAAAAGATGTACAAAGAAGTACAAAATCTTAAAAGAAGTTTATTTCCATATTTTGAGTTTTGGAAGTACAGAGTAGTACATTTGGGCAATCCACAAGGTCTCTTATGTGGTGTTATATGTTGAATGTGCTATAGTTTCAAGCCTTGCAAAGTTTGAATAACACTAATACAACTCTGCTACCCATATAAGTTGAGTGTCGTATTTCATCATTAAGAAAATACAACATAATACTTAGCCGGGTGTTCACAAGGTTCCTATTTTCTCACAATCCTCTACAACAGAACACAACCTATTTATAACACAAATTGTACAAAACTTCAATAATAGTGAGAGTTCTGTATTGAATCTAAAGTCTTTGTTGAATATTTCTTCCATTTTTAATACCAAATCATTAACTACTTACGAAAATGTATGTGGGAGTATGTGTGTACACTTGCGGAAATGTGTATTCTTATCTTCATTGCATACATCAGATACCCGTACCTATGCATTTTAAGTGCTTTAAAATTTATGTGTCTCATGCAGAGTCAGTGAGTCCTAATCAAGGACAAAAGGAAGAAAAATTACGTTCACTGTTGAATTAAATGGATCTAAGGCATTTATCAAAACAATTGATGATCGGTTGTCATTTATACTTATAATATGTATGTATCTTTATGTTTCAAATAAGCAATTTTGACATATTTTATGAGCAAGGGTCATATTGAAATTCTATTGCTTACTCGTATCACTGCATTTGACATTTAGTAGACTGTATATTTTTCAGGTTTATTTAATACGTACGAGTACCATGTAGATGCATATGTATATGTTGTTTTAACATATTAGCCAAATGTGTATATATAAAATAACAGTTAGTTAGTTGAGCACTTATCTGGATCTACTTGGTTTATCAATACATATTGATTTAGATCAAACTTGTATACTAAATATTCTATTTTTATTTATTTATTTGTTTATTTGTTAATTACTATGAAAAAAAAGACCTGAGGTGATTCATTAAGGTAGCATGCGGCCACATAACATCAGCACCTGTAGAATTTAAGAACAAATTTATATCACCACTTGCTCTAGAAATAGGAGCATTCATACCATAATTGGGTTTCGAGAAACCAATTTTTAGGGAACGAAAGAACAATCAATAGTCCCAGTAATGATACTAATAAGAAATGAACACGATAAAATGGATCTTCTGCTTTCTAGGGGTTTTAAGTCAATCAACAAACATCGAGATCGATACGATGGTAAAGGTTCTGAAAGGTTTAAGGATCGGAGCGCAAATCGTAGAAAAGCTTTTTGAACTCTCTTAATCCGATTAGAGAGACCTATTTGGTAGGGCCTCCAAATAACAGTGCCATTCTCTAACCTCGATCTGACAAAAGCACAATAGAATGTTTTGAGAGTATGTGGGTTATAGAATGCAGAGTAATTTCGGCGTACAAATGCTAGCGTCGAATATGACCGTACTATGGCGTGGTTAATGTGACTAGTGAAATTTAACTTAGAATCGAAAATAACGCCTAAATCTTTAGTTTCGTCAACGGATTTCAAAGGAGAGCCAACAATGCTATACGAAGTGTGCAAAATAGTAGCCGATTTAGCAAAAGTTATGTGAAAACATTTGCTTATGTTTAGCGCCAAACGATTTAAATAACATAATTGTGTACCTTATGTAGGTCGGATTGCAACCTTTCAGAATCTTGAGTGCTGTTAATAATCGCAAACATTTTAAGGTCATCAGCATACAGCAAGTATTCAGTAAACGAAAAGCATGAACCTATATAATTAATAAAGAGATTGAATAAGAGGGTTCCTGGAATGCTCCCCTGTGGGACACCAGAGATTGCAATAAACGGAAATTCACTGAAAATGGACAAATTAATGACAGTGGAGCGATGCGCAACAAACCCTTGCTGATTATTGGAAATAAGGCTTTTGACCGAAAAATATAACTTTCCATTCACAATTATCTCAAAAAGTTGTGGGACAGACGAGAGCTTCGAAATCGGCCTATAATTGCGAACATCGTTTTTGTTTCCAACCTTAAATATAGGGGAAACGGATGTCAACTTCCACTCATCCACAAAGATACCAGAGGCTAATGATTTATTGAAAATAATTAGAAGAGGTTCAGCAAGGCTCCAACAGTTTTTCAGCAAGATTGCTGAAATGCCACTCGAGTCAGTTTTAGAGGTAGGCTTGAGTTTACTAATACCATTGATGACGTCGGTCACAGCAAATAAATTAGCAGAATCAATAGCAGAATTTGCACATTTACCATTAAAAAATACATTGATTGGCACCGTCGAACAAGACTTTTTTGATATGATGAACTGCCAAAAGGAATTCGAGTTCGGAATGTTATTGTTTTCAAAATTCAGAATATAGTTCCTGTATAAGAACTTATTCAAACAGTCAGATTCCTTTGAGTAATACTGAAATTTAAAATAATGCACTGGATCACCAGTCTTTTTATACAATTTGCAAAATTTTTTCTTCAAATTCTTCAGATCCTTTAACCGTTTAGTATGACAAGGTGTCTTATACAATTTCTTTTTACAAACACTTCAAAAAGCGTAGCTTTAAAGTAATGAAAACATGAGGTAACATGTACAGAAGTCACATGCGTTGTAGTTGAATCTGATATTAGGCTCATCAGGCACATCAGCAAACTCATAAAACTCCAACTCGAGAGAAAGAGGGGCATGATGTTTACCAGTTGGTGAGATTGGTGTAAGGCATTCCGTCAATGTGAAGTGAACATTATTGGAAATAAAAACTAAATCTAAGATTCTGTTACGGTTATTATGAAATCCATTAGCCGAGCTATGAAGTGGAGACCAACTCAAATGACATACATTAAAATCCCCAAGCACACAAAGATGACTGTCACTAGCAATGTTTGAGACTAACGACACAACGTTGTCAGCATGTGCAGAATATAAAAAGTCGGAGCTTTTCGGCGGAATATACGAGGCGCAAACATAAACAGGTCCAGACGAACCAGGAACGCATATGCACAGCTGATAAATGAGAGTGTCAGAATTGGTAAGTCTTACCAATGACGCCCGAAACTCTCTTCGAACACCACCACCTCTGGAACATCCAGTTTTGACATGGTCACGGTCTTTACAAAAGACATCATACAGATTGGGATCAAAAATTTAACAGTCGAAAAAGTTTTCATTCAGCCAAGATTCGACAAATACAAAAATATGAAACTCTATGAAAGAACTCTTCATATAAACAGTCGAACATTTAGTCCGAAGGCCTGACATATTTTGAAAGTAAATTTTTAAGCATTTATTACTAGCTGTGGATTTGGTCAAAGCATTAATTTTCGCTGAGTTATCTACGATAATAATGTTCTCTTTGTATTTTATTGGCAGTTGATTTAATTTGTATCCATCTGACGCTTCATATGATATTAAGGGAATTTCTATATCTATGACTAGTCGTGAATCGACAATGAACCCCTTAGCAGTCATCGACTTATAGATTTCCTTTAATTCAAGTTGTGAAGGTTTTAATAGTTTTGGATTTATGCGACCATGATTTGCATAGGTCAATTGACAAAATGATTATCGAAGTTTCGGATATATTCACATTCGTCCATAACTATTCCTATCTGAATTGTTTATATCTGAAATATCAAGGTCGTTTAGTTGTTGATTAATTTTTTGAAAATTGTTGTTAACTTCATCAGTTTATTGTTGAACCAACTATTGATGTCTGTCTCTCAAACAACTTTACGAGGTTCTTTTGGTTACCAAAAATATTATTAATTAATATTTGATTCCATATTCTCTCGGTCGTCAGCATCCATAATTCCAAGCAATATATGGTAAGTTGAGAGAAAACAAATTCGAACGGTGCTCGTCTTTTTCTATTTTCTTGCTTCATGAACAATTCGTTATTTGACTTAAGGCTATTATGTTTGAGCTTTAAGTCATTATACAGGCCTCTTCATAATAGGTCAATATTTTGCACTAATGTTCAATTCTATTAATAAATTCTTTTACTACATATATACGATTGTAAAGGGATTCTAACTCATAATAAACGATTTATTATGTCTATTTTGCCGGTCGGATCCAAATATATAGCGGTATTTTTTCTTAGACCAGCCAATGAAGCCCGTGTTTTAGCCGTATCATTTATGTATAATGCTTTAACTTACATTGCTAACATCAACAACCACATCATCAATGTCTTCGTTCTTTTCGGACCTCCTCCACCCGCTGGTTTTTTGGTATTATTGATGTCAACAGGCTTGCAGCTTGATTTGGCTCTTCAATTTTGCTGGTGGTTGTTGCCTCTAGTGGGCACAGTTTGTAAACGGGCCGTATTCCATTTTGTAATTTTAGAGTTATTACTCTGGTTTTTCCATCACTTCCAGGATCGGATTTTATAACTCTGCCAAATGGCCATTTTGCTAGATGAGTTTATTCATTTTTATTAATTTCTTTTGACCTTCTGCTAGATGCCCTGTTTCGTTTTTTCATTTTATTCGTTGTTTCAACATTGCAACATATTCGCTTTCCCACCATTTCCAAAAGTCTCTTTTCAGTTTTTGTATTAGTTTCCACCTATCTAACGAACCCCAATTGCTTGCTGCTATGGGATAAGTATTTTCCAGATATTTTGTTTATTAGATCTACTGCGAATTCAATTCAATCTAGTTAGAATGCAAATAGATATCTAACCAAGCTTGCAGTTCTCGACAGTTTTTCGAAATGTTCGTTGAGAAAGAACTTAAAAATATATACACTCTTCAAAAAAATATGCGTACATGATAACAATAATATTAATTAATTAAAACTACACCTTCATAATATTTTTACAACATTCAACTTTTCTTAATTATCAAAATGTATCCATGTATGTAAGTAAAAGGATTTTTTTAACGAGGAGGCATCGACCCAAAAACTGACAGTGTGAGACTTGAACCCGAATTAAACCTCCTACCGTCTAAGTACAAATCCTCCCGGTACTACAGTCAAGTATTTCGTCGGGAGGTGTATTGAAATACAAAATAGAATGGTCATATAATTCCTGCTGAATAAATATGATTTCCCTTCTGGTTTGAATTGGTACCAGACGTGTTGTGCTTTTATTCACTGCTCGGAATTCTCGTATTTTTATCAAGATGGTTAGAGCTCTAAGCTCTGCGCTCGTTACAGTCCTGATCAAGAATGTTTAGATACACATACATATGTATGAATATAAATGTATGTATGTATGTATGTATGTATGTATGCATATTTTATTTAAAAAAAAAAATTATATATTTATGTACATAAAATAACGCCTCTTCTATATATGTATGTATGAATGTAGCTGCCTACTTCTACGTGGGCAACACGGTAAAACCCAGCAACGAAGGAGGTCAACGCCTGCGGGATGAGCGCGGCGGGGATACTGCACTAACTCGCCGATATCGTAACAAAGATGTAACACTTTCCTTACCCGATGGTAAAACGTTGCGAGATATTAAATGGTTTTCGGTATGGTGCGATGAGTTTGCTGTAAATTTTGGAGACGTTTCCGTACCAAGTGATTTGGACTTCCCCAGGCCTCAAAAAATTGCACCTCTGAAGGGCGTACATGCTGTAGCCTCGGATAACATTGTAATTGTAGATGCACAAACGCTTTTAATACCTAACTTCAGTTACGATGGTGAGGCACCAGGTGAGCAAAAAAATTATTTAATGTTTTAAAGTAAACTCGTACATATTTTTATACCAGAGTCTTACAAGACTTAATGCGATATACGATACGAAAGCGGGCGCTGGCAAATTGATTATTCCAAAATAAATCAACGATGATAAAATCAACCATGAGAATTATAATAAAATTACATATGCTTTTTACTATTAAAATTATTGATTATTCATGTTAAATAAATATTCTATTTGCATATCTAATATTTCCAGATGCGAAATTCTGGGTTGGTCGTGGCCAACGCCCCAGTCCTCAAGGCCTTCGAATACCAGATGAAAATGGCAAAGAAATTCCACTTCGCCGCTACGATCGTAAAACTATTGTACTCACTCTACCCGACGATTTGACCATTTTCGATATAGGACATTTTGGTGTATGGTGTGAGGCTTTCACAGTCGATTTTGGCCATGTTCGCATACCGGAGGGTTTGAACGTACCACCGTCATTGAAAATGCTTGGCATTAGTCCACAGGTAAAAAAGCACGTGCACGCACGTTTAATGGGTTAAGGCGACAGCGTGAAATGCCTAAGTCGCTACCCTGCACTGCTAACCATTAACGGTATTCTCCACTTCATGTATTTAAACATATACATACATATGTACATATGGATGTATGTATGCATCTGATTTAATAAGATTTATTTTATTCTAAAAGACTCACCATCAGATCGTTCAGAATAGGCTGGAATAGTAGAAGTAGTATGAATGATTACTGATATAGAATTTTCAGACTTCTGACTCCTGCAGTTTCGATTTACTAATTTATAGTAATCACATCACAATGTCAAAGTCTAATAAATTGTATCCGAATTACATATGAGTGACAATTGGTAATTTGACCTAAACACAACATAAGACATATACAGAATATAGTTGTGCTCAGAAGCTATTCAGACGATACAAACTACCCTGCAGAAATTTATAATACTAACTAGTAGAAACACTCTTCTCACAACGATTCAACGATCCAGATTTGCATAGAATATTAGTTTACAATAAACTGTGCACAATTAATTAAAATCATCGACGCATCGAAAATACGGCAGTCTTAAAAATACGTCGATTAACGTCGATATGTAGTCGCAATACATCAAGTGTTTTTAAAACATTGATGAATATAGATACCTACTTTTTATATCAGCAATTGAGAATGAAGTGTCACTGAATCGTGTGCCACCTTCGTATACCTTTTGTGCAGAGTACGGTGGTCAATCAAGAATTTTACGTAAAGTAATGTAAATCATAAAAAACTATATCTTTATATTAATAGCTGTAGGCTCCGCAAAACCAAAGCGAATTTAAAATATTGCTCCCAATATTTCGCGTATATTTTTTAATACAATGCGTGAACCAAATTAAAAGCCAACGCATACTATAAAAACATTTGGACGAGATATTTAGGGAATTTGAAAAAGGTGAGAAATTACAAAATAAAAGTTTTTAGTCTATTCACTGTCTTCATACTCATCTTTATTCAATAATTTTTAATACGACTTGAACATCAGTTTGCGGAAGTACAAAAAATAGTACACTAGTCGATTAGAAATCTTCTACGTTGACGCTTCGATTTTATATTTCTTTATTTTGATATTGGCATCGAAAGCAAATTTTTTTCTCAAATTTGTGTGCAAAATTGTCGATTAAACTCCTAAATCAATAATCCGATTAGAACACGTTGTTAACATAAAATAACTTAACTTTACATGAGTAAAAAGACATTTGAAATCAAATTAATTTAACCATGTCTCAAAAATTGTTCTACATTTTTATATTCTGACGCCATATTCGGATTCGGCATAATATTTTATATTTGAATTTATATAAACAGATCGCAGGTCAGATAATTTTATAAACTTGTGTTAGCAAAGGCCCTATTTGACATTTTCTGAAGTTTATTTTTTCAATATGTATTTATTTAGTTTCTAATGAGATACTCGTACACCAAAGAATAAAGTTTAAAACGCTGTCATTAAAAATCCGAAATATATTACCATCTATAGAAAAACGATGCGGACCATTTCATATGATAATTTCCACGCTTTTTTGCTTCTCATATCAAAAAGAAATAATTGAGCACTTAGGTTATTTAGTAATGTTAGCTTTGATGCAATAATGAGGGTGGTTTATTTGCTACCGTTTCAGGTCTTCCAAAATTGAGTATCCTCACTACTTAAAGCTTTTAATTCAAGCATGTAAATAATTTACATCCATATATTTTTAAAATACATTATTTTTTGAGCTAATTTTTTTGAATCAACAATATTAATTTTTGAGTTCAAGGCCATTATAAGGAAGTATTTGCAACCGCTGTTCACAAACCGACTGTAGTCCATTGATGGAAGAAATCTGAACAAGAGATGTGGTGATCTTTCCTTGTACTGGCCTTGAGTTCAAATATTTATATTGTTTTTTTTTTAACGAAAAACTAGTTTTCGCTCTGTAACGATATCTATTACGAGTAATTAAATTACGTTGTCTTTAATTAATATTGCTTTTTTTTAACGTTACAAAAACTAGTTTTAGTAAGCTAATTTAATCTCAACAAAAAAATAAAATATTATTACCGTTTTATGACTTTGGGGGCGATAGAACCACTTTTTTCGAGTTAAATACATTAGACCCAAAATAAAACGAAACAAAAATGGTAATTTGTTGCTGATAAAAAAATAATGGTTAAATATAAAGAGTTATGTGGTAATAAATACTTTTTAGCAATGTTTGGTAAGAAACAGATTTCGTTATGGGGTGATCTTCAGCGTAATTATTCACTCTCGAACGACGACAATTCATCCTTAACAACATCAAAAAAAGTTTAAGCTACCAATCAATTCAATAGACAGGCATTCTGATAAATTTAAATTCTTTTTTTTTAAGTTTGCCTGCCATAATAGATATGCAGGTAAATTTTCTGCCAAATAAGTTTATCCTCGAAAGCTGTTTATTAAAGGACGAAACTTGGTATATACATTTGCTTTTAACTTATTGCGCATAATTTTGAAAATCATAAGAATCGGATAAACCCCATGTAACATAAATTCGCAAAATCGGGAAAATATCCAATATTTCAATGGCCAATGATGTGAAGTCGCTCAGCATTAAATATGGTAGTGATATTATTAGGAAAAGAAATATTTTCACGTTAAGATTTGTATACTTTACTTTTTATCCATATGTAAACTTCCGAAACTACTTTATCAAACTCTACGTAACTCGGGGTTTTTTTTTTAATTTGAGAAATAAACAAATACATAAGCACATACATACATACATACGTCTAATTTAAAAATTTTGATGTATTTGTGCTAAGGAAAAACATGACCCGGGTTCGGTTTTACCCGAACTCAGACACTTTAATTGTGGACTTTTGGAATATTCATATACATACATATGTATTTATTCAGCACTATTCTCTTTACATATATGTATGTATTGTAGTATGTTAGGTGAAACACGTGTGGTATATATGTACATATACACGCAGACACATGCATACATTCATATCTATCGTAATAAAGATTTATGCCGACAGCGTAACAAAAGTTAAAAACAGATCAAATTCGGTTAAGAAAGCAACGGCTTTTGTCATACGCTCATGCTCGGCACTATCATAAAGCAAATTCTTTAAAAAATACATACATACATATGTACATATGTTTAACTATACATGATTATAAAAAATTGTAGCAGTCTTCAAAATCCATTCTACAGTTTATAACTCTTCCTTGCATTCAAACTTAATTTCGGTACTCAGGTAAAAAAATAAGTCATGGAAATTATTAATTAGATAATCATATATATGTATACATATGTATACAAATGTGGGTACATATGTATGGTACATATGTATGGTACATACTTGTAGGATTGTGGGTACAGCTCTAATAGCCGATTCTAGTATTTGGAAACACGTTCGAAAGTTCATTGAAAGTTGTATTGCATGTACGCATCATTTTAACAATATTCGATACATACATATTTATTTATTTACATGTTACAATAGAAATCAAACTATTTTAAGAGTTTCCAAATCAAGTCGTATTCAAAAAATATTACATGCAAATATATTTTTATTGTACAAATATTTGTTTATAACTAATTGTATGCTTTGTCAAAGAGATATGCATATGCCTATTTGTAAAATGTTTTTTTTAAATATATACATATATATTTATATATATATACATACATATTTCTTACAAATTTATAAAAAGTGTGTTTTGAATACTCCTTTTTTTAATTTTTGAGGATTTTAGAAAATTCTATATGAAGAGTAAACCTACATGAAGTGAGTCCCGAAAGCTCCGCTAAATCGCCGATTTTTAAAAGCTTATATTTTATTGAATAAGGTACATGATGCAGACGATCACGTCTCTGCGCCGTTTCTAGTTTACGTTATTAAATATTCAACTTTAGCTTTAAGCTAAGTATCCAAATCCCAAGAAAAAAAAATCATATAAAAATAGCCTCAAGACTTGAAATAAAAATTTTCTTCTGTCAAACAGTTTGCAGCTCTCAAGAAATAAATACTCGTACATATACTTATTTCTTCAAGAAAATTTACAGAATCGCCAAAGTACTTTTTCAAGCAACAGAAATAATGAAGGATATTTCTTGGGATTTTTCTTGGGAGCTTCCTTAGCTCAAAGAACGATTAACTTCTAAAAGTAATTTCTAAAAAAAACTATTGTAGATAATTAAGTGAAATCTGTCACATTTTTGGGTAAATATTTACACCATATAAAATACTTACTTTGTGGTAAATTTTTTTAATAATACTAATTTAACTTTTGGCTAGAATTTATATTTTGTGAAATATTTATTGCATCTGTATTGTCTGCTTTGTCAGCGTTGCTATTCCCCCTTTCTTGTTATTAGTTATATTATTATTATTATTATTATTATTATTATTATTATTATTATTATTATTATTATTATTATTACTATATTAGTACTATTATTATTATTACTTCTATTATTATTATTATTATTACTGTTACTATTATTATTATCATTATTATTACTAAAACACAAATTATTTGTGCTCTCACTTGTGTAAGGATGTATTTATGCGGTTTTGTACAAGCTGTGTCTGTGTAAGTGTCAGAATTTTTACAGAATGCTTATGAATCTTCTCTTTATATAGAGCTGCTTATAACAATATTTAAGTTTGTTTTTGAATAAATAAACATACCTGATTGTTTTAAACAATTTTTCAGTCAAGATTGAATTGTGAAGTTCTTTATGATGAATTAGCATTTGAAGTGAGATGGGCTGTTGCTGGTGATAGCATTGTCATACAACTGATCGCAAAATTGGGTAAGTTTTTTCTAATTGAGTACCTGCATACATTAGTAATAACTATTAGCAATAAGAAAATGTAGCCTCTAATGTAAGAACGAGCAACAGGGGGTATATAAACATTAAATATATCGAGCTCAACTTCGTCTGACCGGGCAGATATCTCTGACAGTCTAGGATAGTGTCCCTTGAACCTTGTGGTGTTGGTTGACAGCGCCACTACGGCCGTGTGCGGCTGCAGAGCTCTTCAGCAAGGAGCCAGGTAGCCACCCGCCCAGTCACGAGTGGTGCGCCGACCAGAACACACACGAAAGTGGCACCAGCCTTGGTACGAATTGCACCTGACTAATGCCGCATATCTTGGCCTAACACACGGAGCAGCCTGTGTGGGGTACCAGGAGTTGCGGGGTAGTCACCACAGGATGGGCGGAGCTGGGTGGGGTAGAGGAGTGACCATGTTGTTAGTGTGTGCTCCTTTAAACCGGGTTCTACCGGTGCTAGGCACAGGTGCACTGGGTGCGGCTATGGGAGCCGTAGAGGCTATGGGGCTGTAGGGCGCGTACAACATGGGCCACATAGTTTGTGGGCCACTCCCTGTGGGTCTCAAAGTCTAAGCAGACCTTACGCAACAAAAATATGTTTTTGGTCTAAGGTTGAAGGCTTGATGCCAGCCCTGAGTAGAAGGATGCGAAGCAACCCTGCTGCTAGGAGTTCCTCCAGAGGAGACAAAAGCTCTTGGCCGGGAGAAACCCAGGTCATTCGGGTACGTAGAACCGGCTGTAATGGGAATGCCCCTGCTCTGATCAAATGTTTGAGTTAACTCTATGCACATTTATTTCACTTAACAGAGCTCTACCCGATAGATCTCTTCTTTGTATTTTATATCAACCGTTTGACAACCGTTGAAATACATATTACATATACGAACTTGTGTACTTATATACATACATATGTACATATGAAGTTTGGGACCAAGGGGTGGTTTCCCCCGGGCACGGAGTTTTCGTATTTCCCGTATTTTTCAAGAAATTAATTGGATAGTTGAAAATTAGAATGCTTTTGATAGGTGATGAAAACAAACATTTATTTAAAGTTGTGATTACCGATAAAGCGCGTCATGCACAAAAAAAAAACAGTTATATACATACGTACATTAGCATAAACTGGCAAAGTAATGTAATAAGAGTCGGCATAACAGCCGCCAATCGAGCCCACTACACATTTCAGGGTGTGTTTTTAGTTAAGGTAATTTCACATGACACCATAGGAAAGTTCCTTCCCACCATCGAACGTCACCAGATGCTTCTCTCGTCGTTTAACAGTCTCGTCTGTAACAGTGACATTGACGTTTCCAAGAATTGCACATGTTTGAAGTTTTTTGTGTGCCAAGAATGTTGTGCTCGGTGTTTCGAGGTGAAATTGATTCACCAGAGGCCGGAGCAATTTTGTGAACTTAGAGTTGAAAGGCAGTGTGTTAATTATTTAATTCACAAACAAGTTTGCATAGCTTTCGAAAAATATTCGTGATTCAGGAGGGCTCGTAGAAAAGGGCATGTATAAGCAGCTGGAAATACGGGCCTTTCCGACATTTATATCTAGCTAAAGTCTAGTAAAGATATGAAATTTTCAAAATGTTGCAAAAATATTTCTTAATATAATTTGCGAAAGCGCGAACCAGAATTCTATAAGTATGTATGAACTGATTTACATTCTATTGATTTTTAAAATCTTATACAAAAATTTTGTTTCACCCAACATCAGAATTTTCTCTCGGCGGCCCAGCATATACATGTGTACATAAATACATACATGTACATACATACATACATACATATGTATGTACGTGTGTTTGTTTTATGTCACAAAAACGTCGTGTCGCGACTTCGTGACGTGAAATTTTCGCTTACTTGAAGTAAACCTTTTCTCGCATACCGATTCGTAAACAAGTTTTTGCTTGCTTTCAGCTGTAATTTTTGTAGTTTGCCAGCAATTTGTCATTGCGTAGCATCTTTTATTGTGACAACATCCTATATCGTAGTGCCCTCTCCCACAAAATATCGCGCAGGGCACGAACCTTCTTACTTGACGACATGTTGCAAATTAAAAAGTATGCTTTCAAAATAAAAGTGATCAAAACTCAATCTCGCTCGCAAAAACATAAACCAGAAAGCAAGCGAGAAATTCACGCAGGTGAAGACGGACCGTAAGAAGTTTTACTTAAAAAATTATTTTGGGCGCCTATTGTATTTAAGTTTAAGTCAATTTCTTTACAAAGTGTTGTTAATATCAGTAACTTGTATGGGCATATGTTTCATATTACAGTGGAATCTCTCAAAATAAGTTTTAACTATCTTGGCGCTAAAATTTAGTAAATTGGACATTTCATTGGAATCGTTAACTTAATTTGTGAGTAATGAATTTTGATTCGGGTTTTGCTTCAAATTAACTAGTGAAGTTTTACGAATAGAATCAACTGGTCTCAATGTAGTAGAGGTTGCCACCAGTCGCAGAATCTGTACGAAAACTGTAATTCAAATAAAATATTTTATAAAATATAGAAACAGCTGATTTCAATGGTACTATCGTAGTGGTTGCAACCAGTCGCAGAATCTGTACGAAAACTGTAATTCAAATAAAATATCTCCGCAAAATCAATTTAACAGCGCCGAAGTATTTTTATAATGTTTTTCAAACATTTCCTACGGCTCGAACGAATATAAAAAGAGTAATAAATGCCGCGAACATAAAATTAAGGTTCGAATACTATTTGTGAAGTATGGCAATATAGAACTTTTCGATGAGTACTGCGGATGCGCTTAACCGGAACCGAGAACAGGTAATTGAATACAGATTGTATCAATAAAAATACCTATGCATAAATCTTCCACATAATATGAACTTTTAAATACAAATGGTTTATAAATTAATTTCAACGTAGTACTACAGTTTTAAGATTTTGGTAGGGGTTTGAACCCCGAAACCTATGCGTTTTTTGGATTGTCGCGTTTTGAGAGATTCAACTGTACTACATCATAACCTGGATTTATTATTTATACAAATAAAATAACAAGAGTTGATAAATATTAACCATATTCTTTCACTATTTTCTACAACGCATTATACATAAATAGTACATGCATAAAATATGTATGTAATTTGCATACAAATCATCCACTTTTAATACATATGATCCTTACTGTACAGAGGTGAATAAAAGGATGCTGTTCGGACAACGTCTGTCGAGTTATTCTACTATACTACTTACATACATACATACAAATTTGTGTAACTTTTATTATACACTCGGGCGTATATACCTACATACATGTGTACATATGTATGTACATATGCACACAAGATATGAACTATGGTAGATTTACATAAAACAATTTCAAAAAGTACAGATACATATGTATGTATATACAAGGTAAATTTCCACTTTATTCAAAATTATATAAATGGCAAGGGTAAAATATGAACATATAAAATATTTTTAAGATTTGATTTACTCTCAACCAAGGCGCATTCATACAAGGTGGTGTTATAAGTACAACCAAAAAATTTCCCTGTATTTTGTTTTTGCTTTTACGTAAAAGTTGTTATAATTTACATATATTTTGATTTTGCTTTTACGGCTTTTGAAAGCTCATACGCTAAAGCAAAAGCAAAACACATGTGGGTGAATAAAAAAAACCAAATCGGCTGCTGTAGTGACTACACCTTATATGAATTCACCTTGCTCTAACATATGTACATACTTATGTACATACATAAAACTAAGCGTAAAATATATTACTTATATCTTTGTACTATGTTTCAACAACCTTATAATTAATTTATCCCTAAATAGATGTCGACGAATATATGTCATTCGGTGTTTCAAAAAGTTTTGATAAAAGCATTATGATTGGCTCTGACGTTGTAGTTGCTTGGGTAGAAAAAGATTCTGGTAAAGGTTTTGCAGTGGACTATTCTTTGGGTGATAAGTCACAATGTTCTGGTGGACTTGGGGTTTGCCCCAAATCGAACATTCAGGTTAAATATTGCACATCATATGCTAAACTCAGATCATGCCTACCAATTTAAAATTTTAATAAATTTAACCTTAGAATGGAACAAATTCAATACGTCTACTTAACGCTGCTTGGGTAAATGGTTATTCTATTGTTACTTACCAACGTTCTCTACAATCAAATGGCAAATTTGATGTTCCGATTTTGGTAAATGCATCTCAGGCAATTGTCTGGGGTATCGGGCCACTTAATGATCGACACGAAGCCTCATATCATACTCACTTTACACGCTTATCGACTCGTATTGATTTTGGCCGACAACCTATTTGGAATTGTCCATCCCCCGAAGGTTCTAAGCCAGTTGACGACAATGACGAAGATGAAGATTACTCGGCTTCTACAACATCTAGTCAAAAAAGTGATGAGTCTGAAGGAGAATTTTACAATACTCGTCCACAAGCGCTGCAAAATCCGAATAGGCATCAAGGAACTCGACCTTTAGAACAAATACATCAGAATGCGTTTCCACAATCACGTCCCGTACCTACGCCAAAATCGTCGGGTACTAATGGAGCATGGGAAATTCCAGCCATACAATGCTATGAACCGGAAGATGGTGTATTTTATGCCCAAATGGGTCCAACAGGGGGAAAGCATGGCTACTCAGCTATAACTGGTAAAACAGATATCCAGAACTACCTATATTTTTATACATACATACGTACATGAATATATTTGACTTTAAACATGTATGGCTTATTTAGGACACGTCGGTTGGGGTATATCATGGTATATTAACGGCCTACTTATACCTGAAATACATGTAGTGCGCGGAAAAACGTATACGTTTGTAGTAGAAGGAGGAATTGATGCTGATATACCAGCTAAATACCATCCATTCTATATTACCGATGACCCAGTAGGTGGTTACGAGCATAAGCGAGAAGAAGAAAAAAATGTGAGTTGTACCCAAAAACTATGTATTTGCCTCTAATTTGAATAAATTTTAAAAAAGTTCCTTTAAGTCCATGATTCAATAAAAGAAGGTTGGATAATTATTGACGATTGTGTTTTTAGATTGCCTTGTACAATTGCCTTTGAGAAACAGAAATTTCTTATTTCGAATAAAATATAAATTAAATATCTAAAGCTGCTTAAAAGATATTGGGGTTCTCCATATTTGCTAAAAGTACTATATTATTAGTAGTTTCTACAAATTAAAAAATTAAGTCAAACAGGGTAAGGCAGCGACCAGGAGCGAGACAACTGCCAGGTTATCCAACCTTTTATTATTGCATCGTTATTTAAGCCATAGTGTAATGAGTTGTGTATAAATACAAGTGAAAAATCTTAGCCAACAGGCGACAAAATTCGGCACATCTGAGATCACCGATGTAAGGACCCTTGCCCTTCTTAGGTCATTCACTGAGGAATTTCTATATCTGACAATTAATAATGGTTATTTGTAACATTTAATATTAGCCGCCGCCATCTTTAATTTAGAAGATTTCCCACTTGTATTTACTCACAACGGTTTATATTACGTGCCAAAAAGCAATGACATTCGTTTTCTCTACGTACGCTTGACATACATTTATTTTGTTTCATTCTATTTCATTCGTCAGTAAATTTTAACACGCTTAGGTCCACTTGCTGGAAATCTAGAGTTAAATTTATAAATAAAGAGGTAATTTGAAATTTGTAATTTTATAACCCAGACAATGTCTTGCATCAAATAAATACAGTAACTCAAGCTATGCGCATTAATTTTTGTGATTTTCTTTGAATTTGATGATTTTTTAGAAATTTAAAATCAAAATAATTTTTGCATTATTTTGTAAAACAGCAAAATGTTGGGTATGTTTAGTCAATAAAGTCGTGGAAGTGATCACTTCACATCACCAAAGCTCTGTTCAAGGACGTATTCGACGGCTTCCTCATCATTGTCAAAAAACACCGATTCGTTTGTAATTTTTTAGTTTACTTGAAAAAAAAAACAAAAGACAGATTGTCACAAACAAAAAAATTTAACCCTGCATAATTTCTAGGTTAAATTTGTATATTTTTAATCAAAGCGAATTCATATAAGGCGGTCTTACTATAACAACTGATTAATTTTTTTTTATTTGAATCAGGGTAAGGATTGTCAAATTGAAATATTTTGTTTACATTCTGGTTGCTTTCGTTGGCGAGAAACTGATTTTTCATACGTTCTCATAGAAGTAGTCAATTGACTTTGACAATCGGTACGCGAAACCCAAAAACAAAATACACGTAAATTATGTTTTTGTTCTACTAACATCACTTTAAATGAATTTGTCTTGTTTTTAACTCTGAGTTGATACCTATTCTACTGCTGTGCAAGCAAATTTATGATATTTATATTTTTTTTTTTTTTGCAGTCTGTACGCATATTTGCTGGCGTACATAGATCTCGTTCGGGTCAGTTGACGCCAAAAGGGGTTGGTCGGCTATGTAATTGGACGCCGGATGTTGATGGTCCACCTGCAGATGATTTCCAATCGTTTGGCGCCTATCAAAGAACTCTGACATTAAAATGTGATACTGGCGAACCCGGTGTTATTACTTGGACTCCCGATCGCAATACACCAGACACCGTTTACTATCAATGTTTTACACACCGATATTTGGGGTGGAAGATTCACGTACATGATTTTTGCGATGATTCACGTTTTTCCGCATCGGCATCAAAGATACACGAAGTGCGCGTACCATTCCATGCTCCGGATGATGACGAAGATATAGCTGCTGAAGCGTCAATCCGTCACGAAACCAAGGTCAGCCCCAACGATAATTTTTTATTGAAGCACCAAACAGATTTGATTAAAAATCATAATATGAATGGAACACCGCCAAAATTGACTTTTGAAATAACAAAATCATCAGAAATTACTAAACTGATTTCAGATGGAATCCGCGCTGCCGAAGCTCTCGAGGAGAGTATTTTAAGAAGTCCTAACAGTCACAACAAAAACAACAACATCAACAATTATAATATACATGAAAGTAGTGCTAATGTTTCAACACAGCAACTGCCGAATTCGAGTCCAACAACAAACATAAAATTAAATGCCATTGGAGCTACTTCACTGCCTCAAGTACCAAAAGGACAATTATCTTTAGAACCATATATTACAATATCTGTACCAGAAACTTTACATGGCGAAAATCATATTCATTCATATCATAAAGCTCCACAAATTGTGTTACACAATAACTCTAAAAATATTTTGTCATCCACATCATCATCGATACCACTACATCATTTACATCATAAGTCTCAGCACACACAATCGCACCATAATTTGAATAACCTTACTAATATTCCAGCGTATTCACAGAAAACAATAGGTCTATCTGAATTTCTTCGTCCACCACAAAACGCTGCACTTTTTCATCCGGTCAAGTTACCAGGACGTCGGCCATTCCTCGGATCCATTAAGAAGGTACCACCCATTAAACCTGTACTTCCGCAGCAATTGCAGCGCGTACCACATCTTGCAATACAGCCAATACCTCAACCATCTGTTATAGTTAGCCACTATCGTAAACCAATACCGGCGCTGCTAAAACCATTTATGAAAGAGAAACATCTGCCTATACAACCTATAGCAGCTTCTGTATTATTGCTAGGTCAACCAACAACTTTGGGGGGCTTGCGCAAAAATGACCCTGTACTACTAAATTCAAATCAGAATTCTATCATACCTGTACCATATATTGACGTAGTTCCCCAAGAGTCAGCTCAGACTAATATTTTCATGAATAAAGAGAATATAAGTAAAAATGGTAATATAACACATGAAAATGAATATAAAACTAAACCTCTTCAATCGTTTCTATTGCCAAGTCAACTACTTGAGAAAGCCAAACCTGTTTATGCGCCGGCAAAAGTCTTTGAACAGCAGTTCGATATAAAAGAACTGAAAGAGAGGCCATCCTCATTGCAGATCGCAACAATGAAGCCTGCCATTAATAATGGATTCAAACCAGATTCGGTAGTCGTGGAAAGTGGGTTTCGGCCAATTTTACGTGTAGATGGTAGACCGCAATCACCCTCCATCGATCAAGTTGCAAATCGACGTGAAGATCCCGGGTCGGAGATTGACGAAGTCATGGAAACAGATACACTTTTTCTTACAGCGCAAAAAGAAACACAAACGCAAAATTTCGAACCTATGTTTATTCCGTCGCCACCAGATAGCACCAATGTAACCATAATAATACGAGATGTCGTACCAACTTCATCGAATTCAGATATAAATCTGCTTGACACAAATATATCTGAGAAGATGCCCACTGTTGCTAAATTACGCAATGCGACTATGGAGGAGATTTTATTAGAATTAGAAGAAGACGATGCTACAAGTAACCTGGAAGATTCTATAACGGAAATACCCATAAAAGAAGATGATAAACTAGATGAAGATTTTTCCAGTGAGCAACGAAATAAAAGTGAGAGTAGTACAGAAGATTGTTTATCTGGAATGGATGAGTTCGATGATGAAGACGATCGTGAAGCTCAAGCAGCAGAGCGTATAGACACATATTACCTTCCGCCAGATAATCGCAAGATACCGCATGCCAGCTTACCGAGCGGTGCAGTTGTAACATTTGATGGCAAATCCATTGTAGATGGGAATTTGGTGTTGCCGCCCAAATTAGAAATACTTGAAGAGACAAGCTATAGACGGCAACCACATGGTCTCTCGCAAATTGAGCAACTTATTCAAAATACACCCCAAGTCAGACCATTTCGGGGTGAAATACCAACACCTGTGTCTGAGTTTTTATCTAACGAACGCTCACGAAATAGAGTAACCGGCACCGGAACTGGTGGTATAGTGGGCGGTACAGGAATAGGAAGTGCAGGTCCATACTTGCCCTTGACCTCACTTTCTCCACCACGAGTACATTCAACCAAATTGGAAAAATTACAGGGGCCTACTTATAGACAATAGCTTTATTACAAAGATG